>JARUPZ010000004.1:11258778-11428778 GCA_031213475.1 Nereocystis luetkeana
TCCACCCCTCTCCCGCCCAAAAAAACCCCACAACTATGGAGGCGTTTTGTACGTATCATAATATACCTAGCGACAGCTCTCTCCTGCTCCCTGGGTTCCTCCGGGTGCTCTTTCTTAGCTTCCAACCAGGCCTCCTTCAAGATGTTCACCGCCAAAAGCCCGTATCTCTTTACGAACTCCCCGTGCTGCATGCGGACAGGGAAGCCCGCGCGGGCGACGTGAACGGCCGCGAGTACGCCTGCGGGAGGAGTTCGTACGGTGGAAAGTAGGAGGGGTTGGGGGATGTGGAGGGGGGGGGGGGGGGAGAGAGAAGAAGAATGAGGAGAGATAGGTAGGATGGGGGTGGGGGGGAGAGGGAAGCAGGGTGGGGGAGGGTGGGGGGGGGATATATAAAAAATGGGGGGGGAGGGGGGGGGCGGGAAGGGGGGGGAGAGAGGAGAAGACGGGAATGCGTCATATTCAACAATCGTCATGAGGGCACGCGAATCACACCGTCTACATGGCCCCAACGAAAACAGCAGCAACAGCGGCAGCAGCAGCGGCAGCAGCAGCAACAGCGGCAGTAACATCGATGATGATGAAGAGACGTGTTCTTCTATCTGTGCAGCAGTCAACACCAACACCGACACCAACAGCACCAACTCCCCGGCGCCGAAAAACACCAACACACCAACAACATGCAACAACAACATCACCGACACCAACAAACTCTCACCCACCCACCCACCCACCCACCCACCCACCCCTCCCGTCGATCATTTTCTCCTTCCCTCCCTCTATCCCTCCACAACTTGCTCCCACCTACCTCCGTCCGCCAACTGCGACATGATGCAGGCTGGACTCAAAACTCGATCGATCGTCCCCCCCCCCCCCCTACCCTCTTCCTTGCCTCAACATTTTCCCACTCACGTCCGTTCCAACTACAACGTGGTGCGACCGGGATCGAAGTTCGATAAAACACCCCCCTCCATCCCTCTAGAACTCCCTCCCCCCCCCCCTCCCTCTCACTCCCCTAGCAACGCCCCCTCAAATCCATTTGCCAACTGCGACGTGATGCGGCCGATACCAGTTTTCGATAGATCGTCCCCCTCTCCTCCCTCCACAAATCCGCCTCCCAGGCACCTCTGCTCGCCAACTGCGACGTGTTGCGACCGATATCGAACTGCGATAGAACTTTCACCCTCCTTTCTACAACTCCCTCCCATCCCACCCTCCCTCTACAAACCCCCCTCCCCCCCTCCCTCTGCTCCGTCTCGAAAGGGATGCGTGGTCAATGGTCAAACGACGAAGGCAAGCAACAAATGAGCACCCCCCACCCCCCCCCCCCTCCCTCCCTCTACAATTGCCTCCCACCCACCTCCGTTCGCCAACTGCGACGTGATGCGACCGAGGTGGAAGTTCGATCGAACATTCTGATCGTTCGGCTTCAGGCAGCGCACGTAGTGCGGGTGCGTCTCTCCTATCGCCCCAAGGAGATTGTTCAGCTGGTTCTTGAATTGAGCTCCGACGGACTGTAGAGACATCAACACCGTTTCAAGTGGTTCAAAAGTCAAAGCGAGAAAAAATACACTAACAACGGTTACCTACGTACAGTTATACTTACTGGTACATGAAACACAAACGGTGATGTTCGAGTGAAAATACGTTATAATGCGGCCACAAGAAAAACCAACCAATACTGATGCCCACCAATATCGATCGGCAGCATCGGGATAAACAGCACAAATTTGTCGATTTGTCTACAAATATGGATTGCCTTTGAGCCGTGTCCTCTGTTCTATTTTTTTCCCGAATTTCCAAACTTCCGAATTTCCAAATTTCCAATTTCCAAATTTACTAAATTTCCAATTTTGCTTGGATACTTCGTATTCTGTAAATATACACCAGGTAGACTTTCTTTTTTTGTCACCAGTACTATAACCATTGGCGACAAGTTGTAACATGTAAACTCGTAAAGAAGAACACACCTGAGAAAGAATGCTGCTCTGACGGGCGCCCCCAGGACCTCGCCGTGCGGCCGAGCTCGCGCCACCGCCTTCCGCGCGAGTGCTGCAAACAAAAACAAAAACATACGGAGTACGTACACAAATACACAATTTCCATCAAACGACGAGCACGTCTCAGACAAGACGAAACGAACACACGCAAGCGGGAACATCAGAGACACGAGCAACAACGACAACAACAACACCGAACCACCCCCCCCCCCCCCCCCTCCCCAACCCCCCCGCCCTCCCACCACCACCACCCCTCACTATGAACGAAAACAACACCGCTATTAATATCAACAACAGCAACAATAACAACAAACGAGTACACCAACGCCAACACCACAACCCCGACAAATCATCTACAGATCATCCACAGATCATGATGTAGATCTTTCAGATCAGATAGATAAGACCCGTCATGATCTGTACGGGCTACTGTACCTCATGTTGCATGATGGGAGCCGTATGATCTGTATGATCTGAGCACGTTGCTTCCGGTGTTGGGATCCGTGCTACTTTTACGTACACAGGCCACGCAACACATTCTCACGACGCCAGCTTAGGGTCTCGGTGGTCTGAGTAACGTATGCAACGCCACCACCATCACCACCAGCACCACCACCATCACCAGCACCATTACCACCACCATCACCAACAACGACAGCAACGACACCGACACCAGCACAATCCCCACCGACGCAACCACCCCCCCCCACCAACATACAGCGAGCCAGCCAGTCAGGCAAAAAAAACAAAACAAGAAAAAACAAAACAAAAAAAAACAGAAACCAAGAGAACAAAACAATGAACAAAACAATGAACAAAATAAAATAAAATAAAAATTACCTGTCCCCAAAGCTGCGGATAAACTGGGACGTAGAGCTCTGAAGCAAGTCTATCCCCTCCTGGTGCAGCATGTCGCGGTTCTTCTCTAGGAAACCCTCCGTCGCGTACACGATCTCCCCCGCGTAGTGATGCACCATGAATTTGTAGTCCACCTGGACGGAGTGAATGAGCCAGAACGCAGGAGAGTTGCGATCGATATAGTCTCTCGCCGTGGAAACAACAGAACAGCGGCTAAAGGCCAACAATCGAAACAAAAAAACGAACGCACCACAAAACACCCAAGAAAAAAAACAACAAGAACGAATCGAAACGTCGTGTTTCTCAAGTAGACCAGAACGATAAAAAACCAATTACATGCACCGCTGGTGGCGTACACAAGGCATGCACCACCCTTCACCCATGCTATAGACACACCTACACTTTTGTAACACGCGGTCGGGACGACTCTGAATACGTAGCCCAAGCAGGCTGGCATTGGGCCACACGGTACGCACCAGGTAGGCTTAGTAGTTTATACTATAACGCATACTGCTGCTACTAATATGCTTGGTGCCTAAAGCCGACCCGCCAACCCCGAACCCTACCTAACCCGTATGCCAGTGCCCAGTGCCTGGATGCTGTGCCTGGGAAGACCCGAGGCTGATTGGGCCGGCTTGGAAACTGTGCTTGGCAAGACGCTACGAATAGATTGATTCGGCCATGCACAGAAGTACTACTACGGGGGTCCATATTAAATAGGACCTACGGTACACACAAAAACCTACATATTCACCATTTTTACTAACAATATTTGGTCCTATTTACTATGGTCCCCCGTAAATAGCATGAATAGAAGGGTGGTGCATGGCTTATATGCGTACGCCAACAGTGGCGCATGCATTTTTTTCCGCTACAACAGCTAAAATACGCCACGAACAAAAAAACAAAACACCAGAGCGAAAAAAAAAAAAACGAACGAACGAACGAACGAACTGAAGCTTTTCAGAATAGATCAGCGATTGATGTTAAGAGTATCGCCATCAGACCAGTCAAACCAGAACCAAAACTCCAAGCACGAGAACGCCAACGGTTGTGCACATATACTCGGCGCCAAGTATACCAAGACACAAAAATTCACAACCAAAACATCATATCACACCACCAACCACCAAAACTCAAGCCAAGCAACACTCGACACCGCAAATCATGCTGGACGCGAAAAACGTCTTTATCCCCTATATATCACAGCTTTACAGCCAGACACCAAAAAAAAAGAAGAAAAATAAAAGAAGAACAATAAAAGAAAGGACCAAAACAAGAAAACAAAATCGACTCCTCACCTTATCCGCGTGAGGCACGCTAAACCTCGGGTGAGAGGTAAGGCGGTTGTACATGTTGGACGCGAACGACCTGTCCGTCCCCTTGGGCACGAGGCACTGCTCGTCGAGGAGGGCCAAGATGCCGGCGGGCTTCGTTTCGATAAGGATGATGCTGCTCGAATAAAAAAAACAAGAACAAAAAAAGTACCAACACACAAAACGCAGCAAAAAACAAAAAACAAAAAAGCGTGTATAAATAATTACATTAATACGGGGGGGCCATAGTTAACAGGACCTATGGTATACATAAAAGCCTATATGTTTAACAATTTTTACCAACAATATTTGGTCCTGTTAACTATGGTCCCCCGTAATAGTTGCTGGGTGTATTTGGTACCCGGTATGTGCTATATTGGCATACCAGAATTTCGCGGTCAAATACAACAGAGTATGTGTTTGTTTGGGCAAACCACATCACTTTTCTCACCTCCGAACGACGAGCGGAACGGAATATCTCGACGTTTCGCCATCCAACACCGAAAGTATACCATTACTACATCGGTTATTGTTTTTTTTCGTTTTTCAATGTATATAATATATGCATCGTATCGGGTCGGAGTCGATCATCGTTCGCACGACTTACGTCACCAACCATTTAGTGAATGGTAATATTAATAGTAGGAACTACTCGAAGGTGCCGATTACTCGACTTATTGGGTTTCCATGCACACCCAGTAGGAAGGACTATCGAATGCGGGATACATGAACAGTTTTTGGGGCGCTCCACCCCCCCGCCCCCCGGGCTGGAGGTTGCTTTGGCTCGCTTCACCCGCCGGGCTGTCAAGTCGGCAAGTCGGCCGGCCATTATTTGCTGGTTTCGGCAGCCGACTTGCCGACTACAGCCAGCTAGTTGGCTAGCGGGACCTACCGAATGCCTGGTAGTCATTAGTCGAGAAACCCCGCCGACCCGGCCCGACCACTCCCACTGCGACTCATATCTGGTATATATATAATGTACGAAGATATAAGATGTACCTGGTGCATACGTGTGTATGCACGCTGATTTCACCACTACTGCCTTGTTTCGAGGTGTGCGACGTGCCCTCAGTTATGATGTGTGCCGTTTACGCTAGCATCGTTTCATGTACGTCCACTTTTTGCGAGTTGGTGGGAGCCTGAATGTCTAGTCACCGCCGGCTATTTACGGGGGACCATACGTAGTAAATAGGACCAAATATTGTTAGTAAAAGTATGGAAATATATAGGTTTTTGTCTGTACCGTAGGTCCTATTTACTACCTAGTATGGTCCTCCGTAAAATAGTCGAGGTTTTCGACGACGGGCTAATAAGGCAAGGACAACAGCAAAACCCACCAGTCCTTGTTATCAGGGAACTCGATGAAGTCCCACTTGATCCCCTCGTTGCGGTACTCCTCCTGCTCCACCTCGAACACGAACTGGTTGAACTGCTGCTGCAGCTTCTCGTTCGCGTAGTTGATCAGGAACTGCTCGAAGTAGTTGTGCTCGAACGATTCGAACCTGAGTTACGAATATCAACATTCATGCGTTTATACCGGCAGGTGTTCACGAACAAAAACATCCAACATATACCAGGTACGTAATAAATGTTTTTTTCTCCAACACATTGTTAACATATACCAGGTACCATTACCATGTGTTTTGGTCATAAAGTGCCTCTCCTCAAGCCCTTCCTGACCCATTTGTATAGCGATAACACACATGAGCACTGCGGATTCTCCTTCAGTCTCTCTCCCTCCTTTTTCTCTCTCTCCATTTCTCCCTCCCTTTCCCTCTGTTCGTATCGGACACAGTGCCCGTCGACGAATACATTGGATACCTGGCAAGTGTTAAGCTACCCACCCTCCCCCCCCCCCCCCCCGCCCCCCCGCGCTCCGGCTCGAACGGGATGCGTGGTCGATGGCCAAATGACCAAGGCATGCAACAAATGAGTACGCCCCCCCCCCCCCCCCCGCCCCGCTCCCCCTCTCTCTCTCTTGCTGCCTCTCTCCACCCTCTCTCACCCGAATATGTCCAAGAGTCCAATGAACATGTTCTTCTCCCCCCCAATGCCATTCTCGAAGCTCTTCCCCGCCCCGCCCGGCCCCATCTTCGGCGAGTGCCCCCACGCTCGGCTAGCGCCGCTCGAGGGGCTGCTCGCCTCGCGGTTTCCCCCCGTCTGCTTGTCGATCGTGTGGTTGATCTGTTCGAGGAGGAGGAGGAGGCGTTTTTTTTTTTTAACGGTAACGGTACGGTTCCACATTAGACTTACCACAGCAGTTATGAATATATGCTAGGTACCAGGTGAGTGTCAGGCTGCCTTTACGACAAATCCACATTCATATCTAGCGTATAGTACAGAAAACGGGGGATGTCGGGTGGCCACCCCGCTCGAGGGGCTGCTCGCCTCGCGGTATCCCCTCTCTCCCCCCCCCCCCCCCAGCGCCTCCCCGTTTGCCTGAGGAGAACCTCAACTCCGCACAAAAGGGGGACGATCGTATCACGAAACATGTACGAGTCACCTCACGGTAGGGGTTGCACGTTTTGGGTCAAAGGTTTCTGACCGACCGAGTTTCCTTAAGGGAGGAACCAGAGAACCTTAACTCCGCACAAAAGGGGGACGATCGTATCACGTAACATGTACGAGTCACCTCACGGTAGGGGTTGCACGTTTTGGGTCAAAGGTTTCTGACCGACCGAGTTTCCTTAAGGGAGGAACCAGCAGTTGGGATGCGAAAAAATTACTCGTGTATTCGTTTTAGGACTAGCGCATACAAGTGTCGGTCGGGTGGCGCGAACAATTTCCTTTCAGGTTTACTGCATCGGGTGAGATATTGAGCTCCTGTTGTGAGGGGTTCAGGAACTTCTGGTGCGCCCCTACCGTGGAACAGCTCGTACTACAGTAGGTAGTATATGGTAAGGCACCCACGAGGCAAATCACATGGTAACACCCATTGCTGTCTCTGAAAGTGGCCACCAGAAGAATATGAAACCATAAACGCTTGTCATCCGGATGTTGAAAAAAAAAAACACGCCTCAAAAGCCGTTCTCAGTAGGTTGCAGCTCGCCCGTCACGCGGCTCGCCCAGCACCCCACGGCAGCTTCGCGCTTGGTGCAAGCAATGTCTTTTGTCTGGTCAGTCAAAACCCGACGTGTTCTCCCCGTGACACTATCACGGGGGACCATAGTAAATAGGACCAAACATTGTTAGTAAAAATAGCGAAATATACAGGTTTTTGTGTGTACCGTAGGATCTATTTAGTATGTCCCCCCCCGGTGACACTAACTGTACTCGGTACGCACCTTCTTGACAAGCCAGTCGAAGAGCCCCGAGTAGACCGCCTTGCACAACGCCTCCCGAAGGTGGTAGCACTTCTTCGCGTCCTGGTAAACGGTGAACCACTCGTGTCCAGCCTGCGCGACCAACCACACGAGCGTCAAAAGTTCGCGTTTAGTACTCTTCTCAATTCACACGCGAAAAAAGACAACAGTGTGGACATTCGGTCAGAGTCGTCTTCCCCTCCCCCTCGGAGCCCCCATCGCCCGCTCCTCCGACTATCTGATCCTTGTGATTCCTCTGGTCAGTAGATACATCCACGTACGCAGCTGTCCGATGTTGGTCTACTAAAAGCACGCAGTAAGCGCGATGAAAAAAATATACTATATATATGCAACGATGAGTTTCGACCAAAAACCTCGATCTCACGGCTGCCGTTCGCTTTATTTAGGCTACTATACATGTTTCCCACCAGGTCAACATCTAACAACTTCACAAAAATACACCATTGCACTCTTGTACATATACTACAATACACACGAACTTGGTAACCTGGTGCGTATGGTACATGCATCACCTGGCACAATACAGCCGGTCTTTTGACAGGGTGGTCCCTTTACAATACCGGTAAGTAAATGCCCCAAGCCAACAATACCGGCACTAAAGCGTCAACCGGCACTACCTACTCCGAACACCTCCACACTAGTCAATCCCATCTGTGCCAAGCAGTTTCGCAGGCACCGTAGCGCGCAGCAGGCACCATTCAGCCGGCACTACAAAGCGTATACAGGGACCCCTTCTGCTGCTGTGTGTACCTCGATCTCACAGCCGAGTCCAAATTCTTCGAAATAATTTATGTACTTGACACAACTCTCGGCATCAAACAACCAGAAACTAAAGATGCCAAAAATGTACCAAGTACGACCAGGTATTTAATATTCATTGTACGGACTCGGAATACATTCGTGTGCCAGGTATGCATCATACCATCACCATTATTAATAGGAGTTCCGTGTATGAAGCATGTATGTGACGGGGGTCGGGGGTCGTCGCGCCATAACGAATTAATTTAGCACACTTTCCAGTGAGATAGCTGCCAGTACGCTATACCGCCCGTGTACCCAATATACACCTCGCGAGTACAAGTACCTCAGGAGCATGTAGGACACGCGACTGCCAAAAATATTGGCTTTCGCCCAGTCGGGTACCTCACAGCAGTGTTAATGCTTGCGCCATGCCTTATGTACTTACTGTACAACACACGACTGAAAACGTCCCAGTACAGCAGCAAGCCCTTACAGCCCTATCCTTCCACTCCATCACTTCCGGGGGCTGTCTGGTGGTGATCATGGACTCATGGTTACATTTTGGCGACGAGTCGAACGTGACAACAACAACAACAACAGCAGTGTTCCCGCAACACGCAGTACTACGCCATGCTTCTATCAACACGAACATTGCTGTGCCTCTTCTCACGACAGTAACTAATCACACCCCTACCCCCCTCAACAACTTCACAACCCCCTGACACATTACGGGGGACCATAGTCAATAGGACCTATGGTATACATAAAAACCTATATATTTAACAATTTTTACCAACAATATTTGGTCCTATTGACTATGGTCCCCCGTAATAGTAATACTGCAGTATTGTGTGGAGGCATTGGTCCAGTCACGATAGGAGCGTGGGGGGCTCGGAATTCGAGAGCCTCTTTATCACCGTTCAGTTCTCCACTCTAAAAGTCTCGCGCTTTAGGGCGCGGTCGGCGCTGGCCGACAGGCCCCGCTTTTTCAGCCGGGCCGTGTGAGTCAGCTCCGAACGTGACCGCGTTTCCCTCGGTCCCGCGCACTGCTGTGACCTTGGAGGCAACAGCGCCCTCGATGCTATAGCCATTGAGGCGATGAGCTGTCGGTCGGGTCGGGCCAGGGGGTTTGCCAGTGAGGGCAGATGCACACGTGGCCGGGGGCGAGGTGAGGTGCGGGAACCGCGTAAGGCGTTCGTCTCGTGTGTGTGTTTTTTTTTGCGCCGCGTGCGTGAGGCTTGGCTTGTTATGTCACTAGTGACGGGCCTCTCACTTACGTACGCGCGCTAAAAAAAGCGCGAGGCGAACGCCTTACGCGGATCCCCCCGCCCCACCCCCGGCCACGTATGAATCTGCCCTCACAGGCACACACAGCGTGCAAAGATGAGTTTCGACGAAACCCTCGATCTCACAGCCGATATTTCTCAATTAAAAAAAAACATATTGATATATATACCAGGTATACCTCTGTACCAGGTATATATGGATACGGCAGTCTTTTTATTGGGCTCGTTACAAAAAAGTAAAAGTAGTTCCGGAGACCGAAAAAAAAAATACGTATTGCGTTTCGGCGCGACGCACCTTGATCCGGCGGAACGACATGGCGTTAACCAGAGTGCTCGGCTCCACATCCAGCAGATCCGCGGCACGCCTGCATTGCGACAATGTCATGTGTAGGACGGTTGGTGAAGGACCGGAACGGTCACAACTTTAGAAAATACACCCAGCAGGAGCTAAACGGGACGGAAATACCCGGATTTGGGGTGATATTAATGTTCGCGTGAGAGGCGGAGAAATTGCACGTATCTAAATACACACGCAAGGCTCTCCAGATTTGCAAGTACCATTCAATACGGTTGCATGTATAGCAGGAGTTGTTGGAGATATGTGCGTATCCGTGAGATTCGAGAAGCTTCCTGGTCCGATCCGACCTGACCCAAACCGACCTGACCAACCCGACCCGACGCGACCCGACCCGACCCGTGAGATTTCAGAAACTTCCTGATCCGATCCGACCCGACCCAACCCAACCCAACCTATAACCCGACCCGTGAGATTTCAGAAACTTCCTGACCCGATCCCGTCCCGACCCAACCCGACCCGTTAGATTTCGAACAAGTTTCCGACCCGACCCGCGGGTTGGGGATCATGAGCGGTGAAGGAAGGGCCTTGACAAAAATTCACGATCAACAACAACAACAACAACAACAACATTCGTTTCACCTCGCGTACTCCGTGGCGTCCGCTTGCTCGTCGAGCACGCCCACCACCTCGGTGGTCTTGTCGTTATCGAGCACATCGCGGAACTTGACATTGCCGCAGTTCAGCACGCCCGCCACAGCCTTGTACACCTGCGACATCTCCTCGTCGCTCACGTCCATGACCTTTTCAACAAGCGTATAGACGACGGGGGGTTCCACAGAGAAATATGGGGGGTTCTTGATCAAATTACTTCAATGTTATGTGGAGGAAAACAGAGGGAACTTATGTGCCCGCCTTGTACACCTGCGGACATTTCCTCGTCGCTCACGTCCGTCACCTTTTAATACCGTGAAAAATGACGGGGGTTTCCACGTTCAAATATGGGCGTTATTTAATTTAATTAGTTTAATGTTATGCGGAGGGAACGGAGGGAACAGAGTGAACACCGGCGCTATTTCTGCTTCGCTCACGTCACTGAACGGTTAACGACAGGGATTTCCACGTCATAAATGGGCGTTATTCCATTACATGGTGTTGAAGTTATGAGGGAACAGAGGAAGAGACACCAGCGGCATCTCCACCTCTCATTCGAGTCCATCAGCTTGTCGTTTCGTTTGGTTCAGTTTTGAGACGGGGGTGGGGGGCGGTTCATAGTTCGTCGGGGTTTCCACAAAATACCCAGGCATTTTATTCATACCGTGTTGCAAAAGGCGGGACACGGACGCACTGGACGGCGGACGACTGCGAAAGAAGAATCGACAAAAGACGAAACCAGGAAAAAAAACACGACATACACCATAGAGCAAGGGGGCATTGCGAGTAATACAACGTATTTTATTGTTTTTACAAACGCGTGTTGTAGAAAATACACAGAACACACACAATACATCAGGACTCGTCACGGGTCTTGACCCGACCCGCAAAATTTTGAAATATCACGGGTCGGGTCAGGTCGGGTCAGGTCGGGTCACCCGTACCCGACCACCCGTAACCGACCCGACTCGACCCGCGGGTTTTGACCCGACCCGTGAAACAGCCCCGGAAAACACACGCAAAACATTCATCGTACAAAGTCACCCAAGACATTAAAACGCACGAAACACACGCAAACAAATCATGAGCCCCCCCCCTCCGGTCTCCCCTCTCCCCCGGCACAACCAAATGAATACCTTCATCGCCTTGTTGAGCTCGGCCCAGAGGTCCGCGTCCATCACCCCATCCCGCCGCTCGTAGCAGCTGCTCTGGTTGATGTAGTGGTACACCCGAGGGTCCGGAGTCAAGTGCAGGGCCTCCCGCTCCTCCTCGCTGGTGCCCGCCAGCATCAGGTAAAAGATGTGGAAGTTGCGCTCGCCCTCCGAGGTGTGCACCAGGCGGATTTTTTCCAGTAGGAACGTTCTGGGAAAATACGGGAGGACGGCCGGGGGTTGGAGGGAGGGGGAGGGGATGGGGGTGCGGGTGGGGTGGGGTTGGGGGTGTGGCGTGTGAGCCCAAGGGGAAAGCGGAACCAAAATCTTGGCGAAAACAAGGTCACCAACAGAGAGGGTTCCGACACCATTTCAGCACTGGGTCCCTCCCTTGACGACCTACCCCCCCCTCTGCCCCTTCCACACCCGGCCCCTACTCCCAAAACACCGTCCTCCCCCCAACCCCCCCGCCTTCTTCCCTGAGCTTTTCCTGCGCCTCCCCCCCCCCCCCCCCACGGCTGACTACTTCCCCCAAACCGAAATGGCAGCCTCTCACAAGAAAATAACTTCCCAATACCCCTCCTTTATCCACCCGCCCTTCCTCCCTGCACGCCTGGAATTATCACCCGAAACTGTTTCCTGCCATCATCCCCTTTCCCCTACTAAAAAAGCCAGGGCTGTTCACGGGTTGGGTTATCCTCGCGGGTCGGGTCGGGTCGGATCGGGTCAGGGTGACCTGACCCAACCCGTGAGATTTTGAAAACCAAGATCCGACCCGACCCCGCCCGACCCATTGAGACTTTGAAGACCTCCTGAACCCGACCCGCGGGTTGGGGACTTGACCCGTGAAGGGCCTCTACGTATTCCTGTTCTTGTCTCCTCCCCCCCCCCCCCACCCCCGACCAAAAATTTTCTAGGAAATATATGGAAACAACGAAATGAGCGCCCCAGGTGTTGGAGTAGGAACGGTGCTCCGTCTCGAAAGGGATGCGTGGTCAACTTGTGAAATGACTAAGGCAAGCAACGAATGAGTACGCCCCCCCCCCCCCGCTTCCCCCCCCCCGACCAAAACAACGCCTCCGTACCTTATCACAGCCCCGATGAGGAAGCCGTCCTTGTCGAAATCGATCTCGATAAATTTGCCGAAGCGCGACGAGTTGTCGTTCCTAACCGTGCGAGCGTTCCCGAAGGCCTCGAGGATGGGATTGCTTTGCAAAACCTTCCGTGCGAGCGAGGGTGGGGGTGAAACAAAAACACAAAAAAACGCACACAAAACGCGACAAAAAAAAGAAGGGATGCGTGGTCAATGGTCAAATGACTCAAGGCACCCAACGAATGGGTAACGAACCCCCACTCCCTCCCGCGTCCCGCACCCCTCCCTTCCAGCTCGACCCGTCTCGCTCGCTCACCTGCTGCTCGATGGACTTCACGGAATCGTCCCCGGCCAGCAGTGCCTCCGAGTCGTGGCCGCCGAGAATGGCTAGATATTTCATCACGATCTTGGTCGTTTCCGTCTTCCCGGCCCCAGACTCCCCGCTCACCTATTGTACGACATCATACCCGATGTATCATATCGGGGAGTTGTAGAGAGATTAGTACTGCTGTACTGGTAGTAGATTAGTCTCGGAATATCGTACAAAAAAAACTCGATACATGAAATATTGAACTCGCGATAAGTACACGCACGATATCATACCGGTATACCAGGTACCTGGTATCATAGCAGGTTGTTGCAGATAGGTGAGTAGACTGCTCTCGGATATTGTATCAAAATTCTCGATATATCAAAATATCGAACTTGCGATACGTACATGCAGCAGGGACATTGAAGTACCAATGTAAGTATCATATGTACGCAAATATGATACGCACCTGCGCATCCACAGGTACCTACCTCATCACGACCTACGCCGCCTCCGTCTTCCCCGCCCCCGAACTCCCCGCTCACCAACCAACACACATCCTATACGTACATGTGTGATATGATGATATGATACATGCTAGACAACTACTTGTTGGATGTTGGATGTCTTGTCGAGAGTTCGACATACGGGAATGTCGAAAAACTTGAATACTTACAACGGAGTTTCGAAACTTCTTCCATATATTGGAATTTGAAACTTTCATATATTGGAATATCGCAACCTCCGGACGTCGGAACATCAACACTTCCACGTACGAACGTATCGTATCCAGAGTGTTTTGTGTTTCTCTGACTCTAGTCCCTCGCAATAAGTCAAACCTCAAATTTCAGACCTCAACGATCAGACGATCAGACTCCAAAAAATGCCCCCCCCCCCCCCCCCCCCCGCCCCCCCCCCCGCCCCCCACCACCAAAAAAAAAAACGAAAAAAAAAAAATCCGAATTTCCCGGCTCAAAAAGCATCACCGATAATTGAGGGCCAACGCCCCAAGGGGTAGGGTGGACCGTAACTGGTCCGTGTCCGGCGGGAAGGCCTCATAGCCTCGGTTTTTGTTAGTGGGTGAGCTCGCGCAAGTCCCACACTACCCGGGAGAGATGGTTTTTGTTAGTGGGTGAGCTCGCGCAAGTCCCACACTACCCGGGAGAGATGAGTCTTCCGGGTGGCTACCTCCACCGCACCTGCCCCTCTCGGGGTCAGGTCGGGTCAACATGCCCAAGCGCTAGTAGTAACAGCAGCTTATGCTGATGTTGCAACGGGAGCTATGGGTTAAATTCACACAAGACACGAAATTGGAACATGGAAGTGTGGTGAGCTTGACCTTTATTTTTACCAATCCGCCGGAGGGTTAAAAAAATAATAAAATAATAATCAAAACCTGGTACCTCGTACGTATCAGGTGATCAACACCCCCCCTCCCCTCAATGTACAATCAAGAACAAAATAACTGGAGAAAGAGCGGCACAATACGTAGATTCTCGCAGAGACACCCTATAACCCTCTCTCTCGGCCTCACCAGGATGGACTGGTTTCTCTTCTGGTTCTCAGAGGTGGGGTTGTTCATGAGCCGGTAGGCATTATCCGCGATGGCGTACACGTGGGGAGGGAGGGGGCTGGCGTAGTCCGGGTCGAAGATCTTCGCCTTACCGTCCCGTCGGTATTGTTCCAGGATCTTGTTCGTGTATCTTGAGTGACGAGAGGGGGGCGGGGTGATGCGCATGGTAGGTATACACGTGTCAGGAAATAAAACGAGACCGGGCGAGGCGAGGCAAGGCAAGGCAAGGCAAGGCTGGGACAGACCCAGCCAGTCGTGCCCTTGGCGCATGAGCAAATAAAACGAGACTACTGTAGGTGAAACACAAAGCAAGGCAGGCTTCCCTCTCGAACTTATTGCTGGGCAAACATATCAAACCCTGGTCTAATCCTATCCTAGGCAAAACACAAAGCAAGGCAAGGCCAGGCAAAGCGAGGCAAGGCAAGGCAAGGCAAGACGAGACAAGGCAAGGCAAGGCAACCTTGGGATGAACCCTGCGACCGACCGACGATTTCACACGAAAAACCGACGAATTGGCACCCCCCTCCACAAGGGGTCGATCGCGAGCAGGACAGGCCGGGAGCACAGTACGTCTACGAACCAGACGAAACAGTAAGCCCCCCCCCTCTAGAGACGCCGGTGAAGTCGTACCATGGCGCATCAGATGGGATCAACCAGTGTCGCAAGCGTGCGAAATTCAAATGCCGGTTGGAGTAGCCCGCTAGGTACTCACTCGTACAGCAAAAGCGCCGGCGTATTGGCCTGACACTGGCCCATACCTTCCTCGAATAGGAACCATTATAATGGTAGTAGTAACAGCGGTATACAGTATATATAGGTCACGTTCCTCAGTTTACACCGGCAAAAAAACGTTCATGGCCGACGAACGCACGCTTCACATGAAGCTAGCTACCATATATGAACGAGCCGCGCCCACAACAACCGCCATGATCGACCGACGAGCTGACACGATCGACCGACCGACCGGCCGATCGACCGGTCGACCGATCGACCGACGAACCGACACGACCGCGCCGACGAACTGACTCGGCCGGCGACTCGCAAGCACGATCGGCTCGGGCGGGGGGTGTAACACGTCCACATGGTATCAACCTGTCCCTCAAAATAAGCACCGTTCGTATATTAATCTTCTATAAAAAATGGTTGCTATATTTCGAGACAGAGTGGGCCTGTAAAACACCACGGGAGGCCTGAGGAAATACTAGAGGCCCAAAAAAAAACCAAAGCACCCACTCTTAGACGTTACGTCTATCACAAGAACCAACGCGTGACTCAAACACGTCGCCTTGTGCACAATGCGCGGTTTATGGCAGGCTTTCCACCTGTTTTCTCCAAAACAATTACACTGGATCCGTATAGTGGGGGGGGCACTAGCTGTTATGGCCCAACATATACGGTAACACACCACGTACCCCAGTTTACTGCCGGCACAAACTTGTACACGACCGACGAACGGTTGTAAGACCGACGAGCAGTCTTACGCGAAGCTATGCACTTGACACGGCAACTATGATGACATGATCGACCGACGGACCGGCATGACCGACCGACAAACCGGCTTTCGACCGGACCGATGACTCAGTCTTACACGAAGCTACACACTGACACGACAACTATAACAACACGATCGACCCACGGACTGACGTGACCGACCGACAAACCGGCTTTCGACCGGACCGACGACTCAGTCTTACACGAAGCTACACACTGACACGACAACTATAACAAACACGATCGACCGACGGACTGGCAAGACCGACCGACAAACCCGCTTTGGACCGGACCGACGACTTACAGGGGCACCCTCCAGAAAGGATTGATCGCGAGCAGGATCGGTCCGGTGTACGTGTAGATGACGTCCTCATTGTACCGCTGCTGCAACGTATACAGGATCGCCGGCTCGTGCAAGTGAGTCAGGACGATCAAATCGTCCACCGCTGGCCCCTCCTCTATGCTCGCCTGCGCCGCCCGCACCCCAATCCCCGCATCCACCGTCGAAACCAAGCGCCGCAGGATTGACACAAAACACCGCCGCCGCCAAAACACAAACGCACACCACCACCAGCCAAACAGAACGCCCGACATCACCGTCGAAGTTCCCCCCAAGGGCAAATGATAAAACACCCAGCATCGTCGAAATATCAAGAGCCCACGTTCCATTTTCCACGTTCCACACGGTTCCACATGGTTTGATTTCCATTTCCACGCCGAAGGCAGGCGGGCAGGCAGGAGTCCCGCGCGAGCAGAGGTGGCGGGATTCGGGTGTGTATGGAGACA
The DNA here is from genome assembly GCA_031213475.1 of Nereocystis luetkeana. NCBI lineage: Eukaryota > Phaeophyceae > Laminariales > Laminariaceae > Nereocystis > Nereocystis luetkeana. The sequence goes on from JARUPZ010000004.1 coordinate 11,275,653, forward strand.
TGTTTTGTTTTTGTGACGGAAAAAAAGCAAGGACCGAGAGAGAGAGAGAGAGAACAAAAAAAGACAACGAACAAAAAAATGGTGTGAGCGGACGGACATGTTGTGCCAGCGGTGGGACCTACAAGAGCAGGGCAGAACAGAAACAAAAACAGAACAAGATAAACCCATCCCCCCCTCTCCCCCTCTCCCCCCACCCCCTCCCCGCTCTACTAGAGCATGCCCCCCCAGAACAAAAACAGACAAAATTGATACGGGGGAGCACAAACATAGTACAGTAGTAGTAGCAGTAGTAGTCGTTCCTTCATGTATAGTGCCGGTTAACTATTACGGGTGACCATAGTTAATAGGACCTATGGTACATATAAAAGCCTATATATTTATCCATTTTCACTAACAATATTTGGTCCTATTTACTATGGTCCCCCGAAATAGCGCCGGTTGCCCGCTATAGTGCCTGTGAAACCGCTTGGCACAGGTGGGGGTAACCAGTGCGGCAGTGTGCGGAGGAGTTAATGCCGATCGCCGCCATAAATAATGCCGGTCTTATTGTCTGGCGCATATGTACCGGCACTATGGAGGGGGGCCATGGCTGTAACGAGAACCAAAGCATGGCGAGTAAACATAGAGAGATGCCTGGCTCTCGGGTCCATCGTGAGTTGTTGACTACTGCGCATGCCCCCCCCCTCCCCTCCCTCCACTATATATAGGTTGGGTTGGCATTGGTTGGCAAGGGCTCTGTAAAACATGCCACTCACTTACGTGAGCCAGACAACCAGGGTACCGTTTGCTTGTTCGTTTGTTTGTTTTTGGCGGTCGCCCACAGCTGGTAGTCGCGTTAGATCATTTGTGCAAGGTAAAAAACCTTTACTCCGCACAAGGGAATTGATCGTGCCACGTAAAGTTCATGGTAAGGCACCCAAGAGGCAGTTACATGGTACTCCCATTGCTGTCTCTGGAAGTGGCTACACCGGAAATTAAAATAACTTATCGAAGCTCTCATCCATATGCAAGTCCGCCTCACAAGCGGTTTTTAGTAGGATACAGCTCGCCCAACACATCACGACGCTTCGCGCTTGGTGCAGCGGTGTCTGCCTGGTCGGTGAAAACCCGACGTGCTCCGTCCCGGCATTGCAGGGATGCGAGGGTCTACGGTCATACGATTACGGCCGTGCATGAGATCGAGTACATCTCTCCTATCGAGTACCCCCCCCCCCCCCCCGAGTATAGGGTAACAGGCACCCATGAGGCAGTTACACACTATACCCAATGCTGTCTCTGGAAGTGGCCACACCGGATTACAGATCAATTAACTCGATGCGGCAATCCATACGCAAGAAGGTCCGCCCGGCGCATCTTAGTAGGATGCAGCAGCTCACCATTCATGCTACTCGCCCTACAACACCACACGTTTCGCTTCGCGCTTTTGATGCAAGCAAATGTCTGCCCGGGTCGGCGAAAATCCGACGTACTCCGTCCCGGCATCGTAGGGATGCGAGGGTCTATGGTCATACGGCTACGGCCACGCATGAACATAAGTACCCCCCCCCCCTCCCGCCGCGCCACCGCTCCGCATCCCCGGCATCATTCGCGAAGCAACGCGTCAATCGAAAAAATAAAAATCCACCGAGGGCATGATACGTTGACGGTTACCGCTGCGAGTCGCCACGACATAAGCCGCCTATTAATAGTTTTAATAGCCGGGCTACTACTTATAAATATTACGGGGGGCCATATTAAATAGGACCTACGGTACACACAAAACACATTATATTTCGCCACTTCTACTAATAAAGACAAATTTGGGTCCTATTTACTATGATCCTCCGTAATACTCGTTTCCCGGAGGTGCCGTCTATTCAACTTACAGGTACTGGGTTTCCATACTTGTAGGGAGGATTGTTAGTGCGGGATGTACCTTTTTATAGTTTGGGCGGAGCCCCCCCCCCGTCGGTAGGGAAGAGGGGCTCATTTTTGGCTCGCTAAATAAGCTACTGGCGTTATAAGTCGGCTCAGTCGGTTGGCTATCAGCTGGTTTCGTCAACCCACTTACCGACTACTGTATGGCCACTACTGTGGACGGAATTATAAGGAGCACATCAACATTAACACCAACACCTACCGATGCTGATACTTCCGCCCATAAAGTGGTCGCCAGTTAGTTGGCTAACGGTGCCTACTGATTCGTCAGTAGTCGCGAAATCCTGTTGGCTCCCAGCTCTTCGAACTGTGGGGGCATCAATAGGTATACAAGGCCATGAACACATTCGAGCGAAGCTTTGGGTCTAAAAATCGACACTAACAGGCTGCCTGTACGTGGGTGCATACCGTTTCAATACGAGAAAGTGGGAGCGGGGTTTCGCACTCTGCAGCAAGAATATGTGTGTACGGTATTTACATAGCGTTCGCTTAGGGCCCTCAAAATAAAACTCACCCCTCCCTGCCCTTTGACGTTTCGCAGCTTGAGGTTCTTCGTGCCCTCCCCCTCGTCTGCCTGGGCTGCCGTCAGGGTGTAAACCTTCAGCTCGTCGTCGTCGAGGGCTACCTGTAGCCGCAACATAGGGCATCACCAACACCAACACATCCATCCATCATCCATCGATAAAAACCAAAGACGCAAGGAGGAGGTGGGGACGGGGAGGGAATGAGGGTTTCCTTATAAAATGCGTCATTCATAAACTGGAACGAGAGGTCGGGGGGGGGGGGGGGGGGGGGGGGTTGCGATGGGGTTGTGCTGGAGAAAGATGGGAGGGGAGCGGGGTTCCAACAAAATATGCGCTATTCTCAAACGGGTACCAAAAATGATGGACGCGAAGCATGGGGGGGGGGAGAGGGGAGGCAGCGGGGTTTTCCACTAAAAAAACGCTCTTTTCAAATGGGTACCCACGTGTAGATAGCCGCCGCTCCCCCCCCTCCCCCCGAAAAAAAGCGAGGCCAGATGCGGGCGGGGGAAAGTAAAGGCGGACACCTAAGGGCCGAATAGACCTTGGCCCGGACTCGACAAATTGTAAGCACCTATGAAAGGCCACCGGTTCCCCCATCATCATATATTGATAGATATTTCAGAGTGTGTACGTATGTGCTCCTGATTATGTTTTCGATCTATTTCACGGGGGGCCATGGGAAATAGGACCAAATATGGTCAGTAGAGATGTAAAGATAGGCAAAATATACAGGTTTCGTGTACCGTAGGGGTCCCATTTACTATGGTCCCTCATGAATAGCTCATGTCGCCGGGGGTGGGAGCCGTATAATCTGCGAAGAATCTACTTGTAGGGCAGGTTCTCTGGGTCAGATCTGTACTACATACATACAGATATACAGATCGGCCACAACGGCTCACAGATACGACACAGATCCACCACAACATCTCATAGTTGGATCTACTATTACGGGGGGCCATAGTGAACAGGACCTACGGTACACACAAAAACCTATCTACGAGTGTTTCCCTATTTGTACAAACAATACTTGGTCCTACGACGTACCAGGTATTTACTATGGCCCCCCGCAAAAACACAGCACTAAATCGTGACCTGTTTCGACCTGTGGAAACCCTTCTATTAATAGCCTTTTACAGTTGGGCAAAACTGTAGCCCCGTTTTGCGGACAATCCAGTCAAATCAGTTCGTTTTGGGGACAAACCAGTCAAATCAGTTCGTTTTGGGAACAAAACAGTAACAAATCCTAACCAAGTTGTCGCCAAAACGGGACTCAGTCCCAAAAGCGTTCCAAGTCAACGACGCTTTTTTTATTTCTTCATGTGTATGGTTCCACACAACGGGCTTTTCGAACCCTTTTTAACCCTTTTAGAACCGCAGTCCCGTTTTGGGGGCAAACCACTCAAACTTCAAGTATTTTATCCCCAAAACGGGACTGCGGTTCTAACTGGGTTAACCAACCGCGGCGGGTCATGATCTTGGGGAGAAACAAAATTCACTACTACGGGGGACCGTAGTAAATACCTGGTAGGACCTACGGTACACACAAAAACCCATATATTTGCCTATTTTTACGAACAATATTCCATCTTATTTACTATGGTCCCCCGTAATATTAATACGATAAAAGGCTAAAAAAAAATACCAGTACGAAACTATACCTGGTACCTGGTGCAATATTGGTCGCAGCTTTCAAACCCCGGACAAATAATCCGCAGCTAATTCCGAAAAGGTGCGATACAGCAGTCTAGATTCAGATTTTTCACGGCAGATACATCCCTTGTGGTGTACCTGGTATGGTCTATACATCTCATGTTGTCGGGAGTGGGAGCCATGTAATCCGCATGATCTATCAACCCTTTCAGTACCGCACTCCCATGTGTGGGGACAAAGTAGTCAACTTATAAGTAAATTGTCCCCAAAACGGGACTGGGGTCCTAAAGGGATTCAATGGGACATGTTTCCTGGGTTGGATCTGTAGTATATACTGCTGTACATATACGATTTCATAGACAGATCCTGAAGGAGATTTTGTCACGAAGGCAGGTGAGAATCTACAGCACTAATATCAATACCTGGTACACAGCAGCAGTATTAATAGTAGAATCTATCAATAGATTATATTTTTTCTTTCGGGAAAGTTATGAGTGATCCATGTTGAAGATCATGCTGCACATTGTCCGATGGCAAGAGAAATTATAATAATAGACTATCAACTGCGGTACATAGACATTTTCAATAAATAGTAGTATATCTGTCTTGACTTGTGAGAAACCGCTGAACGGCGGGAAAAAAAACTTACCTGGAATATACGTGTGTATGATACGTCAACCGATATATTTCTGGCCTCGGCATCCATGTATCCATTCATCACTATCAACACGTAGTGCCAGAAGTATTTGATATTATTAATATTAACCCATTTAAAACCGCAATCCCGTTTTGGGGGCATTCTACTTGGAATTTGAGTAGTTTGTCCCCAAAACCGGACTGTGGTTCTAAAAGGGTTAATACCGTCAACTGCAGTGCACCATGCGGCTAAAGAGAGGTTTGTTCTTCACATTAACCCTTTTAGGACCGCAGTCTCGTTTTGGGGACAATTGGGGAACAATACTTGGAATTTGAGTGGATTGTCCCCAAAACGGGACCGCAGTTCTAAAAGGGTTAAACCGTTCTTTCTGCCCGTCGACATCCAGCAGAACCAGTGTCCGTGCCGATTCTTCAATCCTAGAGAGATGCAAGCTGTGTCGTCACAAAATTACGACACACGACACAGAGATGCTACATTGTAGACCCCTCTAGAACCGCAGTCCCGTTCTATTCAAATTTTGAGTGGTTCGTCCCCAAAACGGGACTGCGGTTCTACGAGAGAGAAATCGAAAGAAACCAAGAAGAACGGACTGCTGTTGTTGTATCCCGGGTATATCACACCACACACCAGGTATCTGTCCGGCCGCCTCAAACTCCACTCATCACAACCGACGTATTTTCCACAAAACCAAATATACGTACCTGGTATATAAGTACCCGCGAATATAATACCCACTTGCAGGCTAATGTGCGTAGCAAAAGGGTGACTATAACCTCGGGCAGAGTGGTGTACGTATAGTACCTACCAGGTACCTGGTAGTACCTGCTGGCAGTTACACGCGTACGTACGTATACTATAAACATACATACGTAACAGGTGCCAGGTACCACGTACCACTCTGTCCCTAATAATAATTTTCTTGGACTGCTTGTAGTTTCGGACAGAGCGGTACATACACCCTCAAGAGCGTTGCGATCGAAAAGTGTCAGGAGACACATCAAGCAAGGCAAAGCGTTCGCTGTCAACGGTGTTTGTAGGGCCGACTGTTCCACACTAAAACCTACCAGGTAGTATTAATAGTTTGACGTCATCTAAGGCACATGTCAAGGCAAAGCTGCTGTCTGTCAAGTGGTGAAAATACTGTCTCCTGACATCTTTATCGAGGAGTGCGATCGTTTTTCAGCGCTACGTAGTTTTCTCTACAACAACGGCAAGCGAATGGGTGGTATGAATAACTAAAGCCGAGCATCACCTTTTCGGAAGGCTCCTTCTTCTCTCTCATCCCCAGACCAAATATTCCCGAAACCCATCTTTTTCGGTATGTTGGGCAACCTTAACTCTCCCGTTCTGAACAAAACCGAGGGCCGAAAAACGATCGCACCCCACCCCCCCCCACACCTCCCAGCCTGTCCGAAACTCAACCCTCTATACGGGAGTCGCGAGCAGAGTTCACTTCCCCCCAGCCTGTCGGAAACTCAACCCTTTTTACGAGAGTCCCGAGACGAGTTCGATCAACAACAAAAACTTGCACCAGCGGGACGTTTTTAGTCGCAGCAGCGGGCGAAGGAAAACAAGAAAAACGCGGCCGCCAAGTATCAACATTACGGTGGACCAAAGTGAGTAGGACATACGGTACACTCAAAAACCTGTATATCTACCTAAGAATACTGACATTGTTTGGTCCTATTTACTACCGGTGCATTATATGGCCCTCCGTACATAGTTACAACTGTTGCCGGTTACCGTATCATCAAAAATGGTACCACTCTGTCCCACTATACGAGCACCCGTTGTACACTAATTATGAAATCAAACCGTGCCTATATTTCGGGACACAGCGGTAATTTACCGCCACTATATGCCCGGAAACCAAAGGATGGGTGGAGCATATCAATATCTTTTACCAGTACAGTATTAATAGTATGAAAAGTTGGTATTAATAGTACTGCAGTTTCGTGTAGGGGACAAACCACTCTAATGCTAAAAGATATTTGAGCGGTTTTGTCCCCAAAACGGGGCCGCAGTCCTAACAGCCCTAAAAGGGTTCACCAAGGCTCTTCACGGTTATGCACCGACCCACGGCTCGGGTCAGGAAGTTGTTGACATCTCACGGGACGGGTCGGGTCGGGTCAGTAGGTTGTCAAAACTATCACCGGTCGAGTTAGGTCACCCACACCCGACCCGACCCGCGAGGTATGACCCCACCTGACCCGCGAGGTATGACCCCACCTGACCCGCGAGGTCCGACCCGATCAGACCCGCTAGGTTCGACCCGATCAGACCCGCGAGGTTCGACCCGATCAGACCCGCGAGGTTCGACCCGATCAGACCCGCGAGGTTTGACCCGACCCGTGATCAGCCCTGATATTCACACCCAAACAGTACTCACTATTACTATTATACCGTAAATCCAGACAGAGTGGTGCGTGTAAGTGGTGATAATCGAGTTAATTACAAGGCAAGACATTCCAGCGCACAAGCGTGGAGCATCTGCTGTCGAGCAGTGTCCCACCGCCATGAAGAGCGCTAACCCTTCCACAGCAGTAGGAAACTGCACCACCATTTCGGGGACAAATCACTCAAAATTCCAAGTAGCAGTTTGTCCTCGACAACGGGACTGCAGTCCTAAAAGGGTTATAAATTCGCATGCAAGAGTGCGCGATCGTTCTTCAGCGCTCCATCTTTTTCCCAGAACGGGCGAAAAAAGGAGTCCCCGGAAAGGCAATGTTCGACTTTTAGAACCCCGGTCCCGCTTTGGGGACAAACCACTCAAATTACAACTAATTTGTCCCCAACTTCCCCCAAGACGAGACTGCAGTCCTAAAAGGGTTAAGCGCACCTTCCCCGTCATTGCCGAGAAAAAAAATCGAGCGCCAAAAAAAAAACGATCGCACCCCAGGATGCGATTTTAATACTCCTTCAGGTAGAGCCTATCTTTCCTTACGATGGCGTCGTCGCCAGGGCGAGAGACTACGATCGGGGAGGTCGCTGCCGTACCAGAGGTTGCCTGCCCCAACCTTGCTCTCCCACGCGCGACCCTGCACCCTTCGCACGAGCGTTCGAAGACATGGCTGACCGTACCGTACGTACTCACGGACCTGTCAAGAGCTGAAAAGGAACACGGAACTACCGACGAGCTACTACGTACTCAAAAGGAGAAGGCTGTTGTGCTCCTCGATCCGCTGCTCCCAGTCTTTCTCCTATCAGTTGGCGTCGTCGACAGCAGTGAGTTCTATGTTTCTCTCAGCTTTACAACAGCTTCGTGTACATTGGTATGCGGTCGGATACGAATGAATCCATTAGAGCTATTACGGGGGACCATAGTTAATGGGACCTGCGGTATACATAAAAACCTATATATATTCAACCATTTCTACTACCAAATATTTGGCCCTATTCACTATGGTCCCCCGTAGTAAGAGAAACACAGAGCTGCAAGAGACGCCACTGGAAGAAGAACGACTGCTGCTGTTCTCGTTGATTCAAAAGGAATCAAAAGGACCGCGGCAGTCCTTCTCCCACAATCAAGGATTACAAAAGGACAGTCCTTCTTTCAGGGGAGTCGTCAGCACTCCCATGTCCTCCCATGTCCCTCTTCAGTCCGTATACGGTCGGACACGAATCCATTAGAGACATGAGTGAGACACAGACACGCCCAAGACGCCAACCGACCGGAGAAGGACTGTTGTGCTCTTTGACTCATATAGGAGCACAAAAGGACAGTCCTTCTTCTTTCAGGGGAGTCGTCAGCACTCCCATGTCCCTCTTCAGTCCGTGTACGGTCGGACACGAATCCATTAGAGACATGAGTGAGACACAGACACGCCCAAGACGCCAACCGACGGGAGAAGGACTGTTGTGCTCTTTGACTCATATAGGAGCACAATCGTCCGTCTCCTTTCAGTGGCGTCGTCGGCAGTTCAGTGTTCTTTGCAGATCTAACGGATTCGTGTACGGCCAGTCACGACTTCAAAATGATGATGAGCAAAGTGCGGGGATGCGAAAGAGCTACGATCGGGGAGGTCGCTGCCGTACCAGAGGTTGCCTGCCCCAACCTTGCTCTCCCACGCGCGACCCTGCACCCTTCGCACGAGCGTTCGAAGACATGGCTGACCGTACCGTACGTACTCACGGACCTGTCAAGAGCTGAAAAGGAACACGGAACTACCGACGAGCTACTACGTACTCAAAAGGAGAAGGCTGTTGTGCTCCTCGATCCGCTGCTCCCAGTCTTTCTCCTATCAGTTGGCGTCGTCGACAGCAGTGAGTTCTATGTTTCTCTCAGCTTCACAACAGCTCCGTGTACATTGGTATGCGGTCGGATACGAATGAATCCATTAGAGCTATTACGGGGGACCATACTTAATGGGACCTGCGGTATACATAAAAACCTATATATATTCAACCATTTCTACTACCAAATATTTGGCCCTATTCACTATGGTCCCCCGTAGTAAGAGAAACACAGAGCTGCAAGAGACGCCACTGGAAGGAAGAACGACTGCTGCTGTTCTCGTTGAATCAAAAGGAATCAAAAGGAGCGCGGCAGTCCTTCTCCCACAATCAAGGATTACAAAAGGACAGTCCTTCTTCTTTCAGGGGAGTCGTCAGCACTCCCATGTCCCTCTTCAGTCCGTATACGGTCGGACACGAATCCATTAGAGACATGAGTGAGACACAGACACGCCCAAGACGCCAACCGACGGGAGAAGGACTGTTGTGCTCTTTGACTCATGTAGGAGCACAAAAGGACAGTCCTTCTTCTTTCAGGGGAGTCGTCAGCACTCCCATGTCCCTCTCCAGTCCGTATACGGTCGGACACGAATCCATTAGAGACATGAGTGAGACACAGACACGCCCAAGACGCCAACCGACGGGAGAAGGACTGTTGTGCTCTTTGACTCATATAGGAGCACAAAAGGACAGTCCTTCTTCTTTCAGGGGAGTCGTCAGCACTCCCATGTCCCTCTTCAGTCCGTGTACGGTCGGACACGAATCCAATAGAGACATGAGTGAGACACAGACACGCCCAAGACGCCAACCGACGGGAGAAGGACTGTTGTGCTCTTTGACTCATATAGGAGCACAATCGTCCGTCTCCTTTCAGTGGCGTCGTCGGCAGTTCAGTGTTCTTTGCAGATCTAACGGATTCGTGTACGGCCAGTCACGACTTCAAAATGATGATGAGCAGAGTGCGGGGATGCGAAAGACCGAGGTTGGGGTAGCCTCTGGTAACTCAGATAACAGATGGCGCATGTCTGGGGTTTCCGTCCCATTAGCAGGCGTTATTTACAACTGTAGTATCATTTTCCGGTGAATGACAACAACACAATAACCGCTACAACTTTTGACCCGGTCCTACTCGTTGCTGCAGGGTTTTCCACTCTACTATTGATATCAAGACTACTGATTGTTATTTCGGGGTTTCCGCTCTACCAAAATGACGGAGGGGTTTCCACCCTAACAACCCCGAAGTTTTCCACCCCCCAACTCCAACCCTTGACCTTGACATTATGTACTGATACGGTTTCCAGCCCTAGTACCTGAGGTTACGTAAGTGATACCGACCCTAACCCCAGCTCCAGACGGCGCCTATCTACCAAAGGCTGTTCCTCGACGACGTATTATTAGAGCCGCCATGTTTCGTTGTGCGCGCTCCCCGTGCCTTGGAGGAAATCGATCGGCTCTGGAAAAACCAATCGCAGGAGGTGTGTTACATGTCTTTTTTTTGTCGTACACGGGTAGAGTAGACCGTTGAAAAAAAAAAAAAATTGGAACGACCAAACACGACGTTGCTATACATGGTGCACCTATCTATGGTCGCTGTCTCGGGGTCCTAAAAGTATGTTTTCAACCCTTGTACGAAGGACTGCGTCTCGTTCTGGGCACAAACTGCTAAAAAAAATGAGTGGTTTTATTCCCTCACAACAGGACTACGGTCCTGAAAGGGCCTAAAACGTCAAAAGAAAACAATTCCGATTTACCCCACTCGTACGTTCGAATAATAGGACTGCTTCTCGAGCCATCCCACGGCGGTATGGGTGCACCAGGAGTTCCTGAGGCCCTCACAACAGGAGCTCAATATCTCACCCGATACAATACTTGGAAGAAGTTTGTTTGCGCCACCCGACCGGCACTTGTATGCGCCATTAATAATAGTCCTAAAACGAAGATACGAATAAAAGTTTCATCCTAACTGCTGGCTCCTCACTTAGCCCTTTTAGAACCGCAGTCCCGTTTTGGGGACAAACCAGTCAAATTTCAAATAGTTTGTCCCCGAAACGGGACTGCGGTTCTGAAGGGGTTAGGGAACTCAATCAGTCAGAAACGTTTGTCCCAAATAGTGCAACCCCTACCGTGGGGTGGCTCTCTATCGGTCGGCACAAACTGCTCAGAATTTGGAGTGGTTTTCGTCTGCCAAAACGGGACTACGGTTCTAAAAGGGCCAACAACGTCGAAAAGAAAACGAACCCCACTCGTACGTACGAATAATACAACTTAATCGTACCAATTTATTGACGATTGACATGACACAAAAACTTGTTGGGAACACCAGAGTCGGAGAAGCTTTCTTGCTGGGGTTCCACGCCCCCCGATGGTTATACATACGGCCATGCATGATAATGACCCCCTCCCCCCCCCCCCCACCCTCCTCTACCCAGTCCGCAAGCGTGTACAGCAGCAGCATCAGTTAGACAAAGCTACGTAAAATTACACAAAAAAACGGCCATATCATAAGGGCGGACGAACGGGTGTTGATTGGAAAAACCCCCCCATAAACTCCAAGAATGACCAACCGACACAACCGATCTATATATATCGACCGATATATATATATATATATATATATATATATATATATATATATATATATATATACATATCGGTACCACCCTCTTATTAATAGAGCTACTAATCGTGTACCACTTTGAGGCGGAAAAAAGACCGTTGGCGTAACCCTTTTAGGGCCGTTAGGACTGCACTCCCGTTGTTTTGGGGACAAACTACTGAGAAATGTGAGTGTTTTCTCTCCTCAACGGGACTGCTGTTGCTCCTACTGCTGTATCATAACAAAGGGATCCAAACACGAAAACCACACGGTCGTTTTATTGCCTTTCCGTCTGGAGCAGGCTGCGTACATACACGCCATCTCATGACCGTCTGGTTCAAAACAATCAAAACATCAAACTCTGAAGTTTACACACGCGGGGGACGGAGGGACGAACTACTGCCGTACATGGCCACCCACCTTTTACAAGTACGTTGTTTATATTTGAAAACACTCGACAAGAAAAAGACACACACGGCATAGACCTCAGCTGCTATTTGGTCGATCCCCCCCCCACCCCCTCAAAAGCTAAATTTTGCAAGCTGTGTGTGATTTTTCGATCGCGCGTGCGTTCTACTGGGCGTGTATTCGTAAGTGGTCTACAAAATCTGACAGTTTTCATTCAAATCGCAATCGCTACCTATGAGCCTGTAATGGTAACCAACGGCTACTTAACCCTTTTAGAACCGCAGTCCCAATTGGGGGACAAACCACTCAAACTTCAAGTAGTTTGTCCCCAAAACGGGACCGCGGTTCTAAAGGGGTTAATATTACTGCCCCAGATACTCTGTGTACACAAGGTACAGCAGTACGTAAACTGTATACCCTGCATGAGGTCATGTAAAACCCGTACCTGGTATATAGTACGCGCGATCCAAGTATCACACACAACAGCTCGCAAAGACAGATGACTTTCGACGAAAATCCTCTATCTCACACAGCTGATTGTTTTTTATTTTATTTCATAAATATACTATTAATATTACGGGGGACCATATTAAACAGAACCTACGGTGTACACAGAAACCTATATATTTCGCTATTTTTACTTACAATATTTGGTCCTATTTACTATTAATATTAATATATTCCCCCGTAATACTGCCCACGGGTACTTGGTGCCACTCCGAGTGGCGATACATATAAGGACCGTTTTGGCGTTCACGTACTCGTCTTTTAAAAACTGCAGTCCCGTTTTGGGGACGAACCACTCAATTTCCAAGTAGTTTTTGCCCAATTGTCACGAAAACGGGACTGCGGTCCTAAACGTACTGAAAAGGGTTGACGCACCCAAACAATCCCAACTCTTACGTCAGAGAGTAGCATACTGCTGTACCGTACAAAGCAGAAACAGACGACATTTCAGCGGTACGCACATACGTAAATACAAACAAAATAATGCCTCTCGTACTGAAACCAGGGAAATCGTCTCATCCACTCCCACCGGGGGAAAAAACAAAAAAATCAGCGCCCGCCACGCGCTCCACAGAGCGCACGGATCGCGCCCGGACCTCTCGACCACTGCGTCCGGCCGGGCTTCTCCGTGTCCGGACTACTTGGCGTGTTGCCAAAAAGTGCTCGTACGAAGAGATACGTTCCGAAGAATATGAAGAATTCACAATCATAACTGAACACAAGAGAACAACATGAAACCCCCCTATGGTCATACGACTACGGCCATGCATGAGATCGAGTACATCTCTCCTATCGAGTACACCCCCCCCCCCCCCCACCCCCCTGGTCCCTGGTTGACTATTGTTCGACCCGGTTTTCTCCAAAAACAAGGGCGGCACACACAACGAAAGTACACAGGCGTTTGCTTGCCCCCCCCCCGTCCCCCCCGTCCCCGTTGTCGACAGGCTTGAAAAATTCGGCCGAGGACAGGGGGGGGGGAAAGGGGGGGTACTCGATAGAAGACATGTACTCGATCTCACGCACGGCCGTAGTCTTATGACCATAGACCCTCGCATCCCTGCAATGCCGGGGATCGGAGCACGTCGGGTTTTCACCGACCAGGCAGACATCGCTTGCACCAAGCGCGAAGCGCCGTGAGGTGTCTGGCGAGTCGCATGGAGGGTGAGCTGCATCCTGCTAAGAAACCGCTTTTGAGGCGGACTTGCATATGGATGACAGCTTCGACAAGTGGCCGAGGGGGGGGGGGGGGGGGGGGGGGGGCTTCGTGTTGCCCACACGGTATGACTCTTGTGTACATAGTATATCCGCCCTGGATATATTAGCACCGTGCGTTTGTTGGGTCGATCGTCCCGTCCCCCTCCGAATGGGGGGGAGGGGGGGGGGGTGAAACAGGCACGACACGCCTCAGCTTTTCTTTTTTTTCATCTTCCTTGGAGATCTGCGAGAAGGCAGAAGGCATGCAAGAGACGATTGTCCACCGAACCACGAAACACGAAATGTCGAAACCTTGATTCCGCCCTTTTTCTATCCACCACTCTGACCCAAAATATAAGCACATTTTGGATGAAATATTTGAATGCTAACGGTCCCTAAACTTCGGGTCAGCGTGGTATGTATACCCATATACAGCAGTACGAATGATTTTTCTTGTTTTTTGAAAAAAAAAAACGATGTCTGCGGGGAAGGCTACTTACTGGCGCCGCGGAGGGGGAGAAAGGGTAAAAGGAAAGTAGTCACCGTGGACACCAGTGCCCGCGAGCGATCTCGTCCAAAAGGGCTCCGAAGGGCTTACAGCTGGGAGTTCCACCGACTGAGTGCTTGATACTCCAATTTGAAAGCTGAGCGATACATTGGGCGCGTTTTTGAGGTTCGAATCGACCATGTGCTCCATTTATAGTACAGCAGTACAGGACACCTATTTATAACTAGAAACATGAGAGCCGGCCCAGGCTGGGTTATTATTTGAGAACGGGTGCGTTCTATCATAGACTAACTCCAAGCGCACCGACTCCCGAATTTCTTGTGCTCCTGTTGATCTCAACCCCGCCTGTCTTACTGCTCTTTTTCTTACGATAGCAGTGGGTGTCCGGTGCTCATATGGTGTCATGTACGAACTCAGCTTCACAAGTTTTTGCAAAACCTTCTCACGAAACTATGACAAGTGGGTAGAAAAACCAGCCAAAAAAAAAATAAAGGGTACGTCCAGCGGATGGAACGATAAAATTACACCAAAAATAGACAAATACCCAGCAAACACGCTACTAATACGTACCTTGGGACAGATTTTTAAGATGTTGCTCCATCCTCAATGAGATTACAATCACGGGGGGCCATAGTTAGTAGGACCAAATATTGTTAGTAAAAATGTTTAAATATGTAGGTTTTTATATATACCATAGGCCCAATTAACTATGGTCCCCCGTAATAATAGTGACCTTTTATCATAGGAGTCCGCGCACAGAGTGATCATACAAAGTAGACTGACCATTTTGGTAAAATCGTACTGCTGTTGATCCTTCTGGTGCAGCTGAGCTGTACCATGTACCTACCACCCAGGGGAGTCATCGATCACTCAGGGGGGTCGTCGATCAGCATACAGCAGGATTGGCCCCTCTATCGTGCCGGTGGCCTGCTATTATATAGTGCCCGTGGCATCGCTCGGAACAGACGAGATTCACTGTTAATAGAGTGAGGTATTACGGGGGACCATAGATAGTAGGACCAAATAATGTGAGTAAAAATGGTAAAATATATAGGTTTTTATGTATACCATAGGTCCTATTAACTATGGTCCCCCGTAGTAGTGCGCGGGGTAGTGCCGGGTGCCGCTATAGTGCCGGCATCGTTTGGCTGGCGCAAACCGACACTGCTACGTACACGAGGTGTACATGCACCCCGGTGCGGGGCGCGGGGTCGAAGTTATCATCAGACGCAACAGCTTGCAAATACGAGCTAATACTGCATAATACGAGGACGTATATACGATACGACGTTTTCTTGATAATCTGACAGGGGGGGGGTGCCCTTTAAAAGCCTTTTTACCAATGGGGCAAACTGCAGTCCGGACAAACCACTCCAATTCCAAGTAGTTTGCCCCCCAACACAGGACTGACTGCAGTCCTCACTCAAAAGGGTTTCAAGTTTTAACCCTCTTAGAACGCCAGTCCCGTCTTGGGGACAAACCACTCGAATTCTAGGCAGTTTGTCCCCGGAACGGGACTGCAGTCCAAAAAGGGTCAATGTTTACCGCTACGAAAGAAGGATAAAAAAAAAACGTCATGAAAGTCGATGCGACAGCACGCCCCGTCGCTCGCTGTTTGCCATCACGTATATACCGGCGAAGATGTCAGAAGTCACGAGACAACATTCTCACCCCTTGACAGACAGCAGATTCGCCTTGACACGCCTTGACTCACACCAAACAACCAGGTTTTAGAGTGGAACGCTCGGCCCGACACCCTTGACAGCGCACGCTTTGCCTTTGACGCGTCTCCTGGCATATTTGCGCACCGGTGCCAGCACGCAACTCTTTTCTCTTCAAACCCCCTCGAAACATATAATCGATTCCCACTCTACTCTCCAAAACGTTTATTAATAGGGCAGCAGACAGATTCCTGATCTGTACCAGGAATTACCTACTTTATCCCTTTCAGGACTTGCGGTCCCGTTTTGGGGACAAACTACTTGGAATTTGACTGGTTTGTCCCGAAAACGGGATTACGGTCCTCGAAGCGTCAAGGCTCATTTTGACGCGCGGAAGGCGTACGATGTGCATGCCCGATCTACGGTAGAACAGCTCTTCCTGGTTTGATTTACAGTAGATCTACTTTACAGATCCTGCACAAAGAAACACATCTCATAACGGAAGGCTATCTACAGCAGGGTCTACCGCAGATCTACCAGTACTGACTATTACGGGGAACCATAGTTAATGGGACCTACGGTACACACAAAAACCTGTATAGAACTGCATACTTGGATCACAACCCCTGAGCGTGCTCGGTTGGTACATCCCTGGCCTCTCAGAGCTCCCACTTCCAAACCGCCTCCTTTCATTACTTGCCGGACCTTTCCAGCAGTTCTTTGTTTTCTCGGTCCTTTCTTCCTTTTTTATTATTTCGTTTCGTGTGCGTGCGTGTTCTCCGATCACGGCATCGCGGGAGGACCCGGCACCGTCGCGGGTGTCAGCGGGTGCTGGCGGGTAGAGGGGGGGTTGCAAGGAGCGCGGTCGCCGCTTTCGTGCCTAGGCGTCGCGTGTGCCTCGAGACACGAGGGATGCATGAACGGGCTTTGTCTGGCTTCGATTTATGATTGTTGATAGAGTATGTACGAGTTTATAAAGGTCGTTCGGGATGGCAAGATAATATTCAAGCGGTGCTTATTTTTGCGACCACGCTAAAGTTGAAAGAGGGAGGTGTGCAGTTTAAACACCAACGTTATCGAGCTGGTGAACGACGGCCACGGTGAGCACCGGGCTTCACGCGAGGCGGGTGACGGGGCTGATTGTGGCAGAGAGAGATAAAAGCTTTACCCGGACCGAATCGGTAGCGAGGTGGTCGCGAGAGGGGCGGGCGGCGTACGAGGCCGAGAGAGAAGCTCTTCTGTGCGATTTTTTTTTTCCTTCCTTTCGACCGGGTGTAAGGTGTTCCAATCAGGCCGAAAAATATTACACGAGAGGGGACGGGGATTTTTTTTCCTTTCCGAGTTTTCGGTTTCATTTTCATTGTTTTTGCTGCTGTGCCGTGCTGTGCTTCGCTTTCTTCATACATACCTGGTACAGTACAGACATATAGCATATCCAAAGAAGAAAATAAGTACAGACAGTAGTACCCTACCTGGGGTGTATGTACGTACGTACGACATCCGCGACGCGAAGCGTATATGTGGCATCCAAGCTGACGTCGGAGCTGTTTTTTCCTGAAGCATGGCGGCGGGACTCTTGGCATTATCAAGTCGCCATTTGCAATTACGATCCTTGAAAAAACTAAACTCAATCGTGGACCTCTGCTCGCTTCGAATAATTTGATGTACTTTTTTCCTTCCTGAGCGAGCGTAGCGGGCGGCGTAGGCCGCCCGCGGCGCGAAGCGCCTTGTACTTCCCTATTTTTACCAACAATATTTGGTCCTATTTACTATGGTCCCCCGTAATAATAATAACTGTAGATCGTCATCTGTCCGATGTGTTCTCTTGTAGGACTGCAGTCCTGTTTTGGGGGCAAACTACTTAGAACTTGAGTGGTTTGAACCCACACACGGGATTGCAGTCCTAAAAAGGGTGAAATAACTCCTTTGGGTTCTGGGCGCGTTGTATCTGTCTATATAGCGACCGGAAGAAAACACGGGAGTGCGATTTTGTCAAAAGCAGAATAGCCCCACAAGAAAACAAACAAAAAATGAAACCTAAAAAAAATGTAGAGACTCACTTTTTTTTTTTGGGGGGGGGGGAGGGGTGGGGGGCGCTCAAGACTCTTGGATTACTAATATATCGTGCTCGGCCGCGAGCGCTCGTACACACCAAAACCCTCCCACTATATCCCGAAAATGTATCTGGTAATGAAGGTTTGTAATTGTACTCGTACCAGGTATTTATTCCAGACGGTCCCAACTCTTCTGGTACAGACTATACCTACAACATATCGTACACTACTCTGGGCGGCAACATAATACGAAGACCAAGCGGCCCTTATAATGACAGACACCCAGGATGGTAACAGCCAGGAATTTTTATGGGTCGGTTCAAACCTCGCGGGTCAGGACGGGCCAGGTCGGGTCGGGTCGCCTAACACGACCCCGACCCGGCGTGTGAGATGTTGCAGATCTCCTGACCCGACCCGTGAGAGAGATTGAAGACCTCTTCACCCCGAGACCCTTGGGTAGTGCAATAACCCGTGAACGGTCCTGAAGATGAATTATGACAGCCTGTGCTCGATGTTTGACTCAAGGGTGGTGTCACAACAAGGTTCCACACATCCGACAGATCATCTACAGATCATCCACATATCATCTACAGATCATCTGAAGATCATCCACAGATCACCTACAGATCATTCCCACTGAATGACCTAGATCATTCAAGGCAGATAGATCTATATATATATTCATGATTTTGCATGATTCAACTCACCATGTTGCATCCACAGATCATCTACAGATCATTCCCACTGGATGATCTAGATCATTCAAGGCGGACAGATCTATATATATTCCCGATTTTGCATGATCTAGCTCACCATGTTGCCGGGCGGGAGCCGTGTAATCTGCACGATCAAGCACATGTTTCCTGGGTTCGGATCTGTACTAAGCAGATCCGAGCAATAAAAACTCTCATACCGGCAGATACAAAACGAAATAATCTAAAGTAGATGATCTACTGTGTAAGGTTAAGGTTCTACGTAAGTTTCTTTGCTCCTTTGCGGTGGGCCCATCCAATGCGTGTTGCTGTTAGTAATAGTGCGCAGGAAGAGCTTGCACCCGTGTCTGTTTGAAGTATTGCCATGGCGTGCGCTTGTGGCACATCTCTTCACATTACGTTTGCAGTACGGATAGCGTCGTGCGGTCGTGTTTCAGCGACCGATTATCCAAGCGGGAAAGATGTTACCAATTTCCGACACTACATGGCGTTTTCGGAAATATCTGGTCTCGGGAGAGATAGAGAGCCTTCCGAAAATGTTCGACTTTGCCGTAGGCACCCTCAGCGTTGCCGAGAAAACATTCGCTGAAGGACGATCGCACCAACC
Source organism: Nereocystis luetkeana (assembly GCA_031213475.1). Taxonomy (NCBI): domain Eukaryota; class Phaeophyceae; order Laminariales; family Laminariaceae; genus Nereocystis; species Nereocystis luetkeana. The sequence goes on from JARUPZ010000004.1 coordinate 11,294,883, forward strand.
CCTCTGCGAACGCAACGCCCTTTAAGGTAATAATAGGTGTGGCCGATGCCGTACAATATTCGTCATCAGATTCCCACTTGATTGCTTCATTGTTTCCCTCTTTAGTCTGGAGTCCCTCAGTGGCTATAGGGGCTATACATCGATAGACAACCCCTTGCGACCCGGGCATGTACAGCAACAAAAATCAGGGCTGCTCACGGGTCATGAATAAGGAGGTCTTCAAACATTCACGGGTCGGATCGCGTCGGGTCGGGTAGGTTCGGGTCAGGAGGTAATCGAAATCTACTGGTCGGGTCGAATCGGGTCAGGTCGGGTCGGGTTTGGTGACCCCATCCGACCCGACCCTGCCAGCTTCGACTCGGCCCGGGAAACAAAAGCTCTTGAAATAAATGGCGCGTGTTGCTGTACATAAGTTTGGGCTCATACATAAAACCTTTTTACAAATGGTGCACACTCGGGACAGATCATGATATACAGTACATCACCTACAGCACTTCTTCACCTACAGTCGCGGGAGGTTGTGCAGGGCCTGCATAGTACAGATGCAGACCCAACCCCAGAAAAGCACGTCCTGGATCATGCAGAACATCACGGCTCCCCCTCCCGGCAACATGAGCTAGATCACACAACTTCGGGAATAGATCTATCTGCCCTCAAATTTCTAGATTATCAGGCGGGAATGATCTGCAGATGATCTGTAGATGATCTGACCGAGGTGTGGGAGGAATGGTGGGAGCGAGCACCTGCTCGTGCTGTACTCGTCTCCTTGCAGTGTACAGCACTTCATAGCTACCGGCCGTAGAGAAGCAACCACAACACGTCAATCACGCTCTACAACGAGCAACGCCACGTCGTCTCCAAAACACTTACCAGCGATCGAGAAAAAGGAACCCGACAACGACTGACCTACAACGAGCGATGCCCATATGCATCGTACACATATCAGACTACCGCCGTATACCAGACACTGCCGTTACACGATGAGCAACCTTGGTCGCCGTTGTTGGCGTTGCTGTCGTCGCTCTCACATTTAACTCATCCCCAAATTATACGTAGGCCTTGGTTACAAGACCGACTCCACTAACTCGTTCGAGTATCACATCAGGTATAAACAGTTCCATCACGTAAACTAAAAAAGAACACGAGTAACCTACAGCAGGACTAATGCTGCAGTATACTTCTTATAAGCTTCGTCGATTTGTTATATTCTACCGGTGGAGGATCATCACAAAATCCGAAAGTAGTTCCTAAAAGCTGCGTCGATTGTTGTATTCTCCGGGTGGAGGATCATCAGAGATTCCGACGGAGACCGAAGCACCGAAGCGGAACGCTAATCGAACGCCACAAAATATGGTGGAAACCCTTCAATTTCTACGCCCCCCCCCCCCGCCCCCCCGACGAGAGCGGGCCAGGAGCTAGGACGGCGGGCGGGGAAGGTGCAAGGTGCAGGCCCGTACGCACGTACTGGTACCTCTGGTATCAACTAACCCGTGAAATATTTCCAGCCTGAACGGAAATCACCATTAATACCAGGTCGACTAACGGGGCATGTATATATGTATGATATTATATGATTATATGATACGATACGATGCAAAACAAATCCTAAAGCAGTACAGCAGCACTATTAATTCAATACCTCACGGCGACTTCTCTCGACCAGACGAAACGAAGAAACTACGAGTAGACGGACCTAAAAAGTGTGTTCCGGGGTTTGGGTTTTTGGTGGTGTGGTTCAAGATTATTGGGTGGGCTGGACTGGGTCGTGTTCGTTTGGGTTGTTCGGTCGGTCTGATATAGTTGGTGGGTTGGTGGTGGTGGGTGGTGAGGTGGTGGGCGGTGAGGTGCTGAGTGATGGTGTAGTGGTGTGCGCGCTCATACATAACAGTATTTGAAAACAAGTGAGAAAAAAAATAAAACGAACACCGCTGTGAGATCGAAAAATAGAAAAATTGAAAAAAATCCTCGAAACTCGTATGATGTTTGCACCTAAATTTCCTCAAAAACCATCTTGGCATCTTCACGAGTTGGAGCAATATTTTGATCAAAGCGTGGTATAATACTAGGGTGGGGTGTGTTCAGGTGTCAGAGTGATTTTACAAAAAAATCCGAGAGTTTTTGTACGGAAAGATTACGCCACCTGCTCACAATTGAACACTTGACCACTCCAGAAAAAACCTTGACACACCTCGTAAAAACGCGCGATCAAACTATCACACCAAACTTGCAAATCGTGTGAGTTTTGATAAAACTTTCGGCATGCAGCAGTGTACGAATGTACACGGAAGCTTTTCGGTTTATTCTAGTTTTCTCATCATACCACTTCGTAAACACGAGTGATGTGTAGGTGCTGAAAAATCAACGAACATGAAAAAAAAACACCACACAGCGCACAACGGGTATGCAGTCTTGTCGTGTAAGGTTCATTCTTATCGGAGAGCGTTTTTTCCATAATTTCCAAAGTTTGGAAATAATTGGAGATATGCATCAATATACGGAGGCGTTCTGTCACTATTCGTGAAATTCTCCAGAACCAAAAATATCAAGTTCGTTAACATTCCAATATTTGGGAAAAAAAACAGGAAAATATGGAAGATTGAAAAATTGGGCGGAAAAAATGTCGAAAAATTGGAAAAAAGCTCTCCGATAGGAATGACCCTAAGTCTACACCAGCAGTATGAATATGGTATAAACGCGGGAAAAGAGAAAGAAGAGCGAGCGAAACGCCTTTCTAAAAACAGCACATGGGAAAACCACACCCACGAATAAAGTACATCAGGTACAGAAAATCGAGGCGAGGCCGGCCCTTTGTCGTTTCCATACAATTGATACAAGACCGCAAGAAGGATCCCTACACTACTCTTGTGTTGCCAAAAACGCCTCCCAAAAAGTGGGTGCAGCCACGAGTAAATCTACAGGATGAGAGCAAATATCAGAGCACTGGTTTCGTCATTTTGCATTTTGTTATCCCATTTTTCTTCTTTTTCAGCTCGATTTTCAAGGTATATATTCTACGTGCGTAATGCAAGACCAAATTCTTCGTTTTTTACCGCGCTTTACGTATCGATATATGATACCTGGTACTTGGTACCGATGTGCGGGGAAGAGACGGATTGACCTCCCCCTGCGCGAGAATTTTTATTTCCCAGATCAGAACCGCAAGTGCGAGGAGCATTTTGTTTTTCAGGATGACGGAGAAAGGGAAACGACTGGAGGGGAATGGCAACGAGTGCACGCGCAAAGGAGCGGGTGGATTGGGCCAAGGCGATGATGCGGCCATGAAGAGCGGCAGGAAGACGGTGCATGGAGACCCATGATTTGCGCGCACACTATCATCACGAGAGAAGCAGTCATAGTTTGTTTTTTCCTGGTTTTGTTTTTCACGAGGCAGAATAGTATCTACCGGTACTCGTCACTGGTTTTTGTAGTTTAACGAGTTGTATACCCTTCATGGGGAATAACCTACGCAATTATCAGGGACGTGGTATCATAACTGCTGTGCTGCACCTTTTTGTGTCAGACAGTCCAGGAAGAGATGACGATCGTTGATATTCGTGTGGCAGTAAGGTTCGATTGCTCCTTTTTTCACTGCATATCCGCGAGTCTTCACTCTGTGACAGCACTCCAGATAGCAGGCAGGTGTGTTCCTCTTTCGTTTTCACGACTACCGTGCGTTTCGTACGGTGCAGGCAGCACTTCAGACAGCATCCGCTGTAGTCAGCAGCCACGAGTTGGTTAGTGGTGGGAACGGGGGTACTCTTCTATATTATAGTTGAGAGGATATACCCGCGGCCATGTTAGTTCAGTTTTGCACATTGGTTTTATCTTGTGTGCGCTTTTTTCCGTCTCGTGTATTTTGAGGCAGCCGAATTTTCGATTTTTTTGTTTTTCGGATCTTCCTAGGGCTCCAGCACCTTTGTGTGACCACGGACTCCTTCGTCAGAGAGTTAATGTGAGAACAACAACAACAACAACCGATGTATAAACGTACCGTAGGTAGACACCTACGTGGACGCCTCTCTCTTGCGGGTATATACAGACATATAAAGTGTTACAACAGCAGTAGTGATAACATAACTACTCCTGCTCTAACACCATGTTCGCCGATCTACCAGGCACCATATACTATATACTGCAGCATACCCGGTATATTGTACCGGGTCGTATGCATCTTCACATTGTGATCACCAGCATCGGTAAGTCAGTACGTTGAGCGCGAACATCGATCACCGATAACTTTAAACTAGAACAATAGGTCTGGACGCGGGACGTGTGCATGACCTGATGCAACTCACCAGCACAAACGAAAAGACCCCCCCCCCCCCCCTCTCTCCCTCTCCCCTTCTCCCTCCCTTCCCCTCCCCTCCCTCCAATTTGTCATTTTCTGGTCCACTACCAACATCGAACGGGGAATCAACTGCTCTTACTCCTGCTGCTGCTGCCCCTACCGCTGGTGTTCGTATTGCTGGTATTGCTGCAAAGTGAAAATGTAAACGTGATACGATGACCACAGCAGTAGGAGTAGTATTCATAGTCGTATTCACATACCAAAGGGTCGGCGTGTTCGTCCAAGGTAGAATGGCAGCACTAACGCTGTGTTGTTTTCACACTTTTTTCTATTTTTTTTTATTTTTTGCTCATCCCATTTATTATCTTCGCACATCTTCTTCTCTCTATCCTTCCAACTCGTAACTCAGATCCGGGGTCACATAGCAGGCTCTTCTACCCCCTTCCCGCTACGGTACGTGCCTTCATTTTTATCGCGCCTTTTCTTCCCTCGTCGACTCGCATCGAATTGAGCCTACCCACGCTGCAAGGCGCTCTCAACAATTGAATCCTTTTTTATTTTTATTTTTGCAAATAAAATCAAATGTCCGACCCACCTGGGGCTCGAACCCAGGACTCAAAACACAAGTAGTATTCGAGGTTAACCACTTGAACCACCGGGGCGACCGGCTCTACGAGTATATAAATCGTTCTTGCCAGCACACTCAATATTCGTACTGATTCGTCATCGTACAAGTGGTGCTGATACTTACGAGGTATGTATGTATACTACCACAGCAGTTGCAGAAAGCAGACAGCAGTCAGCAGTTCGAAGCTGCGAATACGAAGTACACATCACAAGAAGCACCACCACCACTGTCCGTGTCAGGTGGACCGGTACTATTCCAGTTCCCGAAAAAACACCGACCGGCGACTGTTCCGTCCACTTCAAAAATTAGGAAAACTCACACGCGAACCCTCAAGGGGAAAAAAAAGAACGAAAAACAAACACAAAAGTCAAAAGCCAACATCAGAAGGCTATCAGAGAACATACCATGAAGTTTCACGTCATACAAAGCAGAAGACACAGGACACAGCAATACAAGATCCGTTTGGAGTCTGACATGAATATTGAACGGGTGCTATATTCTCGATCAGAGTGGTAAATAGACCAAAATGAGCAATTCAACTTTTAGGACCGCAGTCTCGTTTTGGGGACAATTGGGGACAAATGACTTGGAATTTGACTGGTGTGTCCCCTAAACGGGACTGGAGTTCTAAAAGGGTTAATACTGCATATCAACAGCAGCAGCGCACCAACGCTTTGGTGCACAAACTACTTGCAATTAGTACGTGTATACTCGTAGGACTTGTGTTTGCAACAGCTACGTACTGTTGTATATACATGTAGCTGCTTGACTGCACCTGGTACCAGTAATATGCAATAACAGGCCAGACATGACACTCCACTCCCTGGGACCGGCTGCCGGGCCAATTTTCTCCGTAAAACTTGAGACGAAAATAGCGATCATGGCAGCTTACAAGGAAGCATCTCGTCGACATCTGTCCACTACAGTTTGTGGTGTACCCCATTTCAAGGCCACGTATCAATAGTTTTTCTCGTGACAAGCCGATTTACCCGCTGGTCTTGCCTCTACTACTATTAATACTGTATGTTTGGGCTGCAGTCCCATTTCTGGGGACAAACTATTTAGAATTAGACTGGTCCCCAAAGCGGGACTGCAGTGTCCTAAAAGGGTTCAACCGGAAGGTCTTGAAATTGCAGTAAGTCGGGGGACAGCATTTTCACCCCTTGACAGACAGCGACTTTGCCTTGACATGCCTTGACAGAGACCAAACTACTAGGTTTTGGTGTGGAACGCTCGGCCCGACACCATTGACAGCGCACGTTTTGCCTTGCTTGACATGTCCTGACATCCTGGTTTAGCGTTAAATGGGTACATCACTGCTGCAGTTGTACGTAGACGAATCGCTGGGCATTTGCGTTCTCGTTACTGTCCATCAAAACAATTTCCATTATCATTCGAGGGTGTGTGTTATTTTTCCATGTTGTGTTGACCCGGTGTGTAAACATGTAAACATACATTACAGGACGATTAATAAGAAAGGCAAGCCGAGATTCATTGTGAAATAAGAAATCGGAGTGGTTGTACCGAAGTTAGCCTACACCTGGTATACCAGTATATCCCATTCTTGAATAAAAACTGCAGCCTAGGCCAGTGCTCCCTGTTTCCTTGTGTTTTCTTATTACGTAGGTGTCACGTACTATTACGGGGGACCATAGTTAACAGGACCTATGGTACACATAAAAACCTATATGTTTAACCATTTTTACTAACAATATTTGGTCCTGTTAACTATGGCCCCCCGTAATATATCATACGCCAGTGCCGGTCCTCTCATAAGAAACTGGGATACTGGCCCAGGATATATTTCATATTCAAGAAACGGTGTCTTCCACACCAACTTCAGAGTAACCGCTCCGAGAATTATTTCCCCCCCCCGAAATTCTTGAATTGTTAACCCCTTTAGCACCGCACTCCCATATGTGGGGACAAAGCACTCTAATTACAAGTAGTTTGTCCCCAAAACGGGGCTGGGGTCCTAAGAGGGTAACAAGGAACGCTGCTTTTCTTGTGGAACACATTGTCCTGAGAGGGCCGGTACATGAGTAGCTGAGGCCCACGCGAAAAAAAAAGTCTCGCGATAAAAGCTACAAACCACAGGAAGAGCGTGAGGCTCCCATTCAGGGGTTGGGTTAAGAAACCGTGTTCAGTGGCGAGCGTTGCGCTGAAACTCTCATCAGTTTCCGCTCCGGTTTGAAACGTAAGGACCGTGCAGGCGTAAGTAGTAAGACGCAACAGCTCTTAAATTTCTGTCCAGAGTGATACCTGGTACGTAATACGGATTCACCTATGCTGGATCAAGCTTGCGCAAGGTGGCGTCACCTATCACATTAACGAAATAAATTTCAAGCCTTGCTCGTGTCGTACCCCGTACTTACGTACGCTCGTAGGCGTTTCTTGTTTGCGGGCGGTCCCAAGTACTATTATTGGTAGCGTATACCAAGCGGAGGCAACTGTATTGCCATGGGTACTACTACTGCTGTAAGGTAAACAAACGTTCATGTGCCGAAGGTCAACCCTGCAAAAAAAAACATATTAGTACCGCTGTACACTGTGCAGCAGTATACAGCAGTAGTTCGTATATATACGCTCAAGATTGGTCAAGGATGGTGTCACGACAAGGTTTCAATTCAAGCTTCGAGGCGTGCTACGATAGGGGTGAGGTGCAGCGACAGCACCTTTAGGCTGAACTATTTCTGACTAGAGGAGCGCTCCTCGACCGGGACCACAGTATCTACCACTTATTAAGTATCCCGTTTGTGTTGTACTCCCATTTGTGTTATACGATATTTTCGTCAACACCTACAGCAGTGAGTGTATGCAGTAGGTCAGGGGATTGTTATCGGGTGAGTGCTACAGGGATTCTCAAAAGTCAGGTTGGGGTGAGGAGGAGCCTCACCCCATTTACGAGGTGCTACTCCTATCGTAAAACGCGTCCCTTGCACGTACGTAGTAGGCGTTTCTCGCTGACGGGGCCATACTACGAGTACTTGTACTATAGTGCATTCAATTAATACCAAGCAAAGGCAACTACGTGGCACACACCAAACGAACCTTGATGTGCCGGAGGTCGCCCGTCTCCTCCCTCGAGATAACCGTCCCACGGTGCCAATGACCATCCTGAGCCTTGGCCCACACCAGGGCATTGAACTCCATGGCAAAAGCCGCCGGCGCCGGCGCCTGCCCCTACCCCCTGGCCTGCCCTCCCGCCTACGTCGCTGCTGCTCTCAAGTCCAGTTTAACACCTCCTCCTCCCTCCTTTCCTCCCTCTTCCTCCTCGTCCTAAAGCTGTTGCTTCTCCAGCTGCTGCTGCCGCTGCTGTTGCTGCTACTGCTAAATTTGTTGTATTTCAGGGGTCACACGACGATTCGATGTTGGTTATTAGATCGAGATCAACGTCACACTAATCAATGTTCGTGAAAAAAATGTCCCTTTTTAGCACCGCCCAACGTTTCTCGGGACAAGCTACTATTACGGGGACCATACGTACCTGGTATTAATAGTAGATAGGACCGAATATTGTTATTAATACCTGGTACCTGGTAGTGAATATAGGCAGATATATACCTGGTAGGTTTTTTGTGTGTACCGTAGGCCCATGGTCCCCCGCAATAGGACTACTATGGTACTTGTAATTAGAGTCACATATATGTTCAAGGGGCAAAAACAGTGCAGTACTAAAAGGCTTCACCACGTACCCCGCACGATGGTGGCTGGGTTGAATTGATGAAGGCGAAAAAGCCTACCTGGCCGAGAGGCGCCTCCGGACGATCCCGCTAAAGCCGGTACTAAAAAATCGCTATACGAATACGTTGGTCAGACTTTATTTATACACTGCAGTGTATAGACAAAGCATTCATGAAAATCCAGGCAAGCCTTCCTGAAAACACTTGAACGCCAGAGACTAGCCGTACAACCCCTGGCCAGCGTCCATGGCTCATTGCGAGGATCATACGTCGTACAGCAGTAGTAGAAGAAAACAGTACATCCGCCGTAGACTCAAAGCCCAACTTTAAATTGAGCACGAATGGTGTTGTACGAAAAATAAAACGAAAGTTCTTCGCAACAGGTACGATTTTTTTGTACTATTACGGGTGCCAGAGTACACCGTAAATATCGAAAATAAAAGGATGCGCCCAGCAGATATACAGGGAGAGGGGAATGAAGGGGGGGGGAGGGGAGGGAACGACTCGTACCAGAGGCAGCAGTTGCCCCGGCTCTGCTTTGCCTACTGGTGCTGTATGTACCTCTCCTTGATTTGTGATATTTACGTACGGGTTGGGTACTGCTGGGATGAATTCCGCTCTCGTACGTAGCGTGTTATCGGCACCTGCCCTACGCTGCTATCGGTCCGGTACTGGTGTGCATCCTAGCTCCGAGGGTTGTAAGGAGGGAAACATGGAGGAGGGCGGGGGGGGGGGGGGCGTACCTGGGAAGAGATGCCACAGAGTAGAAGATGAGTGATTCGCCAAACAACTTGTGAGCTGTGAGAGCACGGACTTTTGTGAAAAAGTTGTATTTTTTTCCATTTTTCTATTTTTCCAGCTGTTTTTATTTCTTTCTTTCGAAACGATTATTTCGATTTGAAAAAAAGACAAAAAACTGTCGGGATTGTAGCCAAGTTTGGTACGTCCGAGCAGGCACAGGTAGTATGCAACGAGTACCAGATACCTGGTAAAATACGTACCCGTACAGCAGCCAGTTGTTGCGTTGATACCAGACACCAGACCGAAGTACACGTACATACTCGTAGAAAGCACTGCACGTTAATCTACAGCAGTGTCTGTATCGTATACCAGTATACCTGGTACGAGTAAATGCGTACCCGTACTGCTGTGCTGTTCATGGGGCAATACCAAAAACCGTATTATTTCTTGTTCCAACATGACAGCTGCAGTTGAATGGTGCACAACATAAGCTGGAGAGCCGATGGTACACGATACGAGCAAGCAGGATCACGAGATCACGAGCCTCCTCGTTCTTATCTATCGAGTGCAACAAGTACGATCACCGTCACCACATCACGCACTACGAAGCTCTGTACGAAGCGTATCAAGCAGATCAACCTACAGGTATAACCATGATCATCGTAACAGGGCACATAATCGTATAATACGTTGATGACAGATGATGATAAAAGAACGAAAAAATCACACGGGTGATGATAACAAAAAAGAAGACTAGAAAGGGGCAGCATGAGACGTTCCAATAATAGCGGTGCCAATGGCTGCTCCTCCCGAGAGAGGCCGATAGCATACAAGGCGTGACATGAGCCAAGACCACAACACACAGGGCAGAACAGCAGCTGCACGCAGGGCTGATCCGTCTCACACATGGGAAACTTGACAGGTGGTCTCCTGATTATTTTCTCTCTATCTCTCTGTCTATTTTTGAGTAATTTTTTATATGTCCGCCGCAAGCAAGCGCGCCAAAGATTGATTTCGTAATATAAAAGACACCCTGATATCAGGCGGTCGGACCCCGCTGTGCCGCCGAGCGCGACGAAGGAACGCGGGACAGGCACGCGTGAAGGCCGGAATAAATCCACCGGGTAGGGTAATCCTTGCGTCTGCTCTCGGCAGCGAAAGGGACGGGAAGAGGGGGGGGGGAACGGTCTGCTGCGACAAAAATTGAATGCTCTTGTGCATGTACCAGGAGACGGTCTTGATGGGGCACTCTCTCTTCCCCTTCCAAGTTCCCATGTCATTGCTTGGGAAAAGCAAACTTATTCCGAAAGACAAGCTCTCCAGTCTCTCTCTTCCCTCTCTCTCTATCTCTCACCGCCGTGATGAAAAAAGTTCCAGCAGAGCGCCCACGGGAGCTGCGCCCCTGGAGACTGTTACCGGCCTCTGACGGGCCGAGGGTGGCGATCCTTTCGTCGGGCGAAGAGGTGGCAGAGGCCCGTCACAGAACGTTCGGGGGGGGCCGCAAGTGTCGTCGTTTTGCGATCGATATATACTCTCTTCAGCGGATTTCAAAGCCCAAAAGTCCCGGTTGGAAAACGCCTTTTAAACGTTGAGGCGGGAATTCTGTGATTTTCTCCCCCGACCGCGATAATATGATGCCAGTTCTATCGGGGTGTGAAGTGGTGGTGGTGTTTACTGAAAGAGGTGAAGAAGACCAGTCTAGGCCATGCAAAAGCCGGAAAACTGTGGGGAGGGTGAGCTGAAGATGAACCAGAGGCTGCAGCACCGTGCTTGAGGTTGAAAATGGCTCAAAGCGTGCCGCATCCCCCCCTCGAAACTCCACAGACTCGAAGACGGGGAACGAGCTTTTGAAAGATCAACCACGCGGAGGAGCTTCGCGATACAGCAGCCGCATGTCTTCTTGTCGGATAGGAGCTTCAGGTAAACCGTAAACCGAGCTAGTTTCTTCATGAGTAGCATAGGGAATGTATAGGAGAGGGGGTATGTGTCGCTTGCGCTTGCTTTGCATCTGCATCGCGTGTCGCATCGGTGCCGAGAGCAGTCAGTGGTGTGGGGTGTCCCAACGCGGAGAGCTGTACCTGGTATGCAATTTGTGTACAACGTGCAATTTTCAAAAGTTTGGATTCTATTTTTCGAAGCAAGCCAAGCGCCCAGCAGAAGCAGCAGTGCAGCGTTGCGGTCAGCCGCAATGCTTCCATACACGAGTAGCCTAAACACCACTTGTTGTCCCTGCCCGAAGGGCACGTAGGACCTACCCTCCTTTGCTCGCTCAGCCACGGCTGGTGATGTCGGTGGTGGTGTGGTGGTGCTTCTACTGCTTCGCTACACGGGTAATACTATTAATATCATTAATATTAATATTAATAGCTGTATGGTCAAGGTGAAGAAATCGATCGCTCTGGCAACTTCCCAAATCCTGTCGTGTACTCGTACCTCGTATGGTATGATCATCTCGGAAACAGGGAAAGCAAAACGACAGCCGCCGACGTATGATACGTGCACGTCTGTATGAATATGTGCATACGGCGGTAGTACCGCCTACCAGGTACCAGGTATTCTATTGCAGCCCAGTACAGGAGTACTGGTATGTCTGATCTTAATATTAATAGTAAGGGTGCGTTGCCACGCCACCCTTGGCGCTCCACGGCCACGGCATTTTCTCGCAATCGGATATCACGGCTTGTCAACGGGCAAGTGAACCGCTCGCACGTGAATCATATACCAAACAGAGGCATGCGATACTGAATTCATCACCACCCCTGCCTGCCCCCTCCCCCCCATCCCTGCAGCCCTGCCGAGGCCCTGCAGTATATCTTATGATGATTTTTTACGTGCTCGTACCAACTCAGCAGTACCGGTACCAGGGTATGTATTTGTCCGTTTATTTGGTACCTGGTATCTGTTTCCGCACCCCAGGGTGTCAGGTCTCCGGTATTCCGTTGAAAACCAGAAGTGCACCCAAAGTGTGTCACGGTGGGGGTTGAGGATCGGGGATTTGGGGGGGGGGGTCTTGAGGAGTTCAGAAGGGGTACACCACAGCAGTACCCAGTGCGTACCATTAATAGTACTGCTGTGGGTACCAGGCACTCGTATATATTTCGGCGGCTCGGCACTGAACACCGTTTTATCGGTCCTCCATTATCTATCAAAAGCAGGCGCAGGCACCGCGCGAAGCAGGTCTTCCTTTTTTGACGACGCCAATGATAAGGACCCGCACCCAAGTTGACGACATTTAATACTAATATCCTGCCGCGCGTTTTCCTGTTCCTTACAATATGATGCAAAGGTACACTATTGTTAAGAACCCTCTTTGGAAATCAGCGGGGAAATTTGCCGATCAGAAGCGAAGATGTCAGGAGACATGTCAAGCAAGGCAGCTCGGGCGCTGTCAAGGGTGCAAGGCCGAGTGTTCCACGCTCAAACCCCTGGTAGTAGTTTGGTGTCAGTCAAGACATGTCAAGGCAAAGTCTTTGTCTGTCAAGAGGTGGAAGTGTCGTCTCCTGACATTTCTCATCAAGAGTGTCGATTACAGCAACGCCCACCACTGCGTGATTGGTGGGTGATACATTCACAATCCAGGGGTCGTACCCCATTGGCGCAACATGACCCTGCCCTATATAGGCTTGAGCCTCCGCCGGCTTTTGCCGAAAACGCCGAAAACGCCGATTTTGGGGTTTATAAAAAAAGCCCCTTTCTTTTTCCGCTGAGCCGATTTTGGGGCGACAGGGTCGATTTCTATTATTACGGGGGACCACATTAAATAGAACCTACGGTCCATACAAAAACTTATATATTTTGATATTTTTACTATTAATAACGGTATTTGGTCATATTTATAGGTCCCCCGTAATAATTGTCCCGGGGGGCGAATTTGCTCAAACCCCAATTTTCACTCGCCCCCCGCACAAAAATACCTGATACTTCTTACTGTTCACGAAAACTACTTTGAAAAAAAGAAACTGGAAGCTGCATTACGGATTTCTGATGCCTGCTGGCCGATGTGGGCAGCGCTCTGCTGACAATACACGCTGATCAAGCCTGCTTCCAACACAACGAAAGCCCTTTTCCGTGTGAACGAGCCGAGTTCCAAGACGTCGAGCCGATTTTTATAGATTGGAGCCGGAAAGGCCGAAAGACTGTTTTTTCGGAGCTGGAAAAGACGACAAATGTGTTCGTTGGCGGTCGCTACCGGGTCTTTGTTGCGAGCCGATTTTCGTTTTTTAACCCGATGTAAACCGAAAGCCGTTTGTTTTTTAGGATATTGGCAAAAAACGAGAAAGCCGTCAAACAGAAAAAATGAAGAGCCGAAAAACGCCTAAAACAAAAAACGGCGGAGGCTTACTCAGCCTATTCTGCCCGTACTCCTGGGCGCTTAAGCTGCTCATACTGTATTAATAGCAAAGATGTCAGAAGGCATGTCAAGCAAGGCAAACGTGCGCTGTCAAGGGTGCAGGGCCGAATGATTCACACTAAAAACTACGGTAGTAGTTTGGTGTCAGTCAGTCAAGGCATGTCAAGGTAAAGTTGATGTCTGCCGAGGGGTGAAAAAACTGTCCTCCTGACATCCTTGGCATGTAGGCGGTTGAAAACACCAAAGTTGTCTTTGTTCTACAGCGCTAGTAGTCGCTATCTTGGGGTCCCAGGGGGGATCAACCCTTTCAAGGCTGCAGTTCCGTTTTGGGGACAAACAACTCAAATTCCAAGTATCCGTTTTGGGGACAAACCTCTCAAATTCTACGTATTAAATAGTTTTTCCCCAAACGGGCCTGCAGCCCTAAAAAGGGTTGATACCTGGTATGTTTCAGGCTCTGTCTGCGGAGAGGCCCTCAATACTACAGGTAGATGCAACACCACCATGTAGTTGGTTGAGTACCACCTCCCACCACCCTCCACTGCCTGATCGGTCGATGCTGGCCGCCGTTGGCCGTTTTTTTTTTGTTCAGAAAAAAACGCCACCGAAACACGCCTCCTGCCGACGTCTAGCCCCCCAAAGGGTTAACTCGGCCTATGTGCCGGAGCGCCCTGCACAATTCTTTGTGCAGAATGCGAGTCTTACTGGTCAAGGCGGGTCTTTCGGCCGCCCGTCGTTTGGTTGGCAAAATGCCACCGAAACACGCGACGGAGCCGCGTGACTGCCCCTGCCGACCTCGAGACCCCCAGAGGGTTCGGGTTAGGGTCGGGCCTGGGGTTTCGGGTTGGTCTCGGCCGACGTGCAAGATTGAGATTGACGACACACGCCCTGCATAAAGTTTCGTGCAGGGCGCTCCTGCACATAGCGGAAGCTCAAAGGGTTGGAGTTGGTTGGAAGGATTGGGGTTTTGGTCGGGTTGCGGTCTGGGTTCACGGGCAAGAACAGAGAAAAAAAATAGGCCAAAAGGTGTTGCATGCAGTTAGAATCGGCCCTCTCGCTAGGAAACAGACCAGCCGACGTACTATTAACAGCAGAATTTTAAGCAAACTAAGTAGGTAACCGGTATAGGCGCTGGCCGTACGCTGCGGGATTGTTTGCCTTTCAAACGATGCCTAGATCGCTTGCCTTTTCCCCACCTTCTACTAGGACCTCGAAAGCAGGGGTCTCCCTCCCCCCCGTTCGGCGAGCAACTAGCGCGGACCCCCTGTTGTAGATTTCTTGCTCTTATCCAGTAGAAAATGTGGTTTGACGCGCACTGCGGCAGGCTTGTACCTAACGTTTGTCGGAGGCTCCTCCTGACTTTAAGAGCTTTACATGTCACCCACTACCCCCTTCTCGCTACGCCAGAATACAGATCTTAGCCTATCATCTGGTTTCTCGGCCGGAACACATTCAATAGCCTAGATGTTATTCAATAGCCTAACATCTGGTTTCTCCGCCAGAATACGGATGTTAGCCTAACATCTGGTTTCTGGTTTTTACGTGAGGGCCGATACTGGGGTAATATGTAGGGATCCGGTACCCATGTTTGCGACGCTGTTTCAGGCTCCATGTTTCGATGCTCGACGACTTTTGTTTCGGGCGCCAATTGCGTCGCTGTTCACATATGCAGGCTTTACTACACAGTCGCCCTGTTTTTTGCGACCCTCG
This sequence comes from Nereocystis luetkeana, assembly GCA_031213475.1. Taxonomy (NCBI): domain Eukaryota; class Phaeophyceae; order Laminariales; family Laminariaceae; genus Nereocystis; species Nereocystis luetkeana. The sequence goes on from JARUPZ010000004.1 coordinate 11,310,284, forward strand.
GATAAAGCGAAGGCGAATAATCACGAGTTTCTGAGCAATAAACAAACCCCGAGGAATAGACCCCCGGTGGGGTGTCACGCCGTGTATGCAACCCGCAAGATAGCGCACACCCTCTTAGCTCTTGACTCGATCTGGAATCTGTCTGCCCGGAAAGACGTAGATGGTGAACTGGGGATCGGTTTTATCGGTCCGAGATGTGAAACCTTTTCTGGATCTGCGGTGTCAAAGGGAAACCGAACCGGCTCGCTTGGCTGGCAGGTTGACGTTGTTCCGGGTACTGACTGTCTGTACTATCGTATCACACGGGTGACTATATTAGAGAACACACACCCTATTAGTGTTGGGCGAGTCTCAAAGCTGGTTTTCTCGAGAACGGTTAGAGTTTAAATGCCTATACGTGGTGACGCGTCTATGGAAAGACCTCGACGAGGTATTTTTAACGCCACCATTTTCGTCACGCGTGCTCCCCCTTGACCCCTTTAGGACCGCAGCCCCGTTTTGAGGGCAAACTACTTAGAATTTAAGTTGTTTGTCCCTGAAACGGGCCTGCAGTTCTGAAAGTTGTTTTTTAAGACAAGTTTTTGGAGAAAATCGATTCTGAAATTCGTTCCAGGGGGTGTGTTATCTTGCGTGTTATGTCTACGGCATACAGGCTAGGCCAAGATTACCAATATATATACCAAGGTATATATGTATATTTGTTTTTGTCCCATCCCATTTAAGACCTTCGTCCGTCTTATTCCTGCTCCCTCCTACATATGCAGTCAACTCAGATCCGCGGCCACCAAACCATTTTAGTACTGCAGTCCCGCTTGGGGACAAATCATTCAAAAATTTTAAGTAGTTTGTCCCCAAAACGAGACTGCAGTCGTAAAAGGGCCAAGTAGGGTTTTATCCTCCCTCCCCACTACACGTACGTGCCTTGCATTTCTATCGCGAGAAGACTTCAGCACTCTCTCCCCTCGGCGACTGGCGCCGAATTAATAGTGACGCATGGGCGTCATCCTACGGATTGGTAGACCGATAGGGCATCTTTCCACGGATATCACACTCGAAATGTTACACCAGCAATGAATGTACCAGGTATGTATTTAACCTGGTACCAATAATGGAAGCAACATTGCTTGTCCAGGTAAGGCATGGCCTTTCAACCTACAGAGTAAAAATACTGGTTGAGTGAGTGCCATTTGTTTTTTTCGTCCATCGGCATGATCCCGTATCAAACTCGATTCCCGTTCGATACATGCCCATCACCACATCTTCCCTTTCGGTTTACCGGGCACAAATAGCAGCAATAAGTAAAGACCGCGAAAAACAAGGGACCTTCGATGGAAACATGAGGCTCACTTTTTTTGGGCGGACGGACGCCAAGAAAACTGAACTATGAAATCGCGCTCAGGAGCGAGCGCTGCACTAAATCCGATAGAAGAGCCTACGCTCAAGGTTGTTCGAGGATGGCGGCACAATGAGGTGTCACGGCTTGCTCAGATTACCTACGTGCGTGTTTTTTGCTGGCAACCCCATAGTCTACTACTGCTGCTGTATACCAGTATTGGTGAAATCTACCAGGTAGTCCCTGGTACTAACTGTTCGTTTTGTACATATTGAGGCGAGGACGAGGGAGCCAAGCGACCCAGGCTGTTTTTTTTGCTTTTTACCTTATGAAGCAAAAAAGGCCTCTCCATACCGGGGTGCGTATAGGCTTCCTTTGTATACTACTAAAATATCGTCAATAGTTTATGTCAGTCTTGTTGTCTGTCTGCTGTGCACTGCTGCTGTGTGTCACATTCGTGCTTTTTCATTGCTTGCGAGACCCATACGAAGCCGATTTCCACGTACCCAGGATATATACTAATACAGTATCATACGTAAAAGCGGGCGAGTATGGGCTGTGTCACGTGGGACGTGTTCCGTCGCACGCCGTCTCGAGCTGTTCGCGGTCTCCGGGCTGCTGTGGTTTTGGTGGTGTGTTTCGAGTACCGCGGGATCGTGAGGGCGGGGGGGTCGTTCTTTGTTTCTTCGAACGCACACGGGCCGCTGTGAGTATAAGGCCGTCTTGCCTCATTTACCCCTCGACGAGTATAGGGGGGTTATAATTGGGGAATTTCGCAAAAGAAGGGCGCAATAAGCCAACTCTGTGCGCGGCATGTCGCATCTAGAGATGGGCACTGGATAGAAGATTAACGGGTAACCGCGGTTCTTGGAAACCCAGCAGGTGTGCATGACTACTCGGTCTTTCAAGACAAGAACTGGCCGTTTTCGAGGTTCGGTTAACTCGTGAATCGGCTCAAATGTAACCGGTGTACCTGACTTTGGCTTTTGCCCATTGTTAGACGTTACTAAACGTGACGGCATGGAAGTTGGTTGATCCAACGTCGATTGTTCCTATTTCGTAATCTAGAACATGACGACAACCTGAAAGTAGGTGAACCCGTGGACCCAGCATCGATTGTGCCGGGTAATCGACGTTGAATCACACCCCTTCAATCCACACCTACGCCCTAGCCTTTGAGGCTTGCCTTAAGAAATGCCTTAACCCGAAGAAGGGTGCCTTGAGAGCTGTTCTGAGCCGTAAGCCTTTTAGCACCGTACTCCCATAATTGGGGACAAAGCACTCAAATTGTAAGCAATTTGTCCCCAAAACGGGACTGGGGTCCTAAAATGCATTTTTTCATGGCCGAAAACAACGCCGTTTGGCTGGGTTTCCCTAATGCCAGGGGACTGGGTAGAGACTCTAATCGCCCTATATAGGCCCTTTTTCCGAAGAAAAAAAAACTCCCTTCGCGGCAAAAGTTCGTTTAAATGATTTGTAGCTGAAGGTGTCATGTTCGGACACACGATCATCGTCAAGGGAAGCACAAGCACCTGTTATTTGCCAGAAACAAATCAGCCTGATTTAAACTGTTAATAGTTTTACCACGGAGCATGCGTGCATGAGCCTTAAAACCTTCCATAATTGTGTGTGTTTGCCTTAGTGCGGGCCTTTACGAAATGTCTTGACGCCCCCTGAGGCGGGTCTTGAAGGCTAGGGCCTCTACCCACACCTAGTACTCACACACACCTAGTACACAATACACCCGCAAACATGCCGCATTTCGCCGGACGATGGTAGCCGTGGCGCTGATATGTGGAGATTCGGGAGCAATGTGCGGGTTTCTGATTGTAGCGGTTTTTTTATGGAGTCTGCCGTCGTGGTTCGATCCAATTGACAATTTTTCCTTCTGAACAACATCAATGCGCGTGGCAATCCATCTCAAAGAGACGCATTATTTGCGAAGGGAACCAAAACCAAACACGCACTTGTGAACTTACTTGTGAGTACAGCCGTACACCACAAGGTGTCACTCAAATGAAAAAACATCTCGGTTCGCAATGTCATGAAAGCTTCACACTTTAAAACCGGTTTAACCGTTTTTCGGTGAACCGGTAAAAACCGGCAGACAATAAAAACGGTTCAACCGGGTTTTTTTTGTTCGAATAGCGTCTCCTACCCGGTTTTCGTTTTTTCTAAAATGCCATCCGGTGCCCATATCTAGTCGTACCATAAGAGGCAACGTTTTTTTCCGCATTACGCGCTACCGCCGTACCAGTCTGACCCTAAATTTAGAGACCGTTTTCACTAACCTTTTTCGAACCGCAGTCCCGTTTTGGGGATAAACTACTTAGAATTTGAGTGGTTTGTCCCCAAAACAGGACTGCAGTCCTAAAAGGGTTCAAGACGTATGCCAACGTTTCTCATATTACAGGACACAGAGTGTTACTTCGTTCCGCCTCGGGGTTTCGCTCGGGCCTGCACCGACTCGGCATTGCGAAGGTACCCTGACCGGATTTTCCAGCGTGACCCTTTTAGGACTGCAGTTCCGTTTTGGGGACAAAGCACTCAATTTCTGAGTAGTGTGTCCCCAGTACGGGACTGCTGTGGTCCTAAAAGGGTCAAGTAGCGTTGGATATCAAACGACAATCTACTTCGATACAGCAGTACGATATTTTATGGGCAAGAAATATACGAATCGGTACAATTTCGATGTTTTGAGTTTTGATACACATCGAAGCTTTCGATACAGCATCTTCACGAGAATACGGGGGATGCCGGGATGCCAGGGAATGGAGGCCGAAACGCGTTCGATAGGACAAACCGAAAATATTGATATTTCTATACGATCAATCAAACAGTTTGATACCAGGTACAGCAGTATTTGTACACGATAAGTCGAGAAGGTTCATATCTATACGATAAATTGAAAGGTTGATATTTGTATACGATGAGTCAAAATTTCCGATACGATATCCAACACACACAGCAGGATTAACCATAAGAGCAAAACATGGTTGAATTGTTGGGTGAACAAGGCCGCCGAAAACTCGGAACACTCCGGAAATATAACTGAAATTCGTATGGATAGGGCTGGCTGTGAATCACAGCCGATTGGTCAGATTTAATCGATCCAATATCCGATGCGACAGGAGTAGTGGAACCGCAAAACAATACCAGGTACCTGGTACCTGGTACCAGGTACCTGATAATCGTGTACCAGGTACGTTTGTACGTTTAGCGATTTATTCTGTATCGTCTTTTACTGGCTACCTGGTATATTTTTTTATTTATTTATTTATTTTTTCCATCCCATTCATTATCTTCGCACATCTTCTTCTCTCTCTCCTTCCAACTCGTAACTCAGATCCGGGGTCACATAGCAGGCTCTTCTCCCCCCTTCCCGCTACGGAGCACCTATATATTACCCCTGTGCATTATATATAGCGAGATAATGCATTCGTAGCAGGAGCAGTTGTGTGTGTGTGTGTTCTTCACATTAAACCGTTCTTTCTACCCGTCGACACCCAGCACAACCAGTGTCCGTGCCGATTCTTCAATCCTATTAATAGAAGAGATACAAGTTCTGTGGTCACAAAGCTACGCCACAGAGATACTACGTTGCCACGTGTGCAGTGTGCACTGCAGTCGGCAATGCAAAGCCATGTCATCATACTAGATACGACAGGCACGACATACGCAATCTATGAAATAGTGAAACGAAAAGAAACAATCAAAGAGAAAACAAAAACAAGGTAGACAAATCGAAAAAGAAAAAGAAGAAAAATGAAAGCAAAATCTAAGAGAAACAATCTGTCGTGCCCCCCCCCCCGCAGGCGAGGTGGCCAACACTTGAAAAAGAACGAGCTGGAAAAAAGAAGAAATAACAAAAAACACCACTGCTTGTGAACAGAGTAAGACAAAGAACCAAGGAGAAAGTAACAAGGAAAAATAACAAAGGGGAAATAACAGCAAGACCAAAGCCCAAAGCACCTTCCAGGTGGCGGCAGCAGCTTGTGGTACGAGTAGTATAGCCAGGTTCTCCCTGCTAATCCGCCTGGTACCTTGCTACCCAGACTGCCGTCTCCGCCCTGCGTTCGTCAACTTTGCCCAGCCCCTTGGCGTCAGACAATACGAGCCGAGCAGAGCAGGTTCGTCTTCCAACCACGCCACACGGCTCCTTGAGTACGGCTTATCAATCAGAAAAGGAAGAGGAAGAGAAAAAATAATATGAAAATCACGGAGAGTCACAGCGCAAGAAAGAAAAAAAAACAAAAACAAGAAGAGAAGACAAGGGAAGACCACGTTCGAACCAGCTGCACCGGTTGGTAGCACTAGTAGTATGGTCATGTTCTACTTTCTAGTCGACTTGGTGCCTTGCTACCCTGTCTGCCATCTCCTTCCTACTTTCGTCTACCGCCGTTTCCCTTCTACCCCTCCTGTTCCCCCCCCTCTCCGCATTCCCTCGGTCGGGCTTTCTGCCACTTCTCCTGTTGCCCCCTCCCCCCCCGTTCCCTTGGGCACCATCCACGGCGGATGCGCGGCGCTGCCTACTCATCTCAGCCTCAGCCTCGTGCCACCTCACCATGAACCGTTCGGCTGCTTCAAGGATCCCCCGGTACCACTTCCCCACCTTTTTGGCTGCAGTGGACCACAACGCGGTCTCAACTCCAAACACCAAGGGGGCAACTTCCGTTGACCCTTCGGTGGCTCGGAACTCCCTAAGGTCTTCGACTATGCATCTATGCCAAGTCTTACACTGTCCGCCTGGTCTCGGGTTCTCCCCACCAGCTATCGTCCCGAACATTACCCGATTGGGTAATCGCTCCTTGCTTTGCCGTGCCACGCCCCCCGCAAAGAAGAGCCGCCGTTTACGAATGGTCGTTTCGATGCTCTCGCAACGTGTCATCTTGAGGGCCTTCGCGTACGAGAGGGTGGCATGGTCACTATGAGTTGTAGATTTGTATGGCATGCATGGGACGGTTGTATAGACGCTTCGCTCGTCGTATTCAGTACGCCCGCCCCGTTGTCGACCAGCCTGGCTTTGAAAATTGTGCGAGGGGGTGTGTTAGACCGTACACGGGCAGTAGACAGCATCGCTCAGAAAAAAAAATTGACGTCGAACGCCACGGGTCCGCCCGTGGCCGATTGCTGTGGAGTGCCTGGTATATAAGGAGGCGTGTGGCGCCTGGTATAAGATGTCTGTTGTGGGCTTGACGCGGTACTACAGGTACTACTGCTGTAAAAGGTAGTAGGAAAGAGTATTCTATTTATGCAATAAAAAAAACAACAGCTGTGAGATCGAGCATTTCGTCGAAACTCATCTTTGCATGCTGCGGTTGGTACTTCGATCGCGAGTACTACGGGTTTTATGTGGCCTTGTGCAGGGTATACAGCAGTCCGTATATGAGGAAGGCAAGATCTGAAGCTTCAGAGCCCATTATTTACAATGTTTATGCCAGGTACCTGGTATGGTACGTACAAGGTTCCCCTTCGGGATGTGGTTGGCTTGATGACATCCCGGCGGCGTCGCGAGTTGAAAAGGGGTGACACGTAACACAGGTGTTCCTCTCCTGTGTGTATGAGCGTATGTAAGGTGCCCTGTTGCTGCTGTTGTGGTTGCACCGTTGCCGTCAGACTCTTCTGTTGTGGGTTGAGGGCGGATCCTTTTAAATTCAAAGTAAGTGTTCGGGGGATGAGCTAATGCTGTTGATGTGATGTGATGTGATGTGATGTGCCGCCCAGATTATCTGCGATGTGTGTATGTTCTTCGCGTTAAACCGTGTTATTTCTACCCGTCGGCATCCAGCACAACCAGTCAGTGTCCGTGCCGATTCTTCGATCGTATTAATAGAGAGATACAAGTTCCGTGGTCACAACACTACGCCGCAGAGATACTACTACGTTGCTGGTATGCAGTAACACAACAACAGTACTAATATTAATAGTGGGCGATGCAATGCCATGCCATCATACTGGATACAACAGACACGTTCTACGGTATAAAAAGAGAAAATCAAAAGAAAACAGAAGAAAAACAGAAAAAAAGACAAATCGAAAGAGATAAAATATACTGGAGTATATAAGAAGGAAAAAAAATGTCGTGCCCCCCTGCAGGGGATGTGGCAGACACTTGAAAAAAAAAAACACGACTACTTCTGCACAGAGCAAGACCGAGAACCAAGAAACAAGGGGAAATACCAGGTTAACCAGAGCACAACGCACCCTCCAGGTAGCGGCAGCAGTTTGTGGTACGAGTATCATAGCCAGGCTCTCCCTGCTAGTCCGCCTGGTCCCTTCTTACCCTGTCTGCCGTCTCCGTCCTGCGTTCGTCAACCATGCCCCGCCCCTCGGCGTCAGACAATACGAAACACAGGCAAAATCAGGCTTGTCATCCACCCACGCCAGACGACGACTCCTTTCATAAGGCTTATTAATAATAGAAGAAAGAAAGAGAAAAAAAGAAAATGAAAATCACGGAGGATCGAGCGCAAAAAAAAAACAAAAAAAACAAAGAACTGAAAAAAGACACAGGAATACCACGTTCGAACCAGCTGCACCAGTTGGCGGCACGAGTAGCATAGGCATGTTCTAGTTCCTAGTCGGCCTGGGGCCTTGCCTCCCTGTCTGCCATCTCCTTCCTACTTTCGTCTACCACAGTTTTCCTCCTACTCCTGTTACGCCCCCTCCCCGCATTCCCTCGGTCGGGTTTTCTGCCATTCCTCCTGTTGCCCCCCCTCCCCCCATTCCCTTGGACGCCATCCACGGCGGATGCGCGGCGCTGCCTACTCATCTCAGCCTCATCCTCGTGCCACCTCACCATGAACCGTTCGGCTGTGGCTCGAGGTGGCACCTATAAACCCGACAAGAAAGTTCCCCAGACGAACACGGATGAAGGCGCAGTAAACGGACCCGCGGTACTCGTTGTGATCCCGAAGCGCAAAATCCTTCCGCACCGCTAGTTGTGAGTTTTTTTCCGATTGCCATCCTCGATCACATCGTATGATACTCGTACGCACCAACAAAAAACACCGTCGTGCGCCAAAGAGACGGGCTCGAGTTATGACTGCTGTTACACGCGAGGGGGGCCGAGGTGCGAGGTGGCCAGGCGACCAGGCGAGGTGCGAGCTGTTGTATGCAACGGAGAGCATGCGCAAACCTTCTTGTTGTTCTTGTTGTGTGTTGGTTGTCATTGTCCTGCTTGGATCTAGCAGTTCGGAATGCCCCCCCCCTGGTTACTTGCCAGAATTCGCGACTTTGAAGGCTTTGAGAGCACGCGCGCCACGGACACCAGCCGGGGCTCGCATTTGCGCCGTGGTGCTCACGCGGGCTCCCTACGAGCCACGGAGCCGAGAGCGCGAGAGAAGATCGGCGGCCCGGAGAGAAGAAAAATTGTGTTCAGCAAAAACAAAACATTTCATATATGGACATATAGAGTATGCTGCTGTGATGTGCTGGCAATATTTATAGCAGGCCATGGTAAAAAATGCATGAGTTAGTTTCGAAAGGGATGCGTTGCCAATGGTCGAATGAGTACGCCCCCCCCCCACCCGTCAACGCCACCCAAGCGAAGCACCAAGCGCGTAGATTTAGGTTTGATTTCACTGTAGTATGACTCGAAAACAACGTGAATGTTTCTAGCAGTTCTGTAAATCACCCTATGTTGGGCTGTGACTCCCCGGGCTTTGCAGTATAGAGAAGAGAGTATGTAGGACGGGGGCTGTGGTCGTGAAACCTTAATTTCGGCGCCTACAGGCCAGTTTCAGCCCCCCCCTCAGGTTGGGTTGGCGTCGCTTAGCAACGACACTGTAAAACATACCGCTCACTGCGTGAGAGCTAGACAACCAGGGTACCGTTTTTTTTTTTGGGGGGGGGGGGCAGTCGCCCACAGCTGGTCGTCGAGTTAGATCATTTGTGCGAGGTAAAGAACCTTTGTTACTCCGCACAAGGGGAGTGATCGTGTCACGTAGTGTTTGTGGTAAGGCACCCAAGAGGCAGTTACATAGTACTCCCGTTGCTGTCTCTGCAAGTGGCTCTACCGGAAATTAAATCAACTCATTGAACCTGTCATCCATGTGCAAGTCCGCCTGACAAGCGGTTCTTAGTGGGATGCAGCTCACCCTTCATGCGACTCGCCCTCCACCTCACGGCGCTTCGCGCTTGGTGCAAGCAATGTCTGCCTAGTCGGCGAAAACCCGACATGCTCCGTCCCGGCATTTGTAGGGATGCGGGGGTCTATGGTCATACGACTACGGCCATGCATGAGATCGAGTAGATCTCTCCTATCGAGTACACCCCCCCCCCCATCTTTGATGCTGTTTTAGGTGCTGTTTTACGGCAAAAGCGATGCATTTTTCTCAGTCATTCAGGGCCCTCTTATCGAAGACTTTTTCTTGCCTGATTCAACTCGATTGTTCTTCTTGTCAGTAACTCACTATAACGGGAATGTCGGGCAAAACAGGGAGAATGTGATAAAACGCTCGCTTACCGATCGAGTGGAAAACTCCCAAGCGAGGGATACGAATGGACCAACCCCGGAATAAAAAGCGCCAGCTGAAATAACGGAAATCCCGAACAAGGGGAGACCAACGATCACTTCCCGTCAGAACGCCAACTAAAACGTGGAAACCCCCAGACAGGGGGCAAACATGAACAACCCGCGGGTGGAACACACCTACTGAACAAAGTATGGATACCCGAACAAGGGATATATCCCAATCCCGTCCCATGGAGTACCGGGGTTTTTTGTCGTCCTGTTAAATTTTGTTCCATGCAGTCCTGTGAGATCTAAATCCCGTCCAAATTTTCCGATTCCATCCTGTGGTGGTTCAATCCCGCCCTGTACCGTCCCGTGCTCTAAATACTAAATACCCCTTCTTATTCCGTCGCGGGGAATCCCGGGATATCTCGATCCCGCGGGATCCTGTCCCGGGACAAAAAAAATATCCCGAGGAAAGCCCCGCAAATAATCAATAATCAAGGCAACCCTTTTTAGTCGGTTCCTTCTCAATCAACACTGCTACAGGTATATCTGGTAGTCTGTGAGATGCCGGATGGATCTTTACTTTTTACCTGTACTGCTGCAACACCTCAATCTCTCGTGTTTCGGACCTTATGTATACACTTTTTATGTTCGGCTCCTGTTTTGTTATTTTGAACGTTTTGACCAACTGGCCATTAGGCATTCAGCATCGAACCACGTCACACATCGGACAGATCATATAGATCATCATTAGATATATCCTATCCTGCTGTTATGAGATGTCGTACAGGATCTGTACACACAGCACATGTCCAACCAAGGAAATGCGCGCCAGGGTCATGCAGATTTTATTCGGCTCCCACTCTGCAAAACGAGCTATCAAGAGGTCCTACGCACACAAAAGGGTACACCAAAAAAAATCGACACTCCATTTTTTTTCTTGTAGTCGTGGCGCGGGGGGGGGGGGGGGGGTATACTAAGCTAAATTTGAAAAAATAGCTAGAAAAAAAAAACAGTTTTTTTTTTAATTTCTGGCGAAACTCCCAACCCGCTACTGCTGTAGTTTGTTTTCAACTCCGAGATCGTGGTGGCGACTGTGGCTCCGTATTCTTTTTCTTTCCTTCACCCCTGTCCTACATAAGCTCTATTGGTGGAGAGCTCTACCGTACATATATGCGTCTTATATAAACACACAAGATAAAACCCTCTGGGAATGACATCCGAGTCGGTTTTCTCCAGGTCAAAAGTGGGGGGGCGGGCCGGGGCACACACGAAAGATGGCGGCTTGCTTTGGAAAAAAAAACCCGTGTGATGTATTTCCTACAGCATGAGACGCGTGCATCACTCGGCATTTGCAAGCTCTCCTGGTTGTGGAGAGAATCCAGCTTCGAAAATCGTCCAAGGGGGGTGTTTTGTCTTTCGTGTTGCACAATTCTCGAGGGACTGGCTGCCCTGGTTGCCGTTTATGGTTGCGCCTTGCGTGATCAGTGATTGGACGGATAGTTGTTGATTGTGGCACGTTGTAGCCCGTGTTTTTCGTGATTGTTGTTTTTTAACATGTTGTAGGCTTTGATATATTGAATAGGTCCGGGCGTACGAGCTCAGTACGGCGAGCTTACCGCTTATTCCGAGATATACCCATCATAGGTAAGAAACGTGCTGATACGTAAAAATATATTGTAGGAGCAAGTGACCTGTAAGGTGTGCGCGCGCCGCAAGACAATCCTTGAACCCCCCCCCCCCCCCACCAAGGTATATGGTCATACAAGATACTGAGTACACCCCCTAGTACCCACTCTACTGTATCGTAGGTAGTGATGGAAATGGAACGAGAATGGACTCCAATGTTTCGATAATCAAAAATCAAATAGATACGATTCCGATGGTCAGTACGTCGAAAAAAATCGTTCAAGGTCATACGAATATAATTTTGCAACGCCTAAAAAACACGAGGGGGTGGCAAGGGATGGTGGACAAAACGCGATCGATACGATGTGTCTAAATGTTCGTTTTTTTTATAAATGAAAACTTTTAAGGCGACATTCCAAACTATGAATAGTACTACTGTAGGTCTACGACTAGGTCCAGAAGCTTCGACAAAATGATCGATAGTGCCTTCAAAATTATCATGAAACCGAGAACATCCCGAGAACTTTCCCAGGCGATCAGGGCAAAGGTTAGGGATTAAGGTCACGTACACTTCAACCATTTTGTGGTAGCTGGGCCAAGGTCTATACAACCCTGAACACGAAGCTTTCATAACTCTCGGCGGTAATGTAGTGACCGTGTGGTATTCATATGTATACTCCAACGGCCCTTACGTTTACGCCCAGAGTTGGTATTCGAAAAAGGGGTTCTTGGGCACTGCTGTGTACGATACGAAGATCACTGACCCTAACCCCAACCCCAACCCAACCCTTAATGTGTTTGATTCCATGTACTATGTTCGCCCTTCCTTTCTCTCTCCCTCCTATTCAATGGTCGTAGCTCAGACCCTGGGTCACATGGCAGACCCTCATCCCCCCTCCCCGCTCCGTCTCGAAAGGCTTGCGTGGGCCAATGGTCACATGACCAAGGGCAAGTAAAAAATGAGTGCGCCCCCCCCCCCCCCCTCCCCCACTACGGTTTGTGCCTTGAAGTTTTATGGCGAGAATACTTGACCCCTCTCTTCCACTCGTCGACTCGCGTCGATTTCGCAAGGTTCAGGGGTCTACAGTAGTCCTATTCGTCTGTTGTATGCAGCAGTGTGCGTCAACCATTGTATCGAGTACTGCACACCTCGGACGTAAGAGCATCGATTCCAACGTGATGATCTAGATATGTGGAGGCAGATGTATTTCTGATCTGTATGATCTACAGTAGTTCATGTTGCCGGGTGGGGGACCCGTTTGGCCTGCATGATCCAACGTAGCACATGTTTCTTGGGTTGGATCTGTGCTAGTGCAGATCCTGCACAACCTCTCACAAAGGCGGGTGAGGAACTAGATGATCTATCTGTAGACATATCAGATAGGTATATCACGATTTGTCCGAGGTGTGGCATACTGTAAGGGGTAAGCTCTACTGCTTCAGACGCATGCTACAGCGCCACAAGGGTGCACATATACTTTTTTGTGGGGATCCTCGCTTGACGAGAGCTCTGTACCTTCTATCCCGGAACACGACTCTGAGATAACACAGGAGGCGTGCTGCGATAGGGATAGCTCTTTTCGGCCCAATATTTTCCGGCTGACCGGGCCCAATATCGCTGCAAAATCACGAGTGTTCTACAATGTTACTGGTGAAGGATGTATACCTTGGGTTGGGGGTTGTACGTCGGATTGCCCTTTTAGCTTTTTCTTAATCAGTTATTTGGGTGGCGCTACTACTGGAGATATTGAGGCCCTCGAATGAGGAGCCTCTGAAAATATACCTGGTAGGTGCTACCCCTACTATTGTATCACGTCATGAACGCGCAATCCCGATAGCCTAGGTGTATTCAATGAATACGGTGTAAACGCCATAATGGTGCTCCAACGATATACCGGGTAAGATTTAGTTCCCTCGGTTTAGGAGCCCCATCCGTCCGAAATGTTTTGGCCAAGACTGGCTGTACACCCCAATGTCGTGGCACGCGTCCTCAACACGGCTCCCTCTCCTTCCCCGCCCCCTCCTCCCTTCCTTTCCTCCCCCCCCCCCCCCTCCTCCCACGCCCGCCCTCCAGAACCCGGAGGTAGCTGAGCACCGCCACTGAGCCTGCGATGGTTGGCAAACTGGTCATCCGCGAGGCTTCGAAAAGAACGGCCGAGCCGCGCATGAGGCGAGACTGCTGTTTTTCGCTTCCCTATTCTCCCCTTCGGGTCTTTCGGGAAAAACGATGTCGAGACTAGATACATGACGAATACAGGATCGGCGACAAACTGGGCTGCTGGAGTAGGAGATGTGCCCGAAGTGCAACTGAAGGATGTGTGCGGCACGCTCGCAGCAGGAACGAGACCTGTATAACGTGTCGCATGCTCTTCAGGGATGGGTTGCGCGTTATAAGGCGGATCATCTACTTCCACCTATCTGAATGATCTACGGTAGATCTGTTCAGGGCAGATACAATTCCTGATGTCTGTGACCTGGCTCATGTTGCCGGGTGGGATCCGTATCCTCTGCTGCACGATCTTCAGGACATGTTTCCTTGATTGGATATGTGCGGCAGTGGACAGATCTTGCACAGCATCTCATTGCGGTAGTTCACGATCTGGATGATCTAGATGATCTAACTGTGGATGATATGTCCGACGTGTGGAAGATTGATGGTGCTATCTGTAGAAAGAAATCTAGACTCGTGTGCCGGGGCGTGGACAAACGCGTCATTCGTGGACTGTCGCAAGCGCCCAATCCAAGAAACGCCGTTTCACAGCCGCGTAGCTTGTATACTATCCCCCCATGTATGCAGGTGGGGTTAAACTGGCAACGCATTGATTTCGGTAGCTATTAATACCATTGCGCCATCATAAATTGTCTGCCCATCCGCGACTACTTGATCTATCACGAAATGTTTCGATCACTCCACAAAATTCGCGATGGCATGCAGGTGACGAGAGTTTTATGGGGTTATCGAAACGCTTCGTGATAGACTAGTGACGGGTGGGGAGACAAACTGCAATGGCGGTGCAATGGCAGCTACCGTCCTCAAGGTATTGCCGAGTTCCAGGGGACCGGTTCAACTCCCCACCTGCATAAAGGAGAGAACACAAGTTATGCGGCCGTGAAACGCCGTTTCCTGGATTGGGAGCTCTTGCGACAGCAGTCCCAGAATGGCGCGTTTATCCATGCCGTGAGTCTAGCGTTTCCGGGGATGACGTGGGGTGAAATTCTTTGTGACAGGCGCCGCGGAAACGGCGAAGGCCATCGCGGAGGATCTAGCGGTCCCGGGATATCGGAGACGGTAGGCATGGATGAGGCGGCAGTGAAACAAGACGGATACGTGCAATGCTCTTATCCGCCAAAGCTATACGTCGGTGGAGAATTTGGCCGCATTGCCATGAACCGTACCCACAGTACGGCCGCTGTCCGTCTTGGAAGGGCTAGTCCTCCAGCGCAGTCGGAAGCAGCGAGGATGGCACGGCAAACCACACGGGCACCGCAAGCAGTGATAGTCGTATTGATGGAAGTGGCATCATACACGGCACGAGCAGCGTTGCCACTACAGGGCGCCCTGGGGCGATATGCCACCACCCGTGTGTTACGACTGGACCCGAGATTGGCGTGATCCCATCGGTGTTCGCCCTCCAGGCTACTTCCGGCGTCGGTGGGGGGTGTAACGTGGCAGGTGGTACCGTCTTTGTGGTTGATTCAGGCTGCTCCAGTGCGCATGTAGTCTCTGACTGCATTTTCTTCACGTGACGTTCGTCCCTGCAGCATGCAGCTTCAAGCCGCAGGAGCAAACCATGTTGTACACGCCTTAGGAATCGGCACTGTTACAGGACACAGGCGAAATTTTGACGGCCATGCCATTTACATCACGTTGAAAAAATGTGCTGTAGATTCCATAATTGAATTGGATCGACAGTATCAGCGCTGCAGACGCCAATTGACACGGCGTATGAGGTGCTTCTTCATGACCCTGATGGGTCTTGCCTTTTCGGTGCGGGAGACTTTCAAGGCGCCCCATCACTAAAGCGGAGGCCAGTCGTGTCTAGTGACGCTGCACTTGGATTCAACACCTGCAGTGGGGCCGCTCCCTCACGGTTCTCTCAAGTTTGCCCGCCGTCCAGATTGTGCCCTGCAAGGCAGCGCATTTTCCGGACCTCTTCATCGATGGCATGCTGATTCTACTGTAGCAGGGAGCAGTTGCCTTGGTATCCGGGCGATAGAGACGACGCCCACTCAGAAAACGAGGGGGGACAGGGATGCGACTCCGGTCAGCAACATATCAAGCACTGCGTCTTGCGCCCCGTGACAGTTGGAAACTTTAAGATTGCAAGCGAAGACGCGTTGTCCTGGAAGATGCAGCAGCATCCGTCCAGAACGGTGCAGCTCGTGCGGAGTCGACCCGTGTCATCAATGGATCCTCGCCCACTGTGCAACCAAGCCCGTTCTCCTTTGGAGAGACTTGACGCGAAAATGAACGGGAAGATCGACCCATTGACGCCCAGGCGGAAGTCTTTGCATATCTGAATAGTATGACAAGGGTGCTCGTTTCGCGTATCAGTCTCTGCGGTGTTTTGGTATCAGCGGTGGGCTGGGGGCTTACGCTGTGGGATGGATGTATCGACGGAGGAAACCTGAATACTACACTCACTCGAAGGAAGCAAGGCGTAGTACGCTCAGCCAGCCAACATGCAACCGACCTGTCGTACCTGCCCCCCTCGCTGAATCGGACAAGAGGCAGCAAGGGCACGTCTAGTTGCACACATACAAACCCCTGGCGGCGCGCGAGGGGAAGGCATGCCTCTGGAGGCGCCCGTAGGGCAGGACAGGTATAACGCTATTTTTCGCAATGACGCTTGTAAGGAATAGATAGGCTTTGGTGTTTCACACTACTGGTACAGCAGTATTTGTAGCTTGTGGGGGCGCGTGGTCTGTAAGAAGTGCAGAGCAAACATGCGCTGTTGTGTAACGGAGTTGAAGGGTTCCATGCATCTGGGCAGGATTATTTAGTGAAAATTGCCGTCGACCTCACTCCTCTGTCGAGGCATGAAGTCGGGCTTTGGTACAAGAACGAGTGCATCTCCGCTCCACCATCTCGTCAAAGAACAGCGGTTATCCGCACCAAGTATATCCCTTAACTCGGGGCCAGCATCCCTACGCGCCCGGCTAGATAGATAGGTCAAGTCGCAGAAGCACACACGCAGGTAGCAAGCAGGAGAGTGATACCAGCAGGTACCATGCGGCTTGCATGCCTACATGATCAGTAAGAAACCCGCTAGGATATGCTAGGATGGTCCAGACGCCACAGAACGATTTTTGCAGTGCGTGCTGCCGTTACCTAGGACGCGAAAGGCGCGGGGGTAAAGAGGCAGCCGAAAACCGCGAGAACAGTGTAGGCGGAGAAAACGTACAGAGAAAAAAGATGGCCGCTGCGTTGAGCGGCGCACTCAACTCGGCGGTTCATCCCGGGCGAGGCCCTCCTGGTTCGGGGCAGGAGGCCCCATCCAATCTAATACCAGGTACCAGGTACATATATTGAATATGTTAACACTCCTTTGTATTGCGCCTTAGACGAATTCCAACACTTTACTCAACAGGTTGTGAGCCTCGTGATACGCCAAGGCATTTTAGTACATACCTGGTACGCCTCTGTAACGCTTTGCACAATGGCGCGGCAATCACACCGGACAAGATGAGGAAATGTTCGTGGTTTGAAAAATGGCAGGATCACCACGACCACCAACAACCCTATGATCAACATACACCGGCAACATCCCCAATAAAACGACGCTCCCTGCCCAAGACGCGTGTATTGACACGCAGAAGAGGGACGAATGATAGTGCAAACACCTACGAATGGTCGTGGTGGGGTGTCAGCAAGGTGGTATGGGTGGGGAGCACAAGCCTGAAGTATGATATTGCATGGTTGCAAGTGCCATTAACGAAAAAAAGAAGACGATACGTTAAATATAGAACGAAAATAATATTTGCCGTCATCACTCCGTGTTTTGAAAAGCACAACAACTGTGCGGCATCGGCAAATGAGGTCAATGCGAAGATAGACCTTCCTACTGAGCATACATGGGACCACCACACCATCAATTTCCCTGTTCACTGAGGTTCTCGGAGGCGTAACGTTCAAATGTGCTCATCAGACTCGTAAAAAAGCCAAAGGTACGATATACCCGGTGGATTTTCCGCCACAGTTATTAATAGTTAATGGGATACCGGCCTTTTCTTCGCCACAGTTGACGGCAATGCCAGGTTTTTCTTCGCCAGTTGATGGTATACTCGTAGTAGTTTGTCCACCACAGAATGCTTCTCGTATTGACAGCCCAAGGCGCGCACCGAACGGTAGGGTGCACCGACTCCTATCTCCCCAGTGTGTCGTGCTCTGTCGAATGGCCCACGTCAGAAAAAAACGTAGTTTAATCATATAAATGAACATGCACTGCTAACGCCTCAACCACATGAAATCGGGGCGTACGTATACATACCTACAGTAGACCATTCATAATCTATTGGTTGTGACTCGGAGATCGACATGGATATATCGTAGACTGCCGAGGAATTCCATAGATAGGATGCTTGCCTTCCGACAATATAGCGTAGATGCCATCCCAATATAAACCGAATATCCTTCCGTAAATCAGCAGTATTCCTCATACTATTGATACGCTTCTCGGCCAGCCGTTTTCCAATTTCCATTCCCGACACTTTTAAGATGTGGCGAAAAGGGTTCGTCGCATGGGTGCCAGGATTTATGTTTCCCCACCTGGTTTCTGGTACGATGTCGTGGAAGCGTCTATCATTGTACTATTACGGGGGACCATATATATAGTAAATAGAACCGAATATTGTTAGTACAAAATAATAGGGAAATATATAGGTTTTTGTGTGTACCGTAGGTCCTATTTACTATGGCCTTCCGTAATATTAATAAATTATAGATATCAGAGTATATCTTCCCGTGGGCTGTGTGAGCTCCTCTTCATCGTCCTCGACTGATGCCTGCCCGAGCCTCAGACCCTTTCCAATACGCTAGATCGTCCTCGACTGATACCTGTCCAAGCCTAAGACCCTTCCCAACAGGATCTTCCGCGGCATTAAACAGCAATAATCGCAGCAGCGGCAGCCGCAATATAACAACAGCAATAGTAAGCGGCAACAACAAAACCGAGCCAGTGGCATCGGTCGCTCACTTTCTGCCGCCCATGCATTGAAACAGTCCACACAAGTCAGGTACCAGGGCCCGGTTGTATACAAATACGAGGTGCCTGGTGCTATCGTACGTACCCGGCACAACACCTTACTCCTGGAGCGTGTATCTGCAATCACAACTTGTACATACGAGTATGAATAGCTTAAACGAACCAAGTACTATTAATAGTGCTGTTTGTACGTATGGCACGTGCATGGTATTCGTAAAAATAGGATACCGCAACCAACGGCGTGGCGCAAGCACTGCTGCTGTACTGCAGTAGGTGTATGAGGTAAATGCGGTGTATGAATGATACTGAGCTCCTCTTTGACGGTTACTTTTCCCGCTATTTTGTTCCTTTTCGACAACAATTAAATAAAAAAACCCATCCTACCTACCGCAACAAATAACGACGAAAGGAACGGCATATTATAGGTCCTAGACGGACGACGGTCTACCCTCTAGTAGCCTTAATATACTTATATGTAGTGTTCGTGTGGGAGCTCCTGAAGGCACGACTGCTGAACGCAGGTCGCGACAAAATCGTAGGGCATACGTAAGTACTATACTACTTTTTACCTACGGTACTTCGTATGATACAATCGCCCGCACTAAAAACACGACCGCATCAATCAGTACACACATAAAGCGCAGCAGTACCTCCCTGTAATACCACCACCAAATCCCGATACTGTAAACTGTTGTAGTATGAGAAGAACGCCATCACCTGCACCTCCTATAGGCAGAGGCAGCAGAGGGACGCGATTCGAGAGCAACCCAGACGATGTGTTTCATGTCGAAGTGCGAAGACCCGCCAACGGCAACCACGTCATCATCGATGGAGATCATGGCGAGCAACAACAACCGCGGTCCTTCTCGGCTGCGGAAGAGTCGTATCGTCGACTGCACTGCGCTGTGATTGATGGAAAATTGGACACGCTCCGGAGGCTACTGATTCAGAGCAACATCGATGTGAATTCGCGCAGCAGTACGGGAAACACGGCGGGACATGAGGTAGGCAACAGATGCATATTGGTGGTTGGTTGTGGTGTGCTATTTTTTTTTGCGTTCTCGTCGTGGTTCCCATTATGTCATGACCATGGTATTGAACTGCTGTGCCTGTTGTTGCTATGTTTAATATAATAGTTTTGTTTTGTGTCCCCATAATCTACGTACCAGTGCACTGCTGTGCGACTTCCTAAGAGTTTACTCTGAGGTTGCGGCTAAACCTCGAACCACTACTGTTCGTGCGTAGACATAAACAGGATTGAAGACGGCGCTGGACCCCGATTATCTATCGCGATTTATTGATATCGATTCATACGGTAGCGTCTCCAAAAGCGGGAGTCCCAGTTTCTTACAGTACTACTAAAGTAGGATGGTTTTCCTCGCCGTGGGCTCATAAAATATAACATACTGTAAAACACCACGCATATAGTCTATATACGTAGCTATCGAGCGCCAAGCTAACGAGATGCCCCTGCTCACGAGCTACGGATGTCAGGACTGATGATGATGATGGTGTTCTATCGGTTGCTACGTAAAGGTACCGCACATATGCGTCTATACATACAACGCAGGCAGCTATCGAGGGGCGAGCTGAGGAGATGTCCTTGCTCATCAGTCTCGGGTTGGAAATCGACGCCGTCAACGAGGACGGCAACACAGCCCTCCACCTCGCGTCGAGACACGGGATGGTCGAGGTGTCTCAACGCTTGGCCGAGGCCTTCCCCGACGAGGAGATCAAGAACCGACGCGGCTTTACCGCGCTCGATGAAGCCGTCCAAGCCGACTGCGCACAATGCACGGGCTGCGCTCGGGACTTCGCTGGACATGTGAAAGCCCAGGCGCTCGAGAAGCAATGCAACGCCGAGCGAAATCGGCTCGAGAAGCGCAGGAGGGACAAGGTGGGTACTGTATTCATGTACGTACTCGTATGTATGCGTGATGTATGTACAGTAGAGGGCGGCGTGTTTATGGTCGGTATCTCGAAACGCTCTCGCAGGACTCTCACAGGCCACCACGATGCATCACACGAAAGCTAAAAGCAAGACCCCAATATCCCATAGTATGCCGGTATAGCCCGAGCCAGAGTCCAATCCAACAAGTGGCGAAGGAGAGATATACCTGGTCAGGCAGTATGACCCTACAGCAGGGACCGACCACTTCTATGCAGGGGTGCCTCTGGCTCTGCTCTGGCAACCCGCGCACAAGCAGTTGCTTGATGGTTGCTTAGATGTTGTGCAGGACAAGTGTCCTTCGACGAGCGCAGCCATAAACTTGTCACCCTCGCGGTGGAAAGCTTTGGACGCCTCGGGAAGGAAGGTAGCGATTTCATCGACCAGCTGGCGGCGAGCATCGTCAGAGGAACGGACGGGGGATCTTTAGCAAGAAAAGGGGTTTGGAAGGAGCATATTTCCCAGGTCATATCGGTGACCACCCAGGTCGCGATCTCGCGGAGGGTGCACCGATATTAACTCGCCCTGCGAGACCGCCAGGCCACCAGGGGGAGAAGGGAGGAGGAGGGAGGACTACTTCCCATGGCGTGGGGGTGGAATGTAGATGCGGAGTAGGACGCATGGCGTATAGATACATAGTAGGTGAAATATCTCGGTAAATGGTAGTAGCGCGTTTTTAATTGAGTATACGCAGGGTCGGTTGGATGAAGTTGGTGGTATTCGACGAATTATGTCAGCTTTTTCATTTTGAACGAATAAGACCCTGCACATTGCCGGAAGGCAAATAATTTAGAAAAAAAAATAACTATTCCTGTAGAATAGCAACAGCGATATGCGTTGCCGTGCTGTTCCCCAGTGTATTCTTCTTAGTTGTGGAGGTTGGACGTTCGCAAGAGAAAGGCCAAGCGATCTTACGTTTGCGTCCAGAATGGTACCACGTACTGCCCATGTACGATGTACGAAGCATACCGCTTTAAGACAGTATTCGGAATAGATTGTTAGTACGTAATGTTATTAGTAGTTTAAAAGGCGGTGACACACTGAGCCACTCAGTCCGCGCGGGCTGACTAGCTCAGTGATTTTTCCTTCATAGGCAAACACAGGTACCAGGTAGGTTCGGAGTTTCAGCTACAGAAGAATCCATTAAAATAAGGAATTGTGTCACGTGGTTGCCTCGCTCGAATATCTCCTGGCCGAAGAGGGGCGAGTCATCCCCCCCCCAGGCACTTACGCTATACCCTAGCGCCGCAGCAGCGAAGAGGAGGTGCCACAATAACCCCGTCCCCTCGTGGCTCTCTGGTGACAATGTCAAGAACCATACCATTGTACGCCCCCCCCCGCTGAAAACTTGATGAGCTCCCAAATGTTGGAAGTGTCTCTGTTAAGAGTAGGAACGGTTCTCCGCCTCGAAAGGGATGCGTGGTCAAAGTGGTCAAAGACTAAGGCAAGCACTAAATGGTAACCCCCCCCGCGGCCCACCTGGTGGCAACGTCGAAAACTACACGATTACACGTTAAGGGCAACAACACTATTACGGGGGACCATAGTTAATAGGACCAAATATTGTCAGTAAAAATGGTTAAATATATAGTTTTTTATGTATACCATAGGTCCTATTAACTATGGTCCCCCGTAATACATACTTCGTACATATACTCGAAGTATGCATCCACCGGTAAACCCCCTCGCTAGTCACCCGACTACGGCCGTTCATGACATGAGTACCCTGCATCCACCTGTGAACCTCCTCACTATTCATACGACTACGGCCGTTCATGACATGAGTACCCCCTCCCCCTCCCTCTGATCCCCTGATGATAACATCGAGAGACGTACGTGGAATCATCATAAAGTAAGTGAAGGCGCGTAGTCAATAAAGTTGAAAACCATCACCACAATATTTCTTCATCGTATGATATGATACGCATGTTAATTCGAAGACCTAAGGTTGAGCTGGCGCTGTGTTTTCTTCGTTCGCAGGAAATTTTGTTCGGCCGGGATCTGGACAATCAGCCGCGAGAGGACGAGTTCCTGAGCCTGCGCACGTTGGACCTGACAAGCGGCGACAAAGCGGCGATTTGCGCCTCGTTGCAAGCCTCGGCGGTCACGCTGCGCTGCACGGCCGCGGGTCTGCAATCTGCCGAAGAATTTGTCGTGCCAGAGAGGCGCACAGAACGTTAATCCTTTTCTATGATACAATACTTGGAAGAAATTTGTTCGCGCCACCCGACTGGCACTTCTATGCGCTAGCCCTAAGACGAATACACGAGGAAAAGTTTCATTCTAACTGCTGGTTCCTCACTTAGGGAACTCAATCGGTTAGAAACCTTCGGCCCACCCCTACCGCGGGGTCGCCGTACTGTCGATCAGCGCCAACGATATGACGCGTTGCCCTTCTGTTCCCCAGTGCACTGCCTAATTTGTGAAGTTTAAACGCTCGCACGATGTCACCGCGGAAATATAAAGATTGTTCATGTTTAGGTATCGAGAGAAAAATGTCCAGTGATCCTTACGATTCCGTCCAGAATGGTAGTACGTAGATTACCAAACGTTAACCCTCTCTTACTCTAGCTACTGCGAAAATTCTCCCACACTGGTTTCAAGTAGCGTGTATCGTGTAGTTGCAATTAACTGGTTCGAAGGCTTCAGTGTTTGGACCAGCAATACCTTGGCACAACTTCCTGTTTTACAACCACTTAGACACGAACCTGGTACGTTTTTTTTATGTTTACCCTGGTAGTTACTTTAGCTTTCCAGCTCAACACGTAACAAGGTTTCAGCTATCAGTGGCCTTCTGGTCAAGTCTCCTGCCACGGCAGGGGGCTATGTACCCCCATTTTCATACCCGCAGTTTGGCTACTCAGGCGACGACTGCACCTTACTCAAATCAAAATGGGACTAGGACAAAAAAAATGGCGCAGATTAATCAACAATCCCTTGACGGTGCACATCGCGAAATCACAACACGTACCATGAGGTAAAAGCTCGAGACAGCAAATCTTTGGGATATGATAGTATAATAAGTCACTCGGCCAAATGGCTGACAACAAGGACCTTACAAGTGACCCCCCTACTTCTACTATTGATACACCGCAGCCGTCGCCGATGGCTTGGTAGGTGGTCCGCGTACCTATTAAGATCAATTTCCTGGGTTCAAGTCTCACCGAGTGCATGCTCGTAGGGACTTTTTCCGGCATAAAAAGTTGATTAGCGTCAAGCGCGAGAGCGTGAGTTAGCTACATTCGATGAAAATCGACGAGCAGTGGGAATGCTGAACCCTATGTGCGACAAAAAATGAAGGCAAATACCGGGGGGGAGAAGGGACGACACCTGTGACCACGGCTTGTCCAGAAGATCGCTGAGGGTAAAAACCTACTACGAGTTAGGCTGGAAAGTAAAAGTGACGATTAAAAAAAAAAAAGCTGTGGTCACAGGTGTCGTCCCTCGCACTTGAGGCGACGGAAGAAGACTCAGAAAAAAAAATGTGCATCGTATCGAAAACTGGACAAAATTGATAAAAATGCTTATAACTCATGAACCAAAATCGATCCACGAAATCCTTCCAACTTCCACCGTAACAAAACAGTAAGCCAACCTCCTGAAACACTCAAAACTAGGTCAGCCCAGCCTAGACTAACCACGAGCAAGCAGATAAGTTGCCGCGGAAAAAACTTGTCAGTAAATCGGAGTGGGAGCATGGCTCTATGAGCTTGGCCGTCACCCTGCGGAGGGTACGCCTAGCCTAGCCTAGCCACGGGCAAGCAGACAACAACAACAAATGACAGTGAGCGGAGTTGGGGCATTGCTCTATGAGCTTGGCCGTCACCTGCGAAGGGTAAGCCTAGCCTAGCCAAGGGCAGGAGCACAATTTGCGGCAAAAGAACCTTTGGTAGAGCGCGGAGCTGCAGCATCACTCTTTGGAGGAGCGTGGCGCGTCACTTTCGGTACCCCGCGTACGCTCATTGGGGTGTTGTACATATATCACGACTGGCGGATGTCCCGTTTCGATGGGTGTAACGGCTGCCGGATGTCTCGTCTGGATGGGTGTAACGGCTGCTGGATGTTCCGTCCAGATAGATAGATGCTCCGTTGTGATGGATATTACCCCAGTTAGATGTCATGATTAGATGGATGTAACGGCTGCGGGATGTTCCATTTGGAGGGGTGTAACGGGTGTTGGATGTCCCCGTTTGGATAGTACGTACCTGCTACGGTTGTTGTTCCACTTGGGTGGGTGTAACGGCTGTTGGATATTCCGGCGTCACTCCGCTCAAAAGGGGCCTCTGTGCCATATTTTAGGAGGTCGTGTAAATTAGCCCGCTTCAGAAAAACACACGATGACCGCACCCGTCAAGCACACTTCCGGAACTCGTGGAGGCGGAACGTCGCAGACGGCAACTCAGTAAAGTGCAGGATGCAGTCCTCCTCCGACCCCGAAATCAACGGATTCTGAATATATTCCGGTGGGGCATTCGATACCGACACTAGCTCAAACCCGCTCAACCCGCAGCCGACCCCTCCCCCCTTCCCCCCACTGGATACGCCGCCGATGTTGTCGAGGAAACTCTCCAGCCCGTCCCGCTCGCTCGTCGGGCTCACGTGGAGGAACGTTCCCCCCGGCTTGAGCAGCGAAAGAATCGCGTGTATGAGCGGCGATGTTTGGGTGGCCTGGTAGACGACGTCGGCGGCTAGAACTACGTCTACGGGGGGGGCGGCCGCGCCCCATGTGGATTCGTCGCCCCAATCGAGGGTAACCGCGCGGACCTGTGTACGCACACACGGCCGCGAATAAAAAGGGAAACAAAATAGAGCGAAGCGACGGGGGAATGTTAAGCGTAAGATTGCTGGAACAATGGCCTTTATATTCAACCTTTTTCGGGCCTAGTCGTAGCATCAAGAACTACAGTCTTACTAAAAGTGGGAGCGCGCAGCAACAACAGCACAATCGCCACCACCAGTAACACCAACACGCCCACTAACAACGACAACAATAACACCAACGCCCTTAACAACACCAACAAAAACAACAGCGACCAACACCCACACATATCGGAGCAACGAAACGTCGACACGTCCGAGAGCCCCGTGTCATGTTTCCGACGCACGCACCTCTGACGCCGCGGGGTATCGGTGACGGTTAAGCTCGACGTTGTGAGCGAGGTTTGCCATGGTCTCGACGTTAAGGTCGGTGAGCAGGACCGACGCCGGTCGTCCATGCACGGCCGCGGAGATTCCCCTGGAGTTAGATTTAAAGCACCAACAAAAATGTTGGCATGGTGCACCGAGACCGACGGAGGGGGGGAAGCGAGCGATACAACGAGAACGAAACGGAATGGAATGAAATGGCGAACAGGGCGACACGGAACGGAACAAATAGGCGGTACGGAACGGAACGAATGAGCGGTATGAAACGAAACGAAACGAAACGGTGCGAAACGAAACGGGAACAAACAGTATGGAACGAAAAGGAACGAAACAGAACGGTACGGAATGAAACGGAAATCGTATGGGTTGATAGGTCAACAGTCAAAAGGTGACGGGTGGGGGGGGGGGGGGGGGGTACTGGGGTCCGAAAGGCTCGAGAGGCGCAGTCGGGGAAACGCAGGAATGGGGGGGGGGGGCGTGGTAGGCAAAGAGAGGGATACGCCTACTTCAGTGACCCCGGGTCAGTGTGAAGGACTACATACTCACCAAATGAAGCAGAGGGGCGAGTGGGGGGTTGGTTTGGGTATTTGGTTGAACACATGATTTCCGAGCAGTCCTGTACCTGGTATGTGAATACCTCTACCCGCAATAACATTTGGTCCGGGACGGACAAACTGATGCTCCGGCATGTTGTCGGGAAAAATCAACACTAACGCGAACACAAACGACGCCAGAAATGTCCATCCATCATCACTCCCTTCGATCCCTTCCGTCTCCTCCACCCTTCGCTCGCATTGTCCGACTCATTGCCCAAACCTGTCTTCGATTGTGAAATAATGTCGATCATTCCCCAGAACTCACAAATGTAGAAGTTGACGAAGACCGAGTTGCCGAATAATCCCATCGTGATATATCGAAAATTTCCCAGAACGCACCAATCGTTATTGGACAGCCGCTACGAGTATATACCACCGTTTTCCAACCCAAATACCGACCCCTCCTCCCACACAGTATTCGCTACGTAGTTTCTACTTAACGTATGATTGTTTGCCTTGCAGCGACAAGCGTCAGCCCACGCTCCCATTGCACGAATCTGGCAAATGCCTTAAACAAAAGCATACAGGAACAACGAAAAACGCTTCCTCTCACCCTGCGCCACAGCCCGCCCCCAACTCCAGCACCGCCTTTCCCTCGAGCATCGCCTGCGCTTTGGGGCTGGCCATCCACCGGCCCAGCACGATGGCCGCCGCCCACAGGTTAAGACCCGTCGTGTCCTCCCTCGCGTCGTCCCCAAAACACTCGTCCGGATTCCGAATTGGAAGTTCCCGCAAGAGCACGCTCAACTTCGGAGTTGCCCCCTTCTGGTTCTCCTCCTCCTCTTCGCCGCCGTGGGCGTCACTGTCGTTAGTGCTAGCGTCGCCGCCATCGCTAACGCTAACGCCCGTCACGTCTAGTGCAAACCCTAGCTCGTGCGTGATGCTGGGTTCTTCTCCCTCCCCCTCCTCCTCCTCCTCTTCTTGCTCCCTCTCGGCCCCGCCTGTTGCTGCTCTTGTTTCTTTTGTTTCGGAGCCGTCAGCGCTACCGGTGGCAGCTGCTGCCGCCCCCTCCCCTGCTGCTGCTGCTGCTGCCGCTGCCGCCGCCGCCTTTGCCTTGGCCTGCCTCTTGGTCTTGGAGAGGCTGGACTGCGACAGGAGCATGTCCTCCTCGGCGGACTTGTGGTTCAGCACCATCGTCACCAAGTCCGCCTCGCCCGTCTTGAACGCCTGTGTAGGGTGTGTGGCATGTTTTGCGTATTGTGTGTGGCGTGTATTGTGTTGCTGTGTGTTGTGTTGTGTGTTGTGCGCCGCCCGTCACATGCAAAACATAGATGGCCGTCTGCCTCCAAATAAATCTAGACCGCCGTAGTCCGTCACATTTCTACTGTAGACCACCGTCCGTCACAGGCCTTAAGCAAACATGAAACCTTTGCTCACGTCTGTCAGCGCGCTCTTGCCGAAGCCGTTCTTGTCGAGGACGTTCATCTGGGAGGACTCCGGATAGAGTTCGAGCAACGCCTTGACGCACTCTACGTGTTTGTTCTGGACCGCCCACTGAAGCGGCCTGCAACGCGAACGAACGAACGAAACGAACGAATGAACGAAATAACAAGCGCCGATCGAGAGAAACAGGCGAGATTAAAAATCAACGATTTGGAACCTCGGAGACAAAAAACGACGGAAACAAACGACGGATGGTACATACGTAAAAGGGGGCGCTTTTGGGCCCAAACATCTGTTGCCACTCAGCACGGGAATGTGAGGAACGTATGGGCGAACATATCCATACCACAATGGTCCTTGCATTTGTGTCCACAGTGTTATGGGTGGAATGAAGGAATAGCACAGCCTCAGCCGCCGACAGTGTTATAAGGATCACCCTGGGCTGGGTATTCGATCGATATTTTACCCCTATAGCTCATGTGGGTGACACTTTCGCATTTGGCGTCGTCGGCAGGAAACGGGTTCGAATCTCACTTCACTGATATAATTTTTAGAAACGCTTGCGCGTGCATCCCTAAAAACATATCTCCCTGGCTCCCCAGGTATCGAAACGAATCGGGTAGGTCAGCGTGCGGCCGTATACGGAACCGACGCCCCAAAGGTCCAGCCGTTCAGAGTGGGGGAAAGTGTCATAAAGATTGCCCTGGGCTGGGTAATCGATCGTTATTTTACCCCTATCGCTCCGTAGGTAAAACCTTCCCAACAGTGTGATTGACGAGCAATCCCATTTCATATACCTGGTATACTATGCATACTATTACTACGAATTTCTAAACTCATCCCGTGATGATGTCTACTGTATACTGCATGGGTCTACGAGTAAGAAACTGAGGCTCGTTTTATTGGGGGACACTAAGAGAGTGCTTCAGAAATAATGGAACCATGCTTACCGGGGGACGCTATACTACAATCATTTGTGCCGGTACACCAGCTACCTGGTGTATGTATACCTGGTATTCGCCTACAGTATGCTCAAGGTTGGTGCCACAACAAGAACAACAAGAACAAGCCTTTTTTCTTAGTGGCGCGTCCATATTAATCCTACTGCGGCACGGCGGCTGCATCGCTCGTGTACCTGGGTTCGCGTTCGCCCAAAGTCCAAAAAGGGTCCCAAGGGAATGACACAAAATATACATGAAGATTGATAACAACAGCTGTGAGATCGAAGATTTCGTCGCAACTCATGAAAAATACAAACCGCGGGGGGTGTCAGCAGTGCCGGTATGTGCCAGCCGGATCGACATATCCGCACTCATCAGGACGCCGGCACTATTGACGTTCTTATGCGCCCTAGTGCCTGTACCAGCACTACTGTAGAACAATTGGATTGCAGTGCGCCGTACTTTAGCTCCAAGGTCAAACTGCGAGTGTGCTACACGAAGGGGGAACGCAATGGGTGATGGCGGGGACGGACCTCGGCAAGACGTAGTGACCGCAACACGTGCTTCACAGTCAAAGAGCCGCGGAGTCAGTGTACCGTTACGGTACGAACTACATACTAAACGCGGTGCATCTAAATCCTGCTGTATTGCACTGTCTGCTGTGTACCTGATGTGTTCTGTAAAACATGACCGGCTGCAGTGTACACTCCAGCAAAACTTGGCGTTTGTTGTGTCTATAGTACGGCCTACGGCAGTGCAACGTGCCATATTACAAGTGCCTGCAGAGCCCGACTTGTTGGTGTTGACCTCACATTTAATACCATGCCGCCAATCTACCTAGCGTACCTTCATGTGACGGACTGGTTCTGCTTCTTGGATACAGAGAAGAGAGGCGACTGCTTTCCGTGGTTACACTCCTCTGCTGTACGAATCCCCTCCTCCCCTCATAGCCTCTCAACAAATTCCCTCATGTCTACAGCTGGCTGGGGACAAAGACTGGAGGGGTTTGTACTCTCTCTGGAGGCCTGCACCGGTAAAACAGCGAGGCTCGGAATACCCGTAGTCGGCACTATTTAGAGCCCTCTCTAAATAGCACCGGCACCGGCACTATCGCGGGTTCCAGTCGTGCCAAACGACTCCACGGGCACTATGTACGAGGTAAGAGTGTAAGGAAGCAGTGGCACTATTGACAGCCCCGTACTGCTGTATAGCTGTTACTCGTGAGAGTCTAACGTACTTCAGCAGAAGCAATGCTGAGCACAACAACAGTACGTAAGTACCTGTTGCCGGCTCCGTTGGGGAGGTGGCTCGCGCCCCCCTTGATGAGCGCCCTCACGACGTCGGCGTGCCCGTTGGCGCAGGAGAGGTGCAGCGCGGTGTTGCCGTGAGCGTCCTTGTGGTTTGCGTCCACTCCGCCCGAAAGGATGGACTCCACGTCATCTACCTCGCCGTATCTGCAAAAAAAATCGAGTACCCCCAAAATGAAATACAGCACGAAGCAGGGGCCGAACCGTTAAATATATGTACCATATGGTGGAGCAGGTTGGACGGGGAGGAAAGAGGATGGGGTGAGGAGGGGAGGGGGCGAGGGAGGAAGGGAAGGGAGGGGGGGGGTGTATTCGATAGGAGAGATATACTCGATCTCATGCATGGCCGTAATCTTATCACCATAGACCCTCGCACCCCTACAATGCCGGGACGGAGCATATCCGGTTTTCACTGACCAGGCAGACATTGCTTGCACCAAGCGCGAAGCGCCGTGAGGTGTCCGGCGAGTCGCATGAAGGGTGAGCTGCATCCTATTAATACCAAGAACCGCTTGTGAGGCGGACTTGCATATGGATGACAGCTTCAATGGGTTAATTTAATTTCCGGTGTAGCCATTTCCAGAGACAGCAATGGGAGTACCATGTAACTGCCTCCTGGGTGTCTCACCTTGAACACTGAAGGGGGGGGAGGGAGGGGGGGGGGGAGGGGGGGGAGGTGTAAAGAGGGTGGCGGTGACTGGCGTGAGCTGGTGTCGAGATTCTTGGGGACCAGCAAACTATAGATGAATAAGAAGACCGCCGTAGGGTAGCGTTGTGAACGAATAGAGAGTATCGAAGGGAGGGAGGGAGGGTTGGGAGGGGCAGGGGGGGGGGAAGGAGGGCGGAGGCCTCCGTGCGGGATTGGCTAAGGTGAATGGGTCTCAAGATTCTTGTGGACAAATATGTAAAAAACCAAGAGCAACAAGGCAGTGTCATGAACAAGCAGCGAGTCTTGCTGGCCGACAGACATCCCGAGTTCAGCCTTGGGCATCAACGCAGGCATGAAGTTTACTTTACTCCACACCCAGACAGTATACTACCTGTACCACTCTACAAGTACTGCTGCTGTAGCAGTAGAGAAAAGCATTTCGTTGCTTCGTTCTTCTGATCGAGACTGGTGCCGGGTGAGCAGATTCAACATGCACACTCTCCTCTCAACAACAAGGCACTACATACCCAACGAGCGCGGCCGGAATTCAGCAAATCACCTTGAACAGTCTAAAAGGTCCGCCCCCGTGGGTTCGCTTGCCGTCTCCGATAGCAAGCTCATCGTTGCGGTACGTAAGCTTCCCCTCTAACCGCACTGCGTATGATAGCCGCAAACAGCTGAATGCGGCGTAACCTCTCTTTGAAATATTCAAGGCCCTGCTTCACAGCAGAGCAGATGCACAGCGGTACACAGCCGTACACAACTTTGCAGATGGCGGCAAAGGAATCCCTCGAGCTTCCTCTCACTTCACTGGAATTCCAAGAGCTTACTGCCAGTAGCGCAGCGTCAGAGCCTGACCTGTGACCTGCTGGAACTTGCGAGCCTGAACCGTGAACCCCGGTCCCCTCTTTGGGAAGCTGCAGGAGGCATGCATTATAGTGGAAATCCCATTCAAAATTACTGCCCATTGACCAGGGGAACGCAAATATTTGATAATTTGCGTTATTCAGAGATTCGTAGCTTGGGTGGTTCTCCGTCGTGTGATCTGTGCTTTGATCTATCACAGAGCGCCAATCCCGCCACCTTCCCTTTCCCCAAACAACACGTGCTGTCGCAACGCGATAGCACCGGACCAAGCAGCGAACTAATCGCTGCCTGGTTCTCCCCCAACCCCCGACGGTACCATGGTGAGTGCTTTGACTGGTACGACTTTGAAAATTGGTGTGTGGTTTGGAACTGCTCTGTTTTCTCGCTCGTCGAGTCGATTTTACTCGAAAAATGTTGAACATCAATAAAAGTTGTTTGTGGCCGTGTACGTATTGCGCAATCTCGACTGTCAGGCTCGCTCAGCTTAACAGGGCTGGGCTTTACTCCGATATCTACAGTAGTGCCAGAGTAGTATGTAGCATAGGTGCAGACGACGCTGTCGTTGATGAGTTTCAGTTGTTGCAAGCACACCGTGAGACTCTCCAAGAGGAATCGGGAGTTGCATTGTCACTCAAATGGTTTGGTTATAGGTTCATACTGGACACCTCATATTTGGTGGTTTTACGGGATAGATTACAGTCAGGCTCGAGCACAGCCGGTCATCCCAGCAACCAGTAACGCCGATGTCTCACTCTACCCAGCTACGCAGTCCAGTAGCACTAGAGTAAACCATCATATCTCTCTCTTGCTCGAGTCCCTTGGTTGCATTTTATAGTGCTGTCTGAAAGCTTCTCACGTGTTCTGTCACAAGCAAGTGCTGTGTGTCCGGACCAAAGCTATGAATGCTATCGAGAGGCGCCCGTACCGCCCGGCGTTCGCCTTTTTATCATATTCGCATCATGCCAGCACCAATAACCAAGGAAGGCTCAAGGCCACGGCCGCGTCCACTTCCACATAAGCCTCGCTGGAAAAGCAGTGAGTGCAGCAGGCAAGCGGCACCCATTATTGTGTTTCGCGTGTGTGCTATATACGCAGCTGCCGCTGTGTGTCGACGACTGCAAGTCGTGCGATGGTGATGGTTCATGGATGGTGTGCTATTTATAGTGTGGATACCACCCACGACGACTTTATAGGAGGGCTGTTGCCATTGCCATTGCCATCGCCACTGGTTGCATGTGAGCTAGTCTGCCATGTCCCCCTATTGATAGATTGATAGCTTATATATACCCGCACCTTGGAAGGCTTTTCAACGCCGCGGGGGTTGTTATGAATTCAGATCAATCGATTTTTGACACGGAGGGACCTCATATCCAAACAGAGTGCCGTACAGGTTATGCTTGTCTGGCCGTCGGTTCTCAACAACTGTAGTATACCAGGTACCTGGTACACAAATAAGCCGACGAACAACAAAAAACTACAGAGTTGTACATACCAGGTTGTAGGTTAAGAACAAAACGGCTGACTTTTTGGAAAAAGCTAAGAAATATCGCACTATTAATACGAGTACGAGCAAGAAATCTTGCAGCGACGGACTTCAAAGCACTAAATCGTACCTAGCAGTCTAGCAGGTACATGATAGCGTAGGCTCAAGGTTGTTCCGAGGATATCACAATAATATCCCACTTGTTCGTAAATGCTTGCTTAGGTTACGTACGTACGAGTAAATGGTTCTTGTTGGCGTTCCCATACTTTATTACAGTAGTTTACCGACAAAAGTAAAAAGTTGGACGGACGTCAGGCCCGTGGGTGCGTCGATGAGTCCGAAAAAGCACCCCGTCCCTCTCGTACTAACGTACTAATATCGGGCGATTTGATGTGTTGTTGTCTGGATACATCTTGATTCTCCTGTCCTGTCTGTACAAGTCAGTATTATCGTCGTGTGCTTCTTTGTTGAGCTCACGCTGTTCACGTACCACTACGATATTTGACACGGTGGGTATGACTCGCACGTGTGCGTCGGCATGGTTGGTGGGTATACTGCTGCTGTCAAATATCGGTTCGTACGTTGCCGCGTTTTCCTACGTACTAGCGTTCTGTCTTTGACAGCAGCAGTTTCAGTAGCGCGCCCTTTGTGCTAATGGCCGAACACTAGGGGCATCGCGCACCCAACCAACACTGAAGAGTCCATCGGTGCAGCTTAGCATAACGGGGGTCTACGACAGCAGCACTACCAGTACATCTGGTGTACCGTTTCAGTACACTGCCGTCTGCCAGTGTACTGTCTCAGAGCCATATCCTTAAACACCACACTCGTATACTAAGCACTCGGCCCCTGCCAAGTGCCCCTCAACGCTAAACGTCAAACATGGCAAATATGCTTCCGAGTTTTCGTCAGTTGCGACTGTCGGTCGGTTAATAACTGAGAACGCTTACGTGAAGGGGTACAAACATCACTTGAGGCAGCCCCGTGTTCCTAAGCGGAGGTCAGCATGAAAAGTTGGGTAGGATACAGCTATAAATCGAGTGTGACGCATGACCTACTTCCACTACTGTACAATTCTACTGGTATACCCACACTGGTTGAGAGCACCAGTCTAGTTGAACAAGAGTGCATTGAAACTTTTAGAAACTTAATTCCGCCCGGCTAAACGCCGTGCTCTGGATGGAACACCTTTCAAAGTTGGAAGTGAATCAATGAGAGAGGGAGCAAAGGCAGGGACCTTGATGGATGAGGTTTTTTCTCCTGCTGCCGACTCAAGTTCTTGGCCATGGACTGTGACGGGATTTGAAGCAAAAAGGTCCACACTAAAAAATCGCTTCCGACCATTCAGTCCTGCAGAGGGGCCTCACCCGCCAAAGGGGACCGATGGCTCGGGGCTTCGCGGCATAGGTATACTATAGGCCAGTATACTGGCAGCTGAAGTCTACAGTATACATGGTACTGGCTGCGCCAGCCAGTACCCTAACCCTGTAAGCTACCCTGTGGTCTTCGTGTATGCCACTCACTAGCAGTAGTCGGTATACGCCTCCGCTAGTTTTCCACTGGTAACCGTGGGCTCGAGAGCGAAATGAAGCGCAGGAACAGTAGCTTCCCGCGAGTGTCGTGCTCGGGAGCGCCCACGATCGTCGTCGAAATCCTCCTCCAATTCCGACGCAAACACGATTTTATCCAAGAAAGAAGCATGACATCGGCGCAGTCAGTTGGCCCTACAGCCCAGCCCGTCTGTGGGGTCGCCTGCTTTCGTGCATCCCTTGTTCGGTTAGAATACCCCCTTGCTCTCTTGTACCAAAAGCCGCGGCTGCTCTGCCCCCCCCCCCCCCCCCCCTGAGGACGATCATAGGTCACGGCAATATGACCCTGACGGCGGTCCGTCACGAGATATATCCCATATACCAGGACGGCTCAAATATATGTGGAGACCCCGTGAAAATGTTTCCAACGCGCTCGAGGCTCGAGGACCACCTAACTCCACGCTGCGTGTACTCGTGCACACACGCGCACAGCGCACAAGCATGTACATTTTCCTGAAATTGGCACTGCTGCATGGAAAGAAGTGATATCGATACGCTCGATGAATTTCAGTGATATAATTGATGTGTTGAAATGTGGCGTGCTGTGTGCTCCGCTTGGCTTGGAGCTGGATTATAGTCTTCCTCATGCTACCAAACGTTCCAACGTTTTTCGTGATGGGCATCGTACGCGTCGATACTGATTTCTCCAGTCCCTTTGTATTTGTCTATTTGCGACACGCCTTGCTCGTATCGTATGCGTTCGTTGCCCTGTCGTCAAACTGCCCAACTGCATTCCGCCCCCCCCCCCCGACAATTGCAGAAATTTGCAAGTTTTCGAGGGGAAAAATAAGCGAAGGTGTTCTTAACCCTTTTAGGACTGCAGTCTCGTTTTGGGGACAATTGGGGACATATTACTTGGAATTTGAGTGCCTTGTCCCCAAAACGGGACTGGAGTTCTAAAAGGGTTAACAAAACGGGGGCGTTGAGCTTTCATACCCGGATTTAGCCCTTCACGAGACGTCCGTCGCGGCATTTTCCGATATGAAGGCAGTCACGAGCGACAATTGCCGTCATTAGACATATTTGCCCTCCCCCCGTCTTTTTTTCGTGTTTCGTTTCGTGAACAGTTCATCCAAAAGAAGAACCGCCTAGCGGTTTACTCCTACCTCTTCAAGGAGGGCGTCCTAGTCGCCAAGAAGGACTTCTTCAAGCCCAAGCACGACAAAATCGAGGATGTGCCTAACTTGGAGGTGCTGGCGCTCATGAAGTCCATGAAGTCCCGCGGTCTTGTGCGCGAAACCTTCAACTGGTGAGGCTTTGTTTTGACCCGGCCGA
This sequence comes from Nereocystis luetkeana, assembly GCA_031213475.1. Classification (NCBI taxonomy): domain Eukaryota; class Phaeophyceae; order Laminariales; family Laminariaceae; genus Nereocystis; species Nereocystis luetkeana. The sequence continues at coordinate 11,346,095 of JARUPZ010000004.1, forward strand.
CGGACCGGACCCGAACGAACAGGAAATACGACACGTATGTACGTGAGCGTGCGTAGTATTAGTGTAGGTAGGCGTGTTTGTGATGGATGGTTTGCGCGCGTTTTGAGGCGCTTTCGACCGGTGTGAAACCGTCGTGTGCCGGCCGGCTTCGACCACGGCGTATGATGTGTAGATGCCGTGCGCGTTGCTTTGTTTGTGTGGGTGTGTATGCATATCGAGCTCACAGCTAATTACCACATACATTCTATTAGTATAACATGTACCGTGTCGGTACCACTACATCTGTCCCCTCGCTTCGTATACATACGAGTATCGAATCGGTTTGTATTGTCACCAGCTATCGGCAGTACTTTGACTCATTTCCAGTAGTATTGCCTGAACATTGAGGGCGTGTCGAAGTCACAGCTGAGGTACGTACATATACCAGCTTTGTATGTTTTTTCCATCCGGTTTATTGTCTTACGTAGCCCTTCTGCTTTTTCTCCCTCCCCGCTACCTGCCTTTCGATTTTATGGCGAGAAGACTTTAGCCATTTCTTCCCTGTCGAATTGATCCTATGAACACTTGACCTCGAAATATGTGCTCAACGAACGAGGTTTTGATTGTCGCCACCAACAGGCAGTACTTCTACTGGTACCTGACCGCTGAGGGCATCGAGTACTTGAGGGAATACCTTCATCTTCCGGAGGAGATCGTGCCCGCCACGCTCAAGAAGAGTGCGTCCCGCCCGGCACGCCCCGGACCGGCACCCGGAGGTGAGGAGGAAAACGCAGCCACTCCTAATGCTATATTACTTGTATCATGCGTCCTATGTTGTTGTGCCAGCTCTTGTTTTCAAGTGTTGACAGCTGGTGGCTTTACGTGGGTGCAGTTGTTTTTGAGATAAATCTGGAGCCACTCCACTGAGCCGACTTTGCCCCAGAGGGCAAAAGCACACACAACGAAAACAGTGGCCTTAGACGCATCGCTCGGGCTATGCACCTTTTCCACATTGTGGAGAAAACCATCGTCGAAATTGGTCCTGAGGGGGGTGGGGGGTGTTTTTCATGCGTCTTGTGCGGTAACCCTGAAAAGCTACATCCAGTATACTGCTAGATTTTTCTACTGTTGTGTCAGGCAGTTTGTCGCCTACACCTGGCAGGAGGCGTGTTTATACAGTACCCTGGTATGCTATACCCTGTAAAGTGCAAGATGTTCCGGCTCTTGTTTCAAGTACTTTGTCGCCTACACGTGGGGCTTGCTCGTAGCGGGGTGCGTGCGTATACGCCTGCCCTCTTTGATTCGTGTGTGCGAATATGTTTTCAGCCCGGAGGTGGGACGCAAATACGTTAGTTTTCTTTGGTTCAAAGACGTGGCATGTAGTGTAGTACTTTGACGATTACAGTGCAGGCTCAGAATTATTGTTCTTTGCCGCCTGGCCAATAACGTATTGTTGCCGTTTGTTGGTGCTATGCTTTGGGAATGACCAGGGGAGCGCGAGGGTGGCCGCGGTGGTGGCTACGGTGGAGACCGCGGAGGGGGCGGCGGCTACGGCGACAAGAAGATGGGACCCGGAGGAGACTTCAACCCCGAGTTCCAGAGGGTGAGAGAAAAGGAGAGAAACTTGGAATCGTTTGTCCTGTGTCTTATTTTTTCAGGTCAATTTGTGTCGCTTCATTTCTGTTCGAAGTCTTCGGTGGTCCGATGCTCAAGTTGTTTTTCGTGTCCGTCCAGATTGTCGAGGCGCATTGGAATGGTTGTGATGAGGTTGGGGTATTTTTTTCTTGCTGTTTCGAAACGGACGGGTTTCAACATTACGGAGATTTGCGGACGGCTGAAGCCTGGACCGTGCTGCGAGTGTGTCTGATCATGGCTGACGACGACGCCTTCGGGGTATAATGGTCGACTTCCTAGACCGGAGTGGAAGGGGTCCACTCAACCTGCTAGGTTTTTTTGTCGCCCATTCGCTGCTGAAGAAAAAGGCCTCGAAGTGGTAACCTCCGCCATTTTATCACATGCGATATGCTTCGCTGTACGGAATATGCTGAGAGCTGTTGGGCTTTCGTACTGATGGCCAAACTGACCATGATTTTCCGGGCAGAGGATAATTACCAGTTGTGTAATTACATCTGAGAGGGAAAGCTGACGAAAAACAATAACGACTCTTCTTCAGGCATCGGCCGCACGAATCAGCGTTTGGCTGTGGCTTTTAGGATGATCGATTACGCGCCCGATTTATCGATTTACAAACAGTGACTGTGCTGTCAACCAGGCGAGGGAGGGAACGACTGCAGCGTAGTTCCGGTCTAGAAGAGAGCCGTTGCTGGTGATGAATCTGGAACATATACGAACACGAGATGAAACCGGCTCTCCGTTCCTGGTGTTGAATCTACATCGAACACGAACGAGATGGGAACGCCTTTCGGCCGAAACTACGCTGCAGTCGCTCCCTCCCCCGCCCGGATAATGCAACAAGAGGAGTTGACGTGCGACAAGAGTGCAGCAGGATATGACATTGCAGCCATCTCGCTTCCGCGCGCACACCATGTTGTTTCATACGTACTCGTACGCTGTCTTGATACGAGCAGAAGATTGACAGGTTCGCACTTTTATTTTTGTGACCATGCGAAAGCCGTGTTCACTGTTTTTTTTTTTAAATGTACTCTATACGAAGAGATTTTTCTCTTGACTTGGAAGGCCTCGGCGTTAAAATTGGAAAAAAATGTCAAAAATACCATCCGTACACAGGGATTGAGCGTTAATGAAAAGAACCTGGCGTAGGGTGCTTACAAAACGTACAAGCGGAGGTGCCTCACTCCTGCCTCCTTCTCGTTTTTGTTTTGCTGCCCGCGATTGGGCCCGGTCCTCCTTTTTTATTTTATCGTGTGTGCAGGGAGGCGGCGGACAGGACGGTTACCGCCGTGGGGGAGGCTTCGGCCGCGGTGGTGGCGGCGACTAAGCTCTGCGCCCTGCCATATCCTATGTGTGGGCGGAGACGGTCTCCCGTTGGCCGGCTTTTGCGCGTCTACCAGATCGTGGATCGGCCTGGCTAGGCTATGCTTGTGCCCCAAGCATAGCCTAGAAAGGGTCGCGTTTGCTTCGCCCCGCTCTGTTCGCTGAGGAAGACGAGACGGAGATAGGAATCGTCTTCAAGGCACTTGGTCTCTCGGCGCATCGAAGCGAGAAATCGCTTTCTGGTGTTTGCCTTGGATTTTTGGGGCGTGTTTGTTTCGCGTCTTGTGGGTCCGGGACACGGGGGACATTGCTGTTGGTCGTCACTGAACAGGCGACGGCATTAATAAAAAAAGCGGATTGGGAAAAAACACAAACTTGTGGGCTCGACTGGCCCTCGCGAGCGGCTGGCTGTGCACCAAAATATATGGCGGTCGTACTGATGCGTATGATGTGTACCTGATAGGTGTGATGATTCCGAGTCGATAATCATCCATCACGCCACTCTTGCGCGACTGAGCTCTGGTTTTTTGCGCGCGTGGTGCTTCGCCATTGGGAATATCCGCTTTCTTCCTTCGGTGCGGTACATACCATCTCCAAATACTAAGCTATACTCGCAGCATATTTTTTTCACACCTAGCTAACCCTGCACCTATCGCACTTGAACGACACGGAGGGAGTGCTAATCACGCTTAAGACATGCATGGTGAATACATCACGATTTGGTCGCATGTTAACTTTTTCGCGACCTGGCTGCCTTCCTTTCGGCATACGAAGTACGTGAATGGTTTCGTCGTTTTTTTCCCCTCGGAGGTCTCACAACCGACCGGCAAAGAGGCGTACCTACTACTGTAGTATTAATAGTATGGCTTCTGGCTCGATCGTGTGGACCGTACGGCAGCCTTCTATTAATAGGACAAAAACACAACAGGCCACAGCCCCACGACGGTTTGAGACGATGGGGTTCTCAAAAGCGGTGTTTCCTGCCTGAACGCTTAGGTTGGGTAGGCGATTGGTTAACCGTTCACCAGTAGCCCAATGGACTAGAAGGCATCATCGGCAGCACATGCCCATAGTCGTTGGGCTTGAATTAGAATATCACGTCCAGCTTGAAAAACGTTTTCTACTCGCAAGGATAGTGACTTTCCCATTGTCAAGAATCTGAATACATCCGGATCCCTAGAAATGGAACCTCGTGTTGCTGACACGTTGACCCGTATATCCGGTCCGTTACAAGGGGAGAGAGCTTAGGCTAGGTAGGCGATAGTTAGCCCCTTCAAAACCGGAGTTCCGTTTTGGGGACAAACCACTCAAATTCCAAGTAGTTTGTCCCCAAACGGGACTGCGGTCCTGAGGGTTAACCTTCCACCAAATAGTCCAACGGACGAAGCCCTCTGCATTTTACCTTTACATTTATTATGTATGTGCGTTCATGCGTGTACTGTAGTATAGAACACGTATTGCCCTATGAACAAGATAACGATACACTAGAATCTAAGGCTGAGATCCACAGGAAATGAAGAGATCCGGGAGCCGTTATACTGAAGTTAGACTAGACGGCATCCGTTGCCGAACAGAAAATCCAGCCTCGGAGTCAGCACGTGTCTTTTCCTTCATACATCCGCATAATACCTGGTAACACGCAAGACAACACATCTCCTGGACGAATTTCAAAGCTGTGTAAACGCCGAGCGACGCGTCTATTCCAAAGCCACCACTTTTGTTGTGTTTGCCCCCCATAAGTACGTTTTGGAGAAAATCAGCTCCGAAATTCGTCCGAGGTGGTGTGTTATCTTGCGTGCTACTTACGGTGTGTGTGTGTGTTCTTCACATTAAACCGTTCTTTCTACCCGTCGACATCCAGCACAACCAGTGTCCGTGCCGATTCTTCAATCCTAGAAGAGATACAAGTTCTGTGGTCACAAAGCTACGCCACAGAGATACTACGTTGCCACGTGTGCAGTGTGCACTGCAGTGGGCAATGCAAAGCCATGTCATCATACTAGATACGACAGGCACGACATACGCAATCTATGAAATAGTGAAACGAAAAGAAACAATCAAAGAGAAAACAAAAACGAGGTAGACAAATCGAAAGAGAAAAAGAAGAAAAATGAAAGCAAAATCTAAGAGAAACAATCTGTCGTGCCCCCCCCCCGCAGGCGAGGTGGCCAACACTTGAAAAAGAACGAGCTGGAGGAAAGAAAGAAAAAGAAAAGAAAAAAAGAAAAAAACACCACTGCTTGTAAACAGAGTAAGACAAAGAACCAAGGAAAAATAACAAAGGGGAAATAACAGGCAGACCAAAGCCCAAAGCACCTTCCAGGTGGCGGCAGCAGTTTGTGGTACGAGTAGTATAGCCAGGTTCTCCCTGCTAATCCGCCTGGTACCTTGCTACCCAGACTGCCGTCTCCGCCCTGCGTTCGTCAACTATGCCCAGCCCCTTGGCGTCAGACAATACGAAACGAGCAGAGCAGGTTCGTCTTCCAACCACGCCACACGGCTCCTTGAGTACGGCTTATCAATCAGAAAAGGAAGAGGAAGAGAAAAAATAATATGAAAATCACGGAGAGTCAGCGCAAGAAAGAAAAAAAAAGAAAAACAAGAAGAGAAGACAAGGGAAGACCACGTTCGAACCAGCTGCACCGGTTGGTAGCACTAGTAGTATGGTCATGTTCTACTTTCTAGTCGACTTGGTGCCTTGCTACCCTGTCTGCCATCTCCTTCCTACTTTCGTCTACCGCCGTTTCCCTTCTACCCCTCCTGTTCCCCCCCCTCTCCGCATTCCCTCGGTCGGGCTTTCTGCCACTTCTCCTGTTGCCCCCTCCCCCCCGTTCCCTTGGGCACCATCCACGGCGGATGCGCGGCGCTGCCTACTCATCTCAGCCTCAGCCTCGTGCCACCTCACCATGAACCGTTCGGCTGCTTCAAGGATCCCCCGGTACCACTTCCCCGCCTTTTTGGCTGCAGTGGACCACAACGCGGTCTCAACTCCAAACACCAAGGGGGCAACTTCCGTTGACCCTTCGGTGGCTCGGAACTCCCTAAGGTCTTCGACTATGCATCTATGCCAAGTCTTACACTGTCCGCCTGGTCTCGGGTTCTCCCCACCAGCTATCGTCCCGAACATTACCCGACTGGGTAATCGCTCCTTTGCCGTGCCACGCCCCCCGCAAAGAAGAGCCGCCGTTTACGAATGGTCGTTTCGATGCTCTCGCAACGTGTCATCTTGAGGGCCTTCGCGTACGAGAGGGTGGCATGATCAGTATGAAGTCGGCGCTGGAAGCCAATGACTCGCAGCAGGACTTGGTGGTGAGCCGTTCGAAGCTTGGCAAAGTGTTCCGCTCTGAGGGTCCACGTCACACACCCGTACAGCAGGGTCTCAATCACCTCGGCCTTCAGCATTCGGACTTTAAGGCTAAGGGGGGCGGTCGTCCTATCATACAACTCCGGGCCGAACCGTTTGAGGCATGCTCGCATGAGGCGGATCCGTCGGTCGATTTCGAGCGAGAGCGCAGCGTTTTCGTGGATAACGCCGCCTAGGTATGAGAACTGGGTCGTCTGCTTATACCTCTGACCTGCCGCTTCGATGACGAGCGGTGGTGCGAGGGTTGTCCGGTCTGGTGTTTGTAGGACCATTGTCTCAGTCTTCTTTTCCGACACCATGAGGCCTGCTGCTTCGAAGACAGTCACGATGACTGTCATCATTTTTGCGAGCCCTTCAGCCGACTTCGAGACAATTCCGGTATTTAACACCAACTGCTCCTTTATGCCATGCAGGTGGTAGTACTACTACTACTACTACTGCTGAATGTACAGCGCACACACTCGCGTGCTGCTTCCACCAGGTGGGCGATTTGCGTCTAGAAAGGGTGCGGTGAAACCATCAAAACTGCCTATGAGGGCTTGCGAACCTTGGCGTGTGCGTTACCAACCTGTTCTCGCATAAGTGTCGTGCGGTTGACGTGGCGTGCAAAATACTACTACTACGTACTACCGTAGGATATACTTGGAAGCGAGAAAGTTGTTCGTCAGTATGTATGCGCTTCTTTGAACCTGGTATAAAAAAACGATAATCACGAAGTGAGCACAGAACATAATACGACGCAATAAGAGCTGGCGCTGCCACCGATTGAGCGCCTAACCCCGTCTCATCGCCGGAGCCGTGTGCGTGTCTTTGATGGTGATGCTTCCTCAGGGCAGGGGGGAACGCAAGGTGTTGCCCAGAGCACAAGAGTAACGGCGAGGACATGTAAAATTTGGCCTAGAATTTAAAAATTTGAACCGGATCTCCAAGTATCCCCGTTTTGTAAACATGCAAACGCCTTTCAGATCTATGCAAACTCTTCACTGACATTCCGACATACTCGGCGCTGATATTTCGCGCACCTTCACTATCTTTGTTGCGCCTATCCCTCGCTTGTGCAGAGGGGCTGCGAGCATACGGTATCGCGGACGTCGGAATCAAAAAGTTCAGTGTGAAGGGTGCGTAGCAGCCCGTGCCTGGGCTGTCAACAACACGTGAAAACTGGGGAGGACTCGACCACCTTCTCGCAGAACCAAAGCAAAATCCCGTTGACAAATATTGTCGAATTTCTTCTAACTTCTACACATAGCCTCGTAGCTCTCGTGCACCAGCGAGAGAGAGAGCGAAGGGACTTGAGACAGCGGTGGTAGAGGGGGGAGTGGAGGAAGAGGAGAAAGGGGGGCGTGCGCCACCGCCATGTCCGGCTGGGGCTCGGCCTCCGAGCTCAGCGTGGGCGGACGCTCGCCGAAAGCTGTAGATGGTCGCGAGCAGCATCGCACCAGCCGTAGGCTCGGGCTGACACACTCGTTGACTCCGCCTCGTCCGCCAGACCTTCCGGCCAGGTGAGAGAGTGAGGGTGTGGGATGGAGGAGGTGCCTCCGCTGAGCTGCACTGCTGTGCTTGCACGGGTTGGGTTCCTAGTGACTAGTTAGTGTGTTGCGTGGTGGGGCTGCTGCGGTGGTCGAGGTTGCACCGCCCATTCTTGTTGCGACTGCCTTGAAGGTCGGACATTAGACACACTGGTACAGCAGCAGTAATGCTTGATAATCGTATACCTGGTACCAGGTACCTGGTATACGAGTATCACATACGTATACATGTCCTACACGCATACATGCATATACATGTACAACGGGTACGCTTCATATCCTACACGCGTGCGTGGTGTGCGTTGGACCAACAGCATGTACCCGTAGCACGAGTACTCGTACGCGTACGGCGGATACTGCTTGTGTGTTCATCTGCTGGCAGCGTAGACTATACAAGCATTTTTTTTCGTGAGTTGTAAAGTGAACTGCTGCTCCTCGCGTACATGGCAGCAATCAACAGCAGCGGCGATCGCACTAACTCGAACGAGGTACTGCTGTACGTCTAAGTACGCATCTGATGTTGTATTTAACGACCTGGTACTATTATTATTATTATTAATCTCATGCAGAGATACAAAAATATCGCGCCTCAACGAGCTCACGTCGTCTGTCTCTGCTGCTGTGCATGGTGTGAGTTCTCGTTTGGTCTTCTTTTCGAAATGTCCAACGACGTCCAGTGCAACCCATCCGTCGCACTGCAGTATACAACTGTTATCAATAGTACATCTGCAGGCACAACTGTAGTAGGTTTGCTTCCAAGAGAGCTGATATGCTGCGGTCATCAAAGATGCCACAGCAGTAATTCGGGTCCCTCTTCGTATAGTGCTGGTAATGTTCCAGTATAGTACCGGTATGCGCCAGCCATCAACTAATACCGGTACTATGATGGCAACCGGCACTACTCCACGCATTACCACACTGCTGTTCAATCCCATCTGTGCCAAGCGATTTCACATGCACTATAGCAGGCAGCGGGCACTACTCAACCGGCACTGCTGTTGTAGAGGGGGCACCACTGTCCTGTATTCTGACACGCGATCGTGGTTTGGCCCCCTTGACTGACCGCCCCTGTGGAGTACGATTTTATGGGCGGCAACAGGGGCCTGACGCGCCCGACGAGGCTGGTTTCCAATAAACAGCTTTGCAGGACAGAACACCTGCTAAGAAAGCGAGCAATAGGAAAGGCAGAAGGCAGGCTTAGATTTACGGAGACGTAGGAAATTCGGGATTCGATATACTGAGGTTAGTTCATAACCCACCTATTCTCGAATAGGAAATCCAGCCTGGTCCAACTTTTCTGTACCACATAGTAGTACCTACCTGATACCTGGTACCTGGTAAGGGACTCCAAGATCCTGGCCATCGCACGTTGTGTATGCCTGTCTTGTGTGTGTTCCTTCTGCTCATCGGCATCCAGCACGTTTAGCGTCCTTGCTGGTTCTTCATCCTACATAGCATATAATACTGTGGAGAGAGACTAGTTCTGCAGTCACAGGCTCTTAGGACAACGCGTACCAGGTACCGGTACAGCAGTATACGAGCACGATTGTCAATACTAAGAGTATGGGAACAACATAAGACAGCGGGATAGGAATATCGGAATGTGGGATCCCTTGTTTTTCTTCTGTTCTTGCTCACGAACGGCTGAAAGCTCAAAACCGAGAGGAAAACTATGAGGATAGGGTGAAACGTGAAGCCGTCAGAATCGAAGAAGAACGCAATCCGGAGCAGTGTTGGATATCGTATATCGAAAGCTTTGGATCTATCGAAACATCGAATTTTCCAGCGCATTCCTCGAGATTAACCCCATGGTCCGCGGGATTCGCGGTAAATCAACGAAAACAGAGTTGCGAGTGAAGAATAAATAATGGCAAAAGCACCGTAAGAAAGACCAGATCACGGCGAATCGAATGACGGCGTCATTGTTTTGTTTTACGAAGTGCAAACCGCGGTATGGCCACGTGATTTTTACCACGGGATTTGGAACACCATATCGAACGTTTTTTTGTGTTTATCGACATACCGGTAGTAGATATCGCTCTCGATTCCGAGATCGATATCCAACTCTGACCCGGAGTTTTCTGCGTCGAAAGAATACGGGAGATGTGAGTCCAGAATCTGGTTCAGCCGAAACCGCGAAGTGTGACAGCTAAACAGGGACCCGCCGTTGTCATACTTGGAGACCAGCGTCTGGACACTGAAAAAAATACAGTCACTGGATGTACGTACCTACTGCAATTTACTATTATTCTACAGTACTCAGACTAAGTACGTACCCGAGGCAAGCTGCCTCTATTGTTCTGCTGTGCTATTTTATAAAGAATGATAGCATTTACCGCCGATGTAAACCTGAACTATGTGAACTGAATTCGTAGTAGATTATTCTATAGAGTTTTGCAGTACCAAAGCCTTGGTATTAAGGCCGATGCTGCAGAGAGATTATTACAGAGGGAACCTTCGGAGAATCATCCGTTGTTTGATCGGACGAGATAATGAGGCGTGTTGGTATGTTCGTTTATGGCCGGTGTTTATGCCTTTTTTTTCGAGTAAGATCAAGAAGAAAAAAGCCGTCGTCAAACATGTAAGTATTGGGGTGACTCCCTCACCACCCCCTCCCCCCCCGCCCCCCATCCCCCCCCCCCCCCCCCCCCCCCCCCTCCCGCCTCGCCTTCACCACCATCGCCGTCTCCTTGGTCGGCTTTAACACCATGTCGAACATAACTACAGGCCGGTGCAAGGCCCGGGAGACGACTTGCCGCGCCCCCGCAGCGTGTCACCGCCGCGCAAGCCCCTCCCGCCCCCCTCCGTGAAGGGCAGCGCTCTCTCGGTAAGGCTGGAGCGCGCCTCGGCTGTCCGCGGCGCGACCAAGGCCGACGATGGCCCGCCCCCGATCCCGCCCCCTGTGACCCGCGCTAGATTTTCGGTTAAGCTGGGGGAGGCGACGATCGGCGTCGCTGACGGAGGCGGCGATAACAGGAACGAGAACGGTAGCCAGAACGGTACCGGTTCTTCCTCACCGAAAGAGGGGCCGGCGGTGGCGGCGGTGACGGTGGATGCGGCGGTGGTTCCAGAGAAGGGTAAGGGAGATGAGACGCCGGTGGTGGTCTTGCCTCCTGCTGTCTCAGAGGAAAAGAAGGTTTCCATTCTGGAAGAAGGGGGGGGGGAGAGGGTTGATGCCCGGGGTCGCAGGGGCAGGGGGGAAGGCGGGGGCGCGGGCGCGGGCGCGGATGGGAGCTTCGTGGGACCGCGGTCGCTCGGCGGCACTACCAGCAGCGGGATTGCAACGGCGGCTGGGGGATCGGCGTATGGCGTCGGGAGGAGCCAGATTCAGGCGAGTCCCCAGCGTTGGGTCCCTAGGAGGCTGAGCCGTTCGCCGAAAAACATGAAAAAGTCTGTTTCGACGTCTCCAAAGGCTAGCCCTAGGTGGTAGTGATGATGATGCTGATCCTGATGATCCTGATGATGATGCTGATCCTGATGATGATGCTGATCCTGATGATGATGATGATGATGATGATGATGATGATGAGGGTGCTGTGGGGTTGGAGGGGGAAAAGGGGATGGGCGGAGTGCTCTTGACTTGGAGGGTGGGGGGGCAAGGGGGGGAATGGTTCGTGTGTATGTTGTTCTCGTTTGAGTGGTGTATTGAGATTGAGCGTGCGCCGCGCTGATGACGGTGAGTGGGCGAACGATATGTGTTCAAGTTTTTGAGAGAAAAAAAGGAGATAGGGTGGGGGGGGAAGGGGTTGTCTGTTTTTTGTCTCTTTCTCGTCTGTTAATAGCAGCTAAGGACGTGATTTGCCTGGTTCATGTGCTTTTTGTGGCAGCGGTTGACCGAAGCTTTTCCCACCAAAGCCAAACCCTGAACCCTTTATGCATTGGACTCGACTCGAGTCGAGTCCGGCTCGAATCTGACTCGACCCGAAGCAAGCTCGAATCTGTATATAGCTCGAATCAAACTCGACTTGAATTAGGCTCGACTCGATTCGGGCTCGACTTGAATCAGACTCGACTCCGGTCAGGCTCGACTCGAATCACGCCCGAATCGAACTCGACTCGAGTCAGGCCCGAATCGGGCTCGCCGTCCATGTGTGTAGGTAACACTAGGCCCCAGCCAGAGTTTACGGCGACGAAAAACATGCCAAAAACAGTTTTTGCGGTCCTTGGTTTTTCTCGTTATTCTCTCGATCAAAGATGTCGGTCGACTGACGGTCTAGGTTTGACCCGTCAAGGCATTTTTAGGCATTATATTCTAGTGTTAGTGCTTGGGGAGTCCCTTGACGGCTGACGGCTGGCCGTCAAGAGGTAAGTTTTGACCCGTCGAAGTATGTGAAGGCTTAATGTACTAGTTTTAATGCTTGGGGAGTCCCTTGACGGCTGACGGCTGTCCGTCAAGGGGCCAGTTTTGACTCGTCAAGGCATATTTAGACTTGATATGATAGTTTTAGTGCGTGCAGGGTACCTTGACGGCTGACGACTGCCCGTCAAAGCGCGAGAGTGTGGTCAACCGACACTGTTTTCATCTCGATAAGGTACGATGGACGCCTGCAGCGATAGGAAATTCTGAAGGGTGCGCTGCTTGTTTTTTTTGCTTGGTATGTTTTTAGGTAGTTGGTGGTATATATAGACAGCTGTACCTTTTTGCGCAAAATATGAACGTCTACTGTATAGTCTAGGGAACGGCCTGCACTAGCGGGCGCTACGTCGTGCCTGTGCAGCTAGGTTTGCTGTCCCTGAACCTCAGCTGCTGCTACCGGCTGCTGCTGTTGGGCAGATGCATCGGTTCGGTTATACCGCCGCGCCTGCGTACGTGTATTTGTACTTGTTGTATCGCTTGTATTATGTGTGCGTATACATGAGCGGTTTATAGATGCGTTTGGATGAGCGCTTGTAAGTTTGCTCGTTTGTTTGTTTGTTTTTGCGCTCAATGTTTTGCGTGATTGTCTGTTTGTGTTATCTCTGATGCTTGCCAATACGGGATACCTTATACCAGAGGTGTTGCCCTTTCGCCAATTTCCCGGGTACTCACGAGTATTACCCGGCTTGCTAATACCCGTCACGGGTACGAGTAACACTTCATACTCGCCGAGTATTCGGGGCCCGGATACCCATGTACTCGGGTACTCGGTTTAAACGAGTACCCGGGTACCCAAGTACCTACCGTATATATACTCGGTGGAACACGTAGGGTAACACACCCTCTCCAGCATTATTTTTCCGAGGTGATTTTTTCTAGGAGGGGGCATGCACAAGGAAAATGATGGCTTTGGAACAATGGTATGTATCGTCGAGATCATTCTATATATGTAGATGCTTCATCGGTCTGCGTTTGCACTCTCCTCGCTGTCGAGAAAAAAACAGCGTGGAGACTTCGTCCGAGGGGCGGGGGCGGGTGTTGTCTTATATGTATATACGTGCTTTACGATACGCCGGTACAAAACGGGTATACCTGGTATACTGGTACAGCGTAGTACCTGGTAGGTCATATATACCGGGTATAATATATATATATATATATATATATATACCAGTATGTATGTACCTAGGTATACCGTACTACAAGCAGCAGTACATTTCAGGCGTATGCCTTGTGTGCGTTTTTGAGGGCCCCTTGAAGCGATATGTTTTTTTTTTCGTACTGCGGTGTTTAACGGCTTGCCGGATATTTTTATGTCGCCCTGTCTGCAATCGAAGCAGGTCAATCAAGGTTGTAATCCGAGGTACATATGAGACAGTAGTGCGGCTGCTGCTGTAGACCAGGGAGAAACAGTTTTAAAACAAATTGGGCAGGGGGTACTCCCCAAAGAACAGAACGGAGCCACAGTCGCCACCGTGTCGGAATTGAAAACAAACTACGTACCCGGTACTACGAGGTAGCGGGTTGAGATTTTTTGTCAGAAACTACGTGAAACTTTTTTTCCCCTCTCTTTTTTTTTTTGGTTGATTTCAGTATATAGCCCCGCTGTCTGGGACTCCAAAAAAAAAAAAGGGGGGGTCGTTTTTTTCGTGTACCCTTGGATTAAGTGTTTTTTTTTCGTCATGGATGGGCTGCTTGTCTCGATTCCTGCATACTCTCGTCGTCGTGATGCCTCATCGGGAGGAAAACCCGAGGCTGTACGTACGCATAGCATCTACCATGGTATCAGGTACTGTATTAAACGCTCGAGCATGCATGGTACGAGCTGCTTTTGTGCATGTGTCTGGTTGGTACAGCAATACCAGGATATTTTTGGGTTCTGGAATTTTTTGGTAGGTATGTACGGGTGTTTTTTTTCGTGTTTTATTGTGCCGTATTCCCTCCGTTTTTCCTGGTACGATGTTTTTCGTGTTTTTTGTGGGGTGTCTCATACCGCTTTGGACAGAAAATTGGTGAGAATCGTTCGGTCTTTAGGTTTATGGCCCAACAGTTGTTACAAATCGATCGAAAATGGTATTGTTTGTACCCGGTATGATTTTTGTGGCTTGGTTTGGCGCTTTTTGGTTGAGAGTCGCAGAGATCAATTTTCCATTGTGCCGATGCCATGCAACGTAACGCCGGTGGATGGGGGACGCAGCTTTGTGTGCGTGCCACTCCCAATCCGGTGTGGCCGGCTTGATGGCGTGAATAGAAGGGATGCATAGCCTTGGTAGCTTCGGGGTTAACTGTTGTTGTTGTTGCGCGTTTTTGTGTGAGAGGGGACGCGGGGAGACACATGCGCGCGCGCAAGCGATGGCGCCGCCTCTTTTTCGCCCAGAGGCTGACACGACAACGAACGCCTCTCACCGACGAGGATTGCGTGTTTTTGGTGTAGGCAGGGAGGGCACGTGCGAGCGCTCGCACGCAAGGGTGCTATATATATATACCTTTCTTTGCCCAACGGCTCTGACTACGAACGGCTCTCACGCTCTCACGGATGGGATTGGTTGTCCGTTGCATGAAAGAGATGCACGCGCTTTTGCTGTTAGTGGTGGCCCCTATTTTGTGCCCAGTATTTTCTGGCGGGGGGGGGGGGAGGGGGGGGCGGGTGTTGCATGTGAGAAATTTCACGAGCTTGCTTCAAGTTTTTTTTCTCGTGTGTGTGTACACTTTTTGACGCGGTTTGCCTGCTTTCATGAGAGGCGTTACACGCGCTTGCTATTAGCGGTGATCCCTTGTTTTGTTCAGCATCATGCCTGTTTGTTCGCTTGCATGAAAAAAAAAGCGTGCATGCGGTTGCCCCTAGCTTTAGCCTTGTGGTGGTATTTTTTTTTGTGCATTTTTTGACGAAGTACAAGGGGGCAAGCGCAAGCTGTGGCTATTTTTCCTTTCCTGTTGGTGTTGTGTGGCAAGTTTAGGCTACATGTACTGATTTGTTCTGGGTACTGCGTGTAAAAGGGTATACACGTGCACAAGCAGCTGTCCTTTTTTGTTTGTCCAGCGTTTGCCTGTTTTTTTGTTTTTTTTGGACGGTTTACACATGCACAGTCATTGTCCTCTTCTTCGTTTTTTTCAGGCACCTGACGATGTTTTCCGGGTTTTTTTTTTTTTGTCCATCATCTGACGAAAAGATCACGGTATTGTGGAAGGGGTGCATGCGCTTGCTCTTAGCGGTGATCCTTTATTTTGTCCAACGTGTTTGACGGATATATGTTGTTTAAGGACGCGTTCTTGCTGTATTGCGATGCTTTCTGCCACTGAAGGCATGCTGGATGTCAGGGGAAAAGGGGGATAGGGGATGGGGGGTGGGGTCGGCGGTAAAACACCGTGCATACACTACGTGTGGTTTTCCAACTGTGTATATACGTGCTGGTATGATACGTATCGATGACACTACGAGCTGCTGTTGCTGTTACTGCTGCTGCTGCTGCTGCTGCTGCTGCAATACTACTGTGTCGTGCGCGTGGCAGCGAGGTACATCACAAACGGGCGTGCGTGTGTTCTCTTTTTTCCAGGACGGGGAGGGGGGCGGGCGCGGCTTGAATTCAGGAAGCTGCAGAGAACGGCCGTTTTTTTTTTTTGCAGTGATGATGTCGTGTGACGACCTTCTTTTAGACTATGCATGGACCCCCATCTCGTGCATTCCCATGCTTGCAGCCCTGCTTTCGGTGGCCCGGCTGACCTGGCCGAATGCTTAATAAATACCAGGTATAATCTACGGACCGCATTTGTGTTTTTTCTACTTGTATCGGACCCATGCTGCGATAGGCGTAGCCTTAGTTGTTCTGAGGCTTCTCATGAGAGCAGTCAACAGCCGGCAGCGGGAAAAAATGAAAAATGAACCCGGCTCGCAATCGCACGGTCTACACGCTCTAAGCACAGATCGGGTTACCGTGAAAAGCGTTTGAGTTCGCACGGGGAAGGGTGCGATCGTTTTAGGGGCGCTCGTTTTTTTTTTCCAGAACGGGAAGGTTAAGGTTGCCTGTAAAATACCGAAAAAAAGGGTATTTTTCGGGAATATCTGGTCTCCAGAGAGAGAGAGAGCCTTCCGAAAATACCCATGTTCGATTTTTTTGAGCACCCTCGCCGTCTCACCGTCGAGAAAAAACGAGCGCAGGAAAACAAGCACACCACTGCTGTGTTGGCAACTCAGAACGATATTTACGGGTACCCTTTCGGGACTTATGGAGAGCAAAATCGAGGGGTGCAGACAGAACAGCAACGGTCCACTGCAGAGCATGACTTGGGAGGGTGATACAAAATTGGTGTCCGAGTTACAATCCTAAGATATAATAAGCCGCACGGCACGGGGGCAGGTGTGGTCCTATAGTATAGCAGCTCTGCAGTGCTGCTGGTGGACCGTTGATAGCACCGACGCTCTGCGTATCATTGTTCTCGTTGCTGTGGCGGGGGGTTCCAAAGGACGTGCGTTCAATTTTCGTGTTGGACATCGTTTCGATTTTCCGATACATCGCATCGAACGTGTTTTTTTGCCCCTCCATCCCCTGGCTTCTTTTTTCTCTCGTTTTTTTTTTTTTTTTTTTTTTGTGCTGACACCGAAGGAAAGCTTTCGATGGTGTCAAAATATGGAACTCGTACGTATCAATCAGCTTTTTGGTTTATCGATGTCGTGCGTATCGAGCTCGATTCGGGTTCGATATCCAAGGCTACAGCGGTAGTTACATGAAAAAGTGGTTTTTTCATATGCTGCGAAAAGAAAAGAAAAAAACGACCCACCCTGTAATTCTTAGCTCCTATTAATAGTTTATTCATCTTACGTGCACCCCTTTAGAACTGCCCCCCGATTTTCTCCTAGGGCTATTTTTTTTTAATTAGTTACCTGGTAGGTTTTTTGTTTTGGAGAGGTATATGTAGGCAGGGTGACGGCGTCGGAATACTAATCGTAGGGCTGGCTACTTGTCGTTTCTTGTCTTGTCGGTGGCATCAAGCTCGTACAGTGCCGCCCGGTCCGGTCCGGTCCGCGCCATAACGGTAGCGTGCTGCCCTGTAGAAACACGCAAGACAGCGAGCACACACCCTCTGGGATGAACGCTGTGGGTCATTTTTTCCTCTCCGAAGAAACGAGGGGCATCCACGAACGACAAACGGTCGTATGGTCAACGAAAACGGTCGTTTTGTCAACGAAAACGGTCGTTTTGTCAAGGAAAACGGTCGTTTTGTCAACTAAAACGGTCGTTTTATCAAGCCGGCCTCAAGCGCCCGTCCCCTTTGTTGTTTGTGTTCAACCCGTTCTCTTTCTGGTCTTGGTGGGAAGAATACCACTCGAGGTGCGCAGATAGATAGACGTGCTGGATATACGTACATACTGGTACACAGTTGGCGTTTCCAACAGACCAACAAAACAACAGAGTACCTATTTGTTTTGAATCGCCGAGTGGTACCGGGTCTGCGCTCTAAGGTATTCCAGGAGTTCCGTAAAGAGACCCCTGCATCGCTTCACGTCTTTGACTTTATCCCTGGTGTGGAACAAATCAGCCTGGAACGGTCATCAGAGGGGGTGCGTGTATCTTGTTTTGCGTGTTGTTTTCGTAGGCGACTAACCAAGGCGTGTCCTTTTTGAGCGGTTACCATCATCGCCGGCCCGCGCGTGTCCCACAGAGAAGTAGCGGTAACCATGTACCACGACT
Organism: Nereocystis luetkeana; assembly: GCA_031213475.1. NCBI lineage: Eukaryota > Phaeophyceae > Laminariales > Laminariaceae > Nereocystis > Nereocystis luetkeana. Next base: position 11,363,966 of record JARUPZ010000004.1, read on the forward strand.
GTATGATGCGCCCGGGAACGTACGGAACGATTGGGCTACTTTTGCTAGACGAATACCAAATATCCTCATACTTCCGGAGGGATTGTTACCCGTGGTATGTGGCACGTTGTTAATGCTGCTGAGTCGCCTCTAAAAAAAACATCGACGGATCATCGCATCCAAGCTTACACCCCATCGCGTATATAGCGTTTCGACGTTCTTCGCTATTGTTTCTTACCTTCTCGTCCTCTCCCTCCGTCCATCCCTCCTTATTCCCTATTTCGCTCCCTCCCCTCTACTTCCCGCCTGCCCCCAATCCGGTCTCCTGCCACCCTCAGCCGACGAGGAGCCCGTCCCCTCTCCGCCGCGACCGTTCCTCCTCCTCGGTGAAGACGCCTCCATCCGCATCGAAAGCTCACTCTTTTTACCTGCCTAACAATGACGTCAGCAACACCAACATCAACAACAACGGCGACGACGACATTGCCTCTGGGTCAGCAAGGCATCCCCTGAACGCTACTCCCCTAGTTTACGGATCTCCCTCCGCAACCGCGGCGGCAGCGGCGGCGGTGGCGACAGCTCGATCGAGGTCACCATCCCCGGACCCCGCTCAGCCAGCCTCCCCGACCACGCCTCCTTCATGCCCCCCCCCTTTAAGTCCTTGTGGAACTCCCCCAGGGTTCAGAGCAACTAACATCAGGCGGTTAGCTTTTGCCGGGGGTGGAGGTGGGTCTGGGGATGACCTCCCCCCTCCGTCGCCCTGCGGGGCGGATTATTTGGGGCCTCGAAAAAAGGTGAGAGGGAAAGGGGCGTGGCGGGGAGGTGGATGGGTGCGGGGAAGTACTCAATATTGTGTATGACCGTAGTCGTATAACTATAGACCCTCGCATCCCTGCAATGCCGGGACGGGGGGGTGGGGAGGGGGGGTAGGGGTGATTTTCGCCCTCGATTGCCTTGCAGGGCGGGTTATTAAGAGCCGCGAAACAAGGCTGGGGGGGGGGGGCGGGGCGGGACGCGAAGCGTGGGGAGGGGGAAGGGGGGGTGATGACAATAATGACGATAAGGCTGATGGTGAAGATGATGAGAATATGTAGGATGGTGATGGTGATGATGATGATATTGATGACGACGACGATGATGGTGCCGACGTGAATCACAACCGGCCAACGCCGGCTTTGAACCCCCACTGCTGAGCAACTTCCTCGCCCCCCCCACCCTGCCGCAGGCGATGACCGTCCCCACTCTGCCCAAGCGTCCGGTATCCCCCATCGCCGCCACTACCACCACCACCGCTGCCACCGCCACCACCACCACCGGTAGCCAGGCCATTTCTTCTCCGCCTGGAAAGAACGCGCTCCCATCGCTACAACACGCCTCTCCCTCCAGCCTTCCCATCCCCCCACCGGAAACGCCGCGCCCTGACGAGGCGCCTTCTCCCCCAGGTCCGCGCGCCTTGGAAACGCCCCCTTATTGTGGAACTCCTGTTCGCGGTGGTGGTGGTGATGGTGGTGGGGTTTCACCTAGTGGAAGGCGTATTTCTCCCAGGGACAATGAATCGCCTGCTACTGCCATTGGTAGTGGTGGTGGGGCGGGGAGTGGCGGTAGTAATGTGTTGTCGCCGAAGCTAAGCGCGGTGAGATCGTTTTCGAAGTTTTTTTCGTCCTCAGGAGGCGGGAAGGAGGCGTTAGTGGAAGATGGTGTTCCGACCTCGCCCCCCAAGACTTCCTCTCTGAGGCAGCAGCAGCAGCCGTCTTCGGGTGGTGGTCAGGGGAAGGGCAAGGGGGGCAGTCCGTCTCAGAATGAGGAGTCCATGGCGTCGGACCTGGACTTTATTCGCGAGCTGACGCGCTACCGGGGAGGCAAAGAGAGGACGGACAGACAAGACGACGAGTGAGACCCTGTGCTGTGTGTTTGGCTTGTGGGGTTTGGTTTGTGCATACCTGGGTAATATTTTATCTTTTTTTTCTGTCTGGAGTATTTGGTTGTTGTTGTTCTATCTGCAGGGTTGCTTTTTCTTTTTTTTGTCGGGGTGTTGTTGCTTCGGGTTGTTTTCGGTATAGCGGTAGTGGGTTTTCGCGCTTTTTTTCCTTTTTTTTTAATGTCGGGTGGATGCTCTCTCGGATGGTGAAGGTGGTGGAGGAGACGATGACGATAGTTTTGACGATGGTGATGATGATGACCGAAAATGTGATGATAATGACAGCGATAATGATAACGATAACGATATTGGCAACGATAACAATATTGGTGACGACAACAATATTGAAAACGATAATGACACTGGTAACGATACCGATATTGATAACGATAATTATATTGAAATCGATAACGATGCTGACAGCGATAACGACAGTGCAATTGATAGCGATGATGATGATCAGGACGAGACAGCATTTTTTAATCCGCGTTTCCCTTCCCTCTTCCTCGGCGGCAACGATGGTGGCGCCGGATACGGCGGCGGCGGCGTCAGGTACGAGTTCGCGCTTGTTCTCAAGCCTAACGACGAGTACCGCGATGCCGTGGAGGTGCTGGAGTTAGCGCTTGCCATGGGGGAAGGCGCGGGGTCGGGCGGCGGCCGAAAGCTGAGCCCTCAGAAGCTGAACGATGCGAGGAGAGTCAGGGAGAGCCTCGATGTGCTACAGCCGCCCAACCGTGAGACGTGTTCGGAGTTGGGGGGGAAATTATTTTTTACGGGGTGGAGAGGGCGGGGGGGGGGGGGGGGGGGGTAGGAGGGATAGAGGAGGGGGGGCAGAGGGGGCGGGGGTAGGGGGGGCGTACTCATTTTTTGCTTGTCTTGGTCGTTTGACCATTGACCATGCATCTCTTCGAGGCGGAGGGGGCGGGGGCGGGGGGTACTCGATACCATCCATGGGGGGGGTGAGGGTGTGTGTAAGGATCTCAGAAGTTGAATGCCGAGAGGAGGGTCAGGTAGAACCTCGACGTGCAACAACCGCCCAACCGTGAGGCGTTCTTGGAGGTGGACGGATGTTTTGCTCCGGGAGGGGGGGGGGGGGTGGGGGGGGTAAGGGGAGTGGGGGCTGGGGGGGTGAAGGGATGTGAAGGATTTATGTTCGTCACGAGGGTCTCATCCTTCATCACAAGGTTGACTAACCCGTTTAGGACTGCGGTGCCCTTTTGGGTACAAACTTCTTGAAATTTGACTGGTTTGTGCCCAGAACGGGACTGCGGTTCTAAAGGGTTGAACCCTCGTTTGATCGAGGGTGGAGGTGGTAAAGCGTTTTTTTCCGCTCACAGGGTGGTGGGATGGGGTAGTTAGTCGGTTAGTTCATTATTACGGGGGACCATAGTTAAGTAGGACCTATGGTATACATAAAAACATATATATTTAATCATTTTTACTCACAATATTTGGTCCTATTAACTATGGCCCCCCGTAATAGTTGGTTTCGTTGGTTAGTTCGGTAGCTTTTCTTCTCATTGGTTTCAGCGCTTTTTTACTCGTAGTCTTTTTTGCAGTCGTGTTCTTGTTACCGTATAGCCAGCTGAGCGAGTCCATGGGGTCAGCCACCAACTGGAAACGCCGACCCTCACCCGAACCCAGCTCTACAACCCTAAACCCCCAGAGCTGTGAGGCGGGCACGAACGAACTCACCAACTATTACAGGGGGGGGCATATTAAACGGGACCTACGGTACACACAAAAACCTAAATATTTCGCTATTTTTACTAAAAATATTTGGTCCTTTTTACTGTGGCCCCCCGTATTAGTTTCTAGTCGGACTAGCAGTCAGTCATTTCCTGCAGGTGGCGGCTACCCGACTTATTGGGTTTCCATACTTTTAGTATTGTATAGGAAGGGTTGCTGAATGCGGGATACCTTTTTCGGGGGGGGGCGGGACCTCCCTTGGCCGGGGAGGGCTGATTTTTGGCTTGCTTCGCTCGTCCGACTTAAGTCGGTAAGTCGACTGGCCCCGTCAGCTGGCTTTGTCAGCCGACTTGCCGGCTAAAGTCAGTTAAATTGGCTAACGGCACCTCCCGATTTTTAGTATTACTATTAATAGTGACATCCTGCCGAATCACGGCTCTAATAACCTCGTTTTGCTACATTGTGGGGATGCGAGGGTCTATGGTCGCACGACTACGGTCATACATGACGATGAGTACCCTCCCCCCCTCCCGCGCGCCTCCCTCCAACTTGCCGGGACCTGTTTTCCACGACACGCCGCAACAGTGGGAGCGTCCGATAGCCCTCCGGGGGGGTCTGCCTCGCAGAGCGGTATCGCTAGCGGTAGCGCTCACGGTAGCAGCCGCAAGGCGAGGGCTTTGCAAGCAAGACCCGGACTATCGGAAGGGTTGGAGGGGGGGGGCGGTGGAGGCAGGAGGCAGCGGCTGAGCTTGCTGGACGATCTGCAGGAGGAGGAGGTGGGTGGTTGGTGGTGGTGGTGGTGGTGGAGGTGGGTCATTGGGGAGGTGTCGAGTTCGATGACGTTCATTGGTTGGTTGGTGATAGGTATGGGATCACTAACTGGTTGGTTGGTTGCAGCGGGAGCTATGGGTTAAGCTGACACACAACACGAAATTGGAACGTGGAAGTGTGGTGAGCTTAAGCTTTATTTTTTGCCAACCCGCCGGAGGATTTGAAAAAGATAGAAAAAAAGTTGGTTGGGTGATTGTAGTTGGATGGTTGATCGATGAGTTGGTCGGTTGGTTGGTTGGTTCGAAAAATATGAAAACGTTTGGTTGGTTGATTGTAGTTGGATGGTTGATCGATTAGTTGGTTGGTTGGTTGGTTGGTTAATTTGTTAGTTGGTTGGTTGGTTCGTTGGGCCGGCATTTTTTTTAGTTGGCTAATGACGCGTGCCTGAATGGGGGTAGCCGTGTTTTTGGCCGTTTTTTTGTTCTTCGTCTAGCGAGGAACTGCCCGATATCGTTGATTGTAAATGTATCGTATATATACGTATTGTTGTTCGAAACGTACCTAAGGTCGCGTGGCTTGTCGGGTATAAGCGGAGTAGCGATCTCCTTAAGCGTGGAAACTACCATGGATGGTTTTCAGTTGGTTGGATGGTTTGGTTTGGTTTGGTTGTTGGGGGATTGATTGCTTGCTACCGGCTGGTTCGTTGATCGGTTGATTAGGTGGTCGGTTGGCTGGTTAGTTGAGGGTTGTTGTTGTTGTTGCTGTTGTTGTAGATATTGTAGTAAGCAGCATCGCTATGAACAGTATCGTAGTATTGTTTTTTTTGCATCGGGCATATCATGTTCTACAGAGATATCACCTACAGATAGATCATCTATAGATAGATCATTCACAGATATATCATCTTCATATACATCATCTACAGATAGATCATCTACAAATAGATCATCTATAGATAGATCATCTACAGATAGATACATCTACATATATATGATTTACAGATATATTATCTAAAGGTATATCTATCATCTACAGATAAACCATCTACAGATAGGTAATCCACAGATAAACCATCTACAGATAGATCATTTACATATATATCAGCTGCAGATACATTTTCTACAGATACATCATCTACAGATATATCGTCTACAGGTGGATCATATACAGATCATCTAGATCCTAAGCCGCCATGGTAGTAAGCTGTGCAGGATCTGTGTCGGTCGTTTGTTTAGATCCACCCCGCGAAACCTGTCCGACCGGAGGTCTTGCAGATTGGTTACTATACGATAATATGCGCTACTGTAAGATCACGCATACGAGTACCAGTACCTGGTATGAGGGATGCATCTGCCGTGAGAGGTTTACCCTAGATGATGAAGGCGGGATCGATGATCTGTCCCAGGTGAGGATGTAAGGAGACGTGTCAAGCAAGGCAAATCGTGCGATGTCGAGGGTATAGGGCCGAGTGCTCCACACTAAAGCCTACTAGTTTTGTGCCACTCAAGGCATGTCACGGCAAAAGTTGCTGTCTGTCAAGGGGTGAACATGCTGCTGTCTCCTGACATCTTTGGTCCGAGGTGTTGATTGATGATTTCTGAATTCCGAGAGTTTTTTTTTTTTTTTTCGTGCGCAGGGTCGGCTGACGGTCCGCCGGAAGAAGGAGCTGGACCGCAAGAAAAAGCACCGGCTGTTCCACTTCACGGAGAAGATGAGGGAGGGGATCATCATCAGGAGGCACCTCGCGCACCACACGTGCGACCAAGTCGTGCTTCAGAGCACCGTGAGTTGCCCCAAGGCTAATGATGGATGGGGTTGGTTTACTTGTGCTCGTGCTCGTCATTGTTGCTCTCTCTCTATTTCTTGTCATATCCAGTGTTGCGCTTGTTTTTCGTTCTTGTCATCTATCTGTCTGTGTCATTTTTTTGTTATCAATAGTTGTATTTTTCTTTTTCTGTTTCTTGTATATGTTCTTGTTGTTTCATGTTTTTCATTTTTGTTTTTGTTTTTTTTTTCCCTGTTGTAGGTTCTTGCCTGTGTGTGTTTTTTCGTCATCTTGTTCTTTGCTACGTTTAAGTTGTTCTTGTTGCTAGCTTGCTGACGTTTTCGGTATTCTCTTGTTTTTTTTTCGTTTGTTCGTCCTTCTTTTTATTCTCGCTGTTGCTCATAAATGCGGTGGCAGCGGCGATATCCTTGAGTGCTGGCTATTAATCCCGAACGCGGTGTTGTTGATGTGGGAGGTGGTGTCATATCTGTCGTTTCTCAGGGGGTACCTCACGCACCCGTGAGCGCTGCATGGCGTTTGGGCGTTCGTCCCTGGTGGCAATGGTGGTGGTGGCGGTAGTGGTGGAGTTGTTGGTGGTGTCGTTGTTGTTCTAGTTCTTGTTTCTGTAGCTATTCTTGAAGGTGGTGGTGGTGGTGTTATTATTGTTCGGGCGCGCCTAGTGCTCCTCCGCACATGAGACCGAGTCGTGCGTCGGAATTAGATGGCAGCTCGACTGTTACAGTACTATTACGGGGGGCCATACTAAATAGGACCTACGGCACAGACAAAAAAAACTACCTATTTCGCTATTTTTACTGAAAATATTTGGTCCTGTTTAGTATGGTTCCCCGTGACAGTATATCAACTCATCGTTGCCGTCGATTTTGCTGTTGTTGTTGTTGTTGGTGGTGGTGGTGGTGGTGGTGGTGGTGGTGTTGATGTTGTTGACACTATGCACCTGGCGCGCCGCATCTTCGTGACCAGGTCGTGCTTCACAGCACCGTGGGTTTGCAACACAGCGCACGTTGTGAACTGAAATGTTGTTCGCTTCTGTCATTGCTGTTGTCCTTGTCGTTGACTGGTGGTACTATTATTCGTATTTCGTGCCCTGGTTGTGTCAGTTGTTGTTGCTTGTGGTGTGCAGCACATGACTCCGTCCTCACCTGACTTCGATCCCCCGCCCCCACCCCCCGGACTCAAACCAATTGAAGACGATCGAAACCAAAAACCAAAAATAAATATACCTGGTAACGTTTTTGCGAAACTAAAAAACAGGATGACTGCCGGACCATATCCTGGAAACCCCTGCTGGCGTCCAACCGAAGAAACGAGCGTGGCGGCGGCGGTGTTGGCGGTGGTGGAGGCGGAGCAGGCGGTTTCTTCAAGGGGTTCCGGGGGGGACGGCTTAACCGTCTGGAATCGATACAGTCGGCTCACATCGCTGTGGTGCTACCCGCCACCGACCCCGACCCCAGCCATCCCGGGTTTTTCGGCACTCGCGCCTTAAGGCTGTCCGAGGACATCCCTAATCCCGCAAGGACTTTCAGTCTGCTGTATGGTGACTGGGGGCTTGCGGGGGCGGGGAGGGGGTGTGGGGGGGAGGCTAACGGGACGCTTGATCTGGAGTGTGATGATGATGGCATGTACGCTATGATGTTTCAGGTGTGTGTGTGGGGGGGGGGGGGTTGCTTTGATACTGGTCTAGTTTTGTTTGGTTTGGAGGCGTGTTGCTGGGAAAGGGGAGGGGGGTTAGGGTGGGAATTAAGTTGGACACGCTTGATCTGGAGTGTGTTTGTAGACTCGACCTATGTGCAGGAGCGGCCTGTACAAAACTTTGTGCAGGGTGCGGGTCTTATTGGTCAAGGCGGGTCTTTCGGCCGCCAGACGTTTTTTGGAAAAAATGCCCCCCAAAAAACGCGACGGAGCCGCGTCACTGCCCCTGCCGACCTCAAGCCCCTCAAAGGGCTAGGGTTACCGTGAGGTCTGGGGTCGGGCTGGTCTGGGCCGACGCGTAAGGTTGAAATTGACGACACATTTCCTGCTTGAAGTTATGTCCAGGGCGCTCCCGCACGTAACGGGAGCCGTCTTCGTACCGGTGTTTACGCCATTCTGTCGCTATCATCTCATTTCATGCCATACCCATGATCATTCCCACCCCAACCCATCCCATCCCATCTGCTCCCACAACGTCCTATCCCATCCCATACCATGTCATATCATTTCATCCTATCCCTTACACATCGCCCCGCCCCGTCACCCATTCCATCCCATCTCCACCTCATCTCCACCAAACCCCATCCCATCCCCTCCTATCCCACCCCATTCAATCTCCTCCTATTCCACTCTGTCCCCGTCACCTCATTCCATCTCATCCCATCACATCCATCCTATCCCACGCTTCCCCAATTCATCCCACCTAATATATACACACACTCCCTGAGTTCTGCCCCACCCCATCCCATCCCATAAGTTTCCCATACTCTCGCCCATCTTATCTCCCCCTAACCCACCTAATCCCATCTCCTCCGACCCCATCCCATCCCATCCCATCCCGTGTCATGCCACCAATACCCATCCCACCCTAGCCCATCCCATCCTAGCCCATCCCATCCCATCTCATCCGACCCCATTTCATACCATCCCATCCTCCATCCCAGATCACTCTAACCCATCTAACCCATCCCATCGTTTCATTCTAAATATTCCCATCCCACCGAACCCCGTCCCATTCCATATTATCGCATCCAACTCTACCCTATGATGCTTCATACCCCATCCCATCCGCATCCTATCCCGTCACCTGTCCCATCCCATCCTATGTTACCCTATTCCATATCATACCATCTCATCCCATCCCACCCCTCATCCCATCCCATCTCGTCCCACCCTAGCCTGTCCCATCCCTTCCCTTCCTTTTCTATCATATCCCATTCCACCCTAACACGTTTCACCCCACCCTATCCCATCCCTTCCCACCCTCATCCCTTTCTTTCCCATCCCACCCTAACCCATCCCTTCTCATCCCATCCCGTTATATCCCATCCCTTCCCATCCCATCCTATCGCATTCTCTCCCATCTCATCCCACCTCATCCCATCTCATCCCACCCAATCCCATTTCCCATCTCATCCCACCCCATCCCATCTCCCATCTCATCCCATGCAATCCTATCCCATTCCATCCTATCCCATCCCATCCCACCCTAATCCATCCCATCCCATCCCACCCCATCCCATCCCATCCCACCCCATCCCATCCCCTCCCAGGGCTTTCTACTGCTGCACATGCAGGCGACGCTAGACGCAGGAGGTTGTGGGTCAGCTGGTACGCCAGCGACCACCCCCCCCTCTGTCGCCGCCGCCGCTACTGCTGCTGCCGCTGCTACCGCTGCTGGGCTGGGCACACCCCCCAAATCCGCGGACGAAGAAAGGTTTCCGGGTTTGGATAATATGGAGGCAGGCTCAGGTAAGGAGAAATTCGGGGAGATGGGGGAGCAGGGGAGGGAGGGGGGGGGGGGGGGGGTATGCTCATGCCTTGCGTGGACGTAGCCGTGAAACCATAGACTTTCCCACCACTACAATGCCGGGGCGGAGCACGCAGGGTTTTCTACGACCAGGCAGGGGGAAGAGTCGGGGAGATGAGGGGGCGGGGGGTGGGGGGGGGGGGGTCAGCTGGGGTAAGGGAGGGAGGAAGAGGGAATTGTGGTGGGGGGGAGGCAGGGGGGGAAGTCATGTTGAATGGTGTAGGTATGTCTTGAGGAAAAATGGAGGTGGTTTCCTGTCCACTATCACCATTGAACAACACTCTGGTCGGAAATATAATCCCCGTTTATAGTCTGACGCCATTATCAAACGGTGACTATATTTCCGGCCAGAATATGTTGGGGGTGCAGGTACAAGCGACTTCAAAAAGCGAGAAGTGCGGTCTTCTATAGTGCGGTCATACCTAGCGTCTAGGAACAGAGTGCGGCATCACGAGTGCAACTAAATCATCATCATGATTGCGCGCCGTGTCTTGACATGCAGCTCCTTTTATTGCAATTCAGATACACACATCCTACTCTACCCCGGCAGCTCTGGGGGTTTCATGAATGTGACCGATCCTGTATTCGAGTCGGCCTTTTTTTTTTGTTCTGTCCTTTGCTTTTCGCAATTTTTTCTTCTGAAGCCCGAAAGGGGTCAACAATGATCCCACCGTGACGACGTGGCTTGCTGTGGTTGGCTGACTGATGGTGGACTGCTCCACTCCAGTCGCCGCTTCAACTCCATCCCTCATCCCCACCCCGTTGATTCTCGGTCCATCACGGGGGACCATAATATATAGGGCCTACGGTTTGCACAAAAACCTACCTGGTATATATTTACCTTTTTTTACCATTAATAACAAAATTTGGTCCTATTTACTATGGTCCCCCGTAATACTACAATATGAAAGGCCTGAACTACCCTTCCAACTCTCTTCCCCCCCCCCCTAACCCCCCCGGTGCTCCGTCTCGAAAGGAATGCGTGGTCAATGGTCAGATGACTAAAGCAAGCAACAAATGAGTACGCCTCCCCCCCCCCCTTCCCTCTCCTCTCTTCCCAAAATCCGCCCCCCTCCCGCCACCCCTCCCCACGTTTCCCGCTCCCTTCTCCCTCCTCCCCCCCTTTCGCTTCTATCTGCCCCCCCCCTCCCCCCCCTCCCTCTCCTCATTTTCATCCTCTCGTCCTATTTCCTTCTTCGCTTCTCTTCCCCCCCCTCCCCTCCGCCACCTCTCTTCCTCGATTCCACCCCCCCCTACCCCTTCCCCCCCTGCCCGACTCCCATATGCCCCCCCCCCTCCCGCTCTATGAAATGCACGCATGCTACATATATATGGGTATGTGGATGTATGTGTTCGCTCGCGGCTGACGGTATTTAGCAGGGGCTAGAGGTCGCGGGAGACCATGGAGCCTCCGAAGGTCTCCTCCTTCTGGCGGGGGAGGCTCGCCCCCCACCAGCGGAAACGGGGGGGGTGGGGGTGGGGGTGGCATGGAGGATAAGAGACCGAGCGTTAGTGGGGGGGGCGGGAGGGGGGGGGAGGATGGGGGCGGATCTCCTTCGCTGGGTCCCGCCGGAAGCAGGGGGTCGCTGAGGAAGAGCCTCAAGTTTTTGCCGGACCTGCTTGGCGGGCTGTCGCAGTCATCGAAGACTAGCCGTCGGAATATTCAGCAGACGGCCTCGCAGGTTGGAGAAAGAGGGGAAGTGGGGGGGGCGGGGGGGAAGGGAAAGGAAGGAGGGGGAGGGAGAGGGGGGGGGGGGGGGGGTTACTCATTTTCGTGCATGGTCGCAGTCGTATGTATGACCATAGACCCTCGAATCCCTACCATGCCGGGACGGAGCATGTCGACCAGGCAGACATTGCTTTCTTTTTCACCAAAGTGCCCCTTCGGCCCTTGGATAAAAAGTGCATCCATTTCGTCTCCCCGAAATCGGAAAATAAATAAATCCCTCAATTTCCAGTACGATTTTATTTAGTCACACTTTTCTTTTAGTGGAGGGTATTGTAATAGTTCTTCACGATCATCTTTCAAGGCAGATCTATTCCCGATCTTGTATCTTGTACATAAATAAGCACCTGGGTATGATCTACTGATTAGCAATTTTTCGTCTCCGATTATGCGCATTACGGAAGGCTTTCGCGCGATTTTGGCTATCTTTCCGACGGAAATCCTTGATACTACACAAAAATATTATGCGCAGGCACCCTAATGGTTCTGATCTTTTTTCAGTTTTTACGGATATCCTATTTTTTTCTGTTTTTTTCATAATTCCCATTTCCTTTTTTCCGGGTGTACTTCCGGATACTGTTAATAGGAGTATACCTTGTATAATATAACAAATATCTACTTAAACCGCTCGTGAAGTGCCCTTGCAATGGATGACAGCTTCGAATGAATTGTTTTTTCCTGGTATGGAGAGGGGGGGGGGGAGGGCAGGGGGGGGCTGTACTCTTATAGGGGGAGGAGGGAGGGGAGGCAGGTGCAAAAAGTTCGTAGTTCACGAACTACAGTATATAATATTTTGGCATGGCTTTCCGAGTAGCTGAGGGTTTGCAGCCGCCTCCACCTTTTTTACCTACTAGTAGTATACTAGTAGTATATATGGTACTGCCAATACTTTTTGTTGAAGACACTGCTTTGCGGTGCGCTCATGTATCGCGCCGGCACCAGGCCATAGGATTTACGTACTCGCAGGCGTTTTCCTAGTCACAACCGCCCCCCCCCCGGCCTCCGCCCTATGGTCATACCTGCACAAATACGGCCATGCATGACATCGAGCACGCCGCCGCCGCCCCCCGCCCCCGCTCCTCCCTCCCCCTCCATTTCCCGTCTATCTTGCCCCTCCCCCCCCCCCCCCACGTTCGATATGCATATTGACGGTGCAGGTCCTGGGCGGTGCCCCGCCTGAGTTTTTCTTGGGCTGGACTAGCCCTGGGACCCAGATCTGGTCAAGATTGCGCATGGCCGGGCTGGAGGTGGAGAAGCTTTACAGTCTCGACAGGAGGCACGTTTTGCTGAAGATCAGGCTTCCGAGGAGCAAGCTGGAGGAGGTAGGAGGGGGGGGGAGGGGGGGGGGGGGGTACTCATTTGTTGCTCCCCTTAGTCATTTGACCATTGACCACGCAACCCTTTCGAGACGGAGCAGGTAGGGGGGGGGGTTGCTCATGATCATGCATGGGGTGGCAGTCCAGGGCGGCGGGAGGGGAGGAGAGGGGAGGGGAGAGGGGGTGCACTGTGCTGAAACCTAATTATGACTCTATTTCCAGATTTTTTTTTCCACAACGTTAGACAGGGGTATGCGAGCATTTTTTGGTTGAAACATTTTCTGAATGACGGTCGCGGCTAAAATCGTCGGAAACTCTTTTTTTCTCTTTTTTTTTTCTGCGATAGTACAGCAGTAGTATTTGTACACCTATTAGCTACCTGGTACTACTAGGCGATGAAATGTTTTTCGTCGAGTTGCGCTTTCATTTATGTATATATCTATATATCTATCTATATATCTATCTATATATCTATCTATCTACCTACCTACCTACCTGGTATCTATCTATCTATCTATCTATATGTCTGCTTTCAAAGACTTGGATCGACCTGAAGTATCTGCATAGATCATGAATCGCGGATATGATCTGCTTGACGCCTTGTATCGCACGTGTGTTTCGTTAACATCATAGGTGGCTGAAGTTATGCGTCTTAGGCTGAGGAAGCGCGACGGCACGATCGGGCGGTTCAAGAAGGACCACCGCAGCTCCTTCACCGGATATGTGGGCGGCGATCTCTTCCGCTCAGGGGAGAGCCAGAAGGTGGGAGAGAAACCCTTTTTTATGTACATACCAGGTACCAGCAATGTATGTTGATTTTTCAAACCCATGGTTGAAAAAATGAACCATTTTGCTTACGCACGACTACGAGTTTTTTTTTTTTTCGGGAAAAAAATGGTTGAAAAAACGGTTTATGAAAAACTGGTCAGAGTTTCCACCCATGTTTTTTTCGGGGGGGGGGGGGGGGGGGGATAATGATTGAAAAATGAGTGGCAAAAATAGAGTGAGACATAACTCGTATGTATGAATCCATACCAATTCAAGGCATTAACTGTTAACAGTCTTTCACTGATGTATGTACGAGACACACGATATGGTTGAAAAAATAAACATTTTTTTACGCACGACTGTTGTTTTTTGTCTTGTTTATTTGTATGGTTGAAAATATTTCTTTTTCGAATGGTACGCACCTGGTATGGTTGTTGACTTTTTGAACCATGATTTTATTAATTTGGGAAACATGTGAAATATGGTTGACACAATCGAGTGATTGATTGATTGATGCCACTTGAATTCGTTCTGCGGACAGGTAATGCCTGGCAGCTATTTCAGATAGTTATACTAGATACCAGTAGTTATACTAGGTATCAGTCGTTTTTATGTCGAGGTACGGCATATACCGGTTAGGTTAGTCAGCTAATTATACGGAGTATACTCGTACCTAAACCCGCAGCATGTCTGTGGCTATATCTATCATCCGTATCTGTATCTCGCGCCAGGTGATCGACCATCTTATCCGTGCAAAGATCAGGGACGGCGGAGGGGAGCTAGACGACCGCACCGAACTCGGCAAGCACATCTGCAAGCGCCTGCCCCTGCACAACCAGGCACGCCTAGAATCTCTCTACAACTCCTGGGTGGTCTACTGGCGAGCTCCCCGGCGGCGGCAGCAGCAGCAGCAGAAACAGGAGCAGAGGAAGCGACGGCGGCTTAAGCTCGGGATCAGGCGGCGCCGACAGGGGAAGAGAAAGGGGGGGGTGGTTGGGGGTGTAGGGGGGGGGGGTAAGACGAGCGGTCGCGTGGAGGATAACGGCGGTGGTGGTGGTAGTGGTGACGGTGAGGGTGGAGGTGGAGGTGGAGGTGGAGGTTCTAAGTCTTCCTTACCGGGGAAGGGTGGGGTGGGGGGGAAGGGGGGGGGTGTTGCTGTTGGCTGTGGCGGTGGCGTTGGGGGTGGCAGTGGTGATGACGAGGGGGATTATGAGGAGGATGAGGAGGAGGAGGAGGAAGAGGAGGGGGAATACTTGACGGGAGTGGAAAGGCTGCGGGAGAGGGCGGAGCGAGCGAAGGAGGCGGTGGTGTCTTCGGCTAGGCTTGCCGTGTTGGTGCTCAGGGGGAGCATGTGGCAGCCGCTGGTAAGTCTAGTCCAGTCCAATGGGGTGGGGTAGTAGGGTGGGATGGGGTGGGGGGTGGGATGGGCTGGGGTAGGTGGGGTGGTGTGGGGTAAGTAACTGGGGTAGCGTGAGGTGGGGTGGAATTGACTAGCTAGGTTATGAGGGAGATGGGGGAGGTAGGGGTTGGGAGGGGAGCACGTGGCAGCTTTTGCTGAGGCCAATCCGCTCAGAACTCCTGTCAGTCGTATAACCTAGAGGAGTAGGGTGAACGAGGGTTTTCCCGAGGGAAGGGAGGCGTCGGCTGTCCGTGTTGTAGATGTCGTGCACGGTATGTTTTTGTGGCAGCTATTAGTAGGTTATGTTGTTGCGGTTGTGGTCGTCGTTGTTGATTCGTTTGTCCGGGCGTTGCAGATTTTGTTTGTCGCCGCTGATTTTTCGGTGGTGGTGCTTGTTGCTGTCGGTGTTGATTTTGCTGTTTTCTCTGTTCTGGCCATAGTTTTCCTGTTCTTGGCGTTCATTTTGTTACTGGTTTTCTTGGTTTAGGCGTATGATGTTCTTGTTCAAGGCTGGTCGTTTTTTTGTTTTATGCTTTTCGGTCCAAATTTGTTCCGCGTTTTTTTTGTGACTTTTTGCTCTCTGACTTTTTGCCCCGTGATGTCGCTTCCAGGAGCTGATCGCCGACTATTATGGAGAGGCAGCAGCTTTCTACTTCGCCTGGATGGGATTTTACACCCAGGGACTGATAGTGCCCAGCATCTTCGGCGTCATCATGTTCGGTTGCCAGGTGCGGGCGGAGTTACCCTGCTACGATACCTGGTAGTTCGCAATGCCAACATTGTGATCAAGTGATATTATTCGGTTTTCGTGCCGTCAAAACGCAATAATAATATATATTATCAGTTTGAGTAGGCATTAATAGTATTGGTATTGCGACTATTCTTCATGTGCATGAGGTATCCATATCTCCGGTAATGGCGGTTTTGTACTTGGCGTGGATGGGATTTTTCTTTCAGGTGTTGTTACTGTATGTAGTGCCCAGCACTTTCGGCGTCATAACCCGCGGTTCCTGGGAGGTATGGTACGCTGCATATTGCCACAAGAAAAAACCAATCTGAGCAAAGCCTAAGAGGCTTGTTGTGACACAATATTTGAATATCCTTGAGGAGCATATATATTTTTACATATGACTGGTACCTGGTAGGATTTAGTGTAAAGCACTCGCCGGCTTTTGCACATTTTTGTTACTCCTTTTTTTTTCTCGGCGTCCCTCAAAATGTCAGTCTTGTGTTCTTTCTACAAAAAAAAACATTGTCGTGGGCGTATTTTGTTCTTGTATGCTCGGCTATGCTTTGCCTTGCTGCTGGTTTGCGTGGGTTGATGTTCTTCCTCATCACGTCCTTATCCTCATCGTCGCCGTGTGGTGTCGTCTCGTCCTGTTCTGTCGTGCCATGTCGCGCTCTCGATGACCGCCCGCTCATCCATCCACCCCTCCACTCGTCCAATTATTCGGAAGGTGCATGCTAGGACGCTGGACCATCCCCTGATGCCCGTGTACGCGTTGTTCGTCATCCTTTGGTCCTCGGCGCTTCTCGTCATCTGGCGCCGTCGCTGCTCTGAGCTTGCCTACAGGTATATCGTAGGTGGAGGGGAGAGGGGGGGGTGGGGCGGGTTGGGAGGGAGTCGCGGGGGGGGGGGGGGGAGGGCGGCAGGGAAGGGGGGAGGGGAGGGGTGTACTCATGTCATGCACGGCCGTAGTCGTAATACCATAGTGCAGGGAGCGCGGGGGGGGGGGGGATGGGGGGCTCTCACCGGCATTTTTTTGCGCCTCTCTTTTCGCACATGCTTCGTCATTTTTTATTTCTTTTCTTTTTACATCCCATTTTTTTGTCCTCGCCCTAATCTCCCGCCCCCCTCCCTGCAGTAGCTCAAATCTGGGGTTACCCAGCGTGGTGCTCCTCTCCCCTCCCCACTACGTGTTTCGTGTCGTGCATTTTTTACCCTCGTCGACTCGCGTCTAATAGTACCTGCCCACGCTACGTTTATTATCATGCTCTTTCTGCGTTTTTTATTAATAAGAAGAAAAAAAACGCCGTGGCTGGACTCGAAAGCATGACCTCGGCTTCGGTAGTCACGAAGTACTTAACCATGTCAAGGTGGCGTCATACGTACCCATCTACTACTATAGACCATCGAAGCTTGATGTACCCACGAACAACCACGTCCATGAAAACGCCTGTTTTAGTTGTTGTTTTCGGTCGCTTTGCACAGATGGGGTGTCCTCCACTTCGAGCAGGAGGAGCAGACGCGGTCTCAGTTCTGGGGCCGGGAGAAGCGAGACGGTGTCACGGGCCGCTTTGTGCGCGAGTACCCGATGTGGAAGCGCTGGGCGAGATACGCCATGACGACGCCGATCATGGTTGTCTTCACGGGCGGCGTCCTCCTGACCATGTTCAT
This sequence comes from Nereocystis luetkeana, assembly GCA_031213475.1. Taxonomy (NCBI): domain Eukaryota; class Phaeophyceae; order Laminariales; family Laminariaceae; genus Nereocystis; species Nereocystis luetkeana. Next base: position 11,381,218 of record JARUPZ010000004.1, read on the forward strand.
GGTGAGTGAGCGTACTGTGATACTGTGATATATACATATATGTACATGTTTGATCGCGGTGCAATTTCGCTGAAAATTGACGGTTACGTATTGAGGCGTGATTTATGGTTTAACACGATGCAGCGTGCGGCGTGGTCATGGTTACACAATGCGGCGGGATTTTGGTTGCACGCTGCGGCGTGACTTCGGCTTTTGTTGGTAAGAACTCGCGCAGCGGGATATTGTATATGCCGTCAACTTGTGCGCGTTAGTGGATTCTGGTCGTTCGGTCGGTCGGTTGGCCGTTCGTTTCGTTGGTCGGTCAGTTGGTGGGTCCGTCGGTCGGTCAGTTGGTCGGTCGATCGGTCGGTCGCTTCAGCCATCTCGAAAAAGGGCCTGTGCAAATTTTCAACTCCATACGCGCACAATTGATACCGCGAACACACGACAGATCTTGGTGAAGAGAGATGGAGCCTCCGCCGACATGGGGGTCAACGACCCGGGGTTCTGGGCGGTGATGCTCGTCAAGCCCGCGCTGTACGGCATCGCCATCCCTATCCTCTACCAGCTGTGCAAGAAGCTCGGTGGGTTCCGTTTCTGTTCGTCGGTACTCCGTGACCTCGTCGGCGGTATTTAAAGTCGTTTTTTTTCCATTCATGGATACTACATTGTGTCGGTTCTGGGCGGTGACGCCCGTCAAGTCAAGCCCGCGGTGTATGTATTGTATCGCTATCCCCATCCTCTACTAGCTGCGCAAGAAGCTCGGTGGGTTCTGTTTCTTTCGGCCGGTACTTCGGGACCTCGTCGGCGATATTTAATGTCGTTTTTTTATTTCCTCGATTTTTCGTTTTGTCGGTTCTGAGCGGTGATGGTCGTCAAGTCAAGCCGGCGCTCTATGTATGGTACCGCCATCCCTATCCTCTACCAGCTTTGCAAGAACCTCTGTGGGTTTCGTTATGTTGGCTCTTTTGTCGGTGCTTGGTGTTGTCATCGGTAGTCAATACCGTTGTTTGGTGTATGTACTGTAGTTCATGGATACTTTTCGTATTGGTTCTGGGCGGTGATGCTCGTCAAATCAAGCCCGCGCCATACGTATGGCATCGCCATCTCCACCTTCTACCAGCTGTGCAAGAACCTCGGTGGATTCTCGTCGGTTGTTTTTGTTGGTCTGTAGGTGTGTATCGTTGTCGGTAATTCAATTATCGTCGGTTTTGTATGTCGTCGATATATTCGTTCATCGATACTTGGTTTTTTATTTGGTCCTTAGGTTCTTTTGACGGCTATTTATTGTGAGTGGTAGGAATCATTTGTGTGGCATCAGTGAGAGTGCGTCATGACGGAGTGCGCCCCCGTCCATAGTTTGTTTGTGTGCCCGTGCGTGTAAGTGTGATCGTGAGGAAAGGGTCTACTTGAGCTCTTCCTTTTTTACGTCGTGTTTTTGTTTGTACCCTGGTATGTCACTGTTCAGCTGAAAAACTAACGTTTTCGTTTTCGCCACAACCCCTGACCGCCCCCGCAGGCATGTTTCTGAACAATCTGGAGAACCACAAGACGGAGAACAAGTACCGAAACGCTCTCATCGTTAAGGTGATACCACCCCTGATCATCTTTTACTGCACCCTACCCGGTACCCTTTTGTACCCTACCCTACCTTACCCTCCCGTCCCCGACCCTGCGCTCCCCTGCCCTCTATTGTGTTCCATCCCTTCCCTTCCCTTCGTTCCCCGCCCAATCGATGTAATCCTCGTCGCTTGCGCCCTGGTTTTCGTTTTGTTCTTTTCCCCCCTCGGATGTGACGATAGGTCTTCTCCTTCCGCTTTGCGACGGTGTTCTCCTCCCTGTACTACTACGCCTTCTTGAGTGACGAGGGGACGTCCAACTACAAGCTCCTTAGGCTTGCCGCCTCCTTGTGTTCGTTCATGACTATTGGACAGTGGTGGTACATGGTGAGCGAAATTTTATACCTTCATGCATTTATAAATTGATACCTACATCATGTGTGCATTGCTCTGCTTCGTAGTTGCGTTGTTTCGCTGTGCTTTTTGCTTCTTTTTACTTGCTTCATTCTTTGCTCTTTGCTCTACTCTTGCGTCGCTTTTTCTTCTTTGTCTTTGTCTTCTTTTTCTTTTTTTCCTTTTTTCTTTTTTCTTCCTTCTTTTTTTGTATTTATTTTCTTCTCCTTTGTCCTTTCTTTTCTCCTAATTTTTTTATTTGCTTTTTGTTATATCGCCTCGTCCGCCGCCGCCGCCGCTTATTCTTCGTCACTCGCCCTCGGGATCCTCCATGGACTTTGTGGGACAGGTCTGCATGTGCTACATCCCAGGAAGGTACGAAGGAAAGATAACCAGGGGGGAAGCTGTATTTCTGTTGTGCATGACCGTAGACCCCGCATCCCTACAATGCCGGGACCAAGTACGTCGGGTTTCCACCGACGAGGCACACATTTAGGATACAATGGGCGGGGTGTTTTCGATAGGAGATATGTACTCGATCTCAAGCATGGCCGTAGTCGTATGACCATAGGACCAGGCACACAATAAGGATATCAGGGCGGGGGGGGAGTTAGTGAAAGGGAGGAGAGAGAGGGGGAGGGAAAGAGGGTGGGAGAGATTGAGGGGAGGGAACGGAGGGAATAAGAGAGGGCAGAAAAGGAGGTGGGATGTCAGAGAGAAGGAAAGGTAGAGGTAGAGAGAGGGGAGGGTGGGGGAGGGAAATATAGAGGGAATGCCAGAGCGGGGATATGTTGCACGCGTGCCGAGGAGTCGTTGCCGAGCTTAAACGACCAACCCGGCTGATCAATCAAACTAACCGATCGATTTAACAGATCGACTCACCACTTTAGCCATTCCAGTCAACTAACCAACCAACCAACCATCCGATCCGAGCGACCAACCTATCTAACCGACCAATCAATCGAATCGTACCCAATCAACCAAGCGTGTTTCAAGCGTGCTGCTGCTGCTACCGCTGTTGCCGTCGTTGCTGCTGCTGTTGCTGTTGCTGCTGCTGCCGCTGCTACCATCCGCTGCCGGTCATGTCATGTACCGTCGCAATGTGTGCCATCGCTTCCTGCTGTGGTGTCTCCTTTCACGTTGTGACGACTCGCGAGGTGTCACGTCGTGTGCAGTCAGGCAAAATCGTGCAAAGCTGTGTCAAATCGTGCAAAGGCTCACAACAAACCGTGTGAAATCGTGCACGGCCGCATCAAATTGAGCAAAATCGTGCAAACTCATGCAAAATCGTGCAAAATCGTGCGGAACCGTGTTAAAAATCGTGTAAAGTCGCGCAAATTCACGTAAAAAAAACGTGTCGTGTTTGAGGCTGTGCTGAAATCGTTTTCACATTGTGTCACACGTCCCTCACACCGTTTCGAGTCACAATCAACTTCGCACCGTTTCGCGTCATCGTGCCGTCGCCGCAGGGTGCAGAGCTGGAAGATCGGCAAGCTGAAGGCTAAGGTCACAGCCGAGCGAGCCAAGCTCGAGAAGGCAGTCGCGGACGAGGCTAAGGGAGGGGGCGGTGGGGGTGCGGGCGAGGCCAGCAGGACCGTCCGGCGCAAACTGTTGGACGAAGCAGGCGACCGTGAGTGCTTGGTATATATCCGTTTGCAGTTGGTACTGCGGTTGACCGTTGATCTCGAGCAGCAAGACCGTGCGGCGCAAGCTGCTGGCCGAGGCAGGTGACCGTGACTACTGGTGTATACGTGACCGTTTGCAGTTGGTACCGTGGTTGACCGCGTGGTGCAAGCTGCTAGACGAGGAAGGCGACGGTGAGTGCTTGGTATATTTATAAATATGTGTGGGCGGGTGATGTCAATGAATCAACGACTTAACAAAATGTTCGTGTAGGGTAAAACATATTATTTCATACTGAGAATAGGTCAGGACATGAACTAGCTATTACCTAACACGATACACTACGGGGCTATGGTTGGGTGGAATGAGTCTATTCATGCTAACTGAAGACATGAAATAGTTTGCACTTACAAGACACACGGCATAGCCGTTTGCAGTCGGTACTGCTGTGGTTGACCGTTGACCATTGAAGGGATTTGAAGCTCGACCGCTGGTATAGATAGCCGTTGACAGCAATTGGTGGGTGTCGCCCGGAGGGGGATTTATATTGTCGTGCTGCAGCAGTGAATCAATCATTCTATCAACCAAATCAGCCGACCATCCAAATCGGGTCAGTTGACATATAGCCGTTTACAGTTGGTGTCATTAAGGGATGAAGGGCACTGTTTTACATGGCATCATTATATTTTTCCCTGAGGTACTCTTTCACCCCAGACTTTTTTTTCCCCTTTGCCCTGTGACCACGGAGTAGGTGCAGTGGCGATGAGCTACTGTGAACACAACAGCAGCAGCAGCAGCAACAACAACAACAAAGGCTGCCGTGCTGGGGGGCAGGTGAAAACATTCAGCACTCCTTTTGCCCTTTGTTGTTGTTGTGCGCAGATCTGTGGGAGGAAGCTCTGTTGAAGGAGTACGACATGGCGGACGTGCTGGACGACTACACGATGAGCCTCATCCAGTTCGGCTACGTGGCGCTCTTCTCGGCCGCCTTCCCTCTCGCGCCCCTGCTGGCGATGATCAACAACCTCGTGCAGACGAGGGTGGACGCCCACAAAATCTGCAAGACTAGGTGGGTTCTAGCTTGCGTTAGCGTCGCATGCTTGTTTGAGGTTGTGTTATGTTTGCTTGCTCGCGATGGTTGGTGCTTACTTGCTCACTAACGATGGTGGGGGGGGGGTTATTTATGTGTGGTGGTTTTTTGCTTGGACTTGTGTGATGGTGCTGGCTTGCTTGCTCGCGATGGTGTGCCTTTTCTTTCGCTTGTGATAATGTTTGCTTTTTGTGTTTCTGATGGTGTTTACTAGCTTTGCTTGTGATGGTTCTTGCCTGCTTTGCTTGTGGTGGTGTTCGCTTGCTTTCTCTTGCTTGCTTGCTTGTGGTGGTGCGTGGGGTGCTTTTTCGCTTGCGATAGCGTTCGCTTGCTTTGCTTGTGACGGTGTTTGCTCCCTTGCGAAGGTGGTTGTTAGCTTGATATGTTGATGGATTGATTGACGAAGTGGTTGGTTGAGCGATTGCTTGATTTATTGACTGGTTGGTTGATTGATCGATTGGTTGATCGATCGGTTGGTTATTGATGCTAAACAAGCGGTATGACGCTGCTAAGACATCCTACAAACAGGTAGTGTCTGAGTATGGCGTTCGAGTATCAAGAGGGCGCGTTGAGTTTGATCACCGCCGCTTCGACCCTTTTGAGGGGGAGATTTTTTTCTTTTTATCGGAGCATTGCTTTTGTTGTTGTTATTTTTTTTTATTATTTTTACTCGTGTTTTTTTCAATTGCTGTCATTGTCTTTGTCAGAGGGTGCTTCGTAGTTTCTATCGATATTGTTTTGTAGCTCTGTTTGGGTGTGTTGTAACTATCACTACTATTATTACTATGGTTATAGCCTGAATATCACGGTGATAGGAAATCGAAAGTTCAACCAATCCCTCCTTTTCCCCGTCTTGGGGTCCCTCTCCCGCCCCCTCCCGCCTCCTCCCCCACCCCCCTTCATTCTCGGCAGGCGTCGCCCGATCGCGTTGAAGAGCGGCGGCATCGGCGTGTGGGACAACGTCCTCGAGCTCATGACCGTGATCGCGGTGATCACGAACTGCGCGCTGATAGGAGTGACGTCGACGCGATGGTGGCCGTCCGAGGTGTCTCGAGCGACGCGAGTGTTGGTGGTTGTGGTGTCGGAACATGTCATCTTGTTTCTGAAGGTGCGAGAGCGTGCGGGGCGTGCGGATATGTGTGGGGGTGGATGGGTGGGTGAGTGGATGGGGGAGTGGTGGTGTGTGCGAGTGTAGGAGCGTGACATCGCCGAGGGGGAAGGACGCGTCCTACGATAGGGTTGAGTTTTTTTTTTTGCCATATGAGGAAATATTTCTAACTGATGGAGCACTGAGGGACTACCCGACAAGGCATGCCTTATCGTCGCTTTCGTTACAGACCTAGGTCATGGGACAGAGAACCCATCGGGTTGAGCAAGGCAACAACACCCCACTTTGTTAATTTAACCCCAGAAAGGGGGGTGGTATACTAGAATGAATACAACAAAACCGAAAAATAACCCAGGTTTTAGTTCATTTCTGACAAAAAATCCCAAGCCGGTAATTTGTGTTCCATTCCGACATGGTGGCGAGTGTAGCTCCGTTTTCTCTTGTTTTGGTGTGCCCCCGAATTGCGTGTGCCTTTTTTCTTAGCCCTCGTGGGACTTCAGAGGGGGGAAATTGACGGTGAAAGAGTGGCGACTACAGCAACGACCACTGCTTTTGATTGGGAGATGCTAACCAATGAGAGCCTTAGCTACAATGGTTGATTGAGACCAAGGAGTCGTACGTACGGCACGGCCGCAAGCAACGTAACCCTTTACCCGTACGTCCCGCGGGCTGCTCACGCTGCTGCCCGTAGACGATTGGTCACACCAAAGTTGATTCGTTTTTTATCGCTATCTCGGGGTCCCACAAGGATTGAGGTCACTTTTTCGGTGAGACATAGAGCGTCTCAAGTAACGAGCTCTCCGAAAATTGCAGGTACACCCATACCATGCGTACGATGCGTCGAAGGGCTGGCCGCGGTGGGTTGGTTCGATTCGAGGTTTCGGCTACTCGTATGATGTCTGTATGTATTACGAGAACTGTTTATGCGTTGGTCTGTCTGTTACTTCGGTCGTTTTTGGTCTTTGTTTTTTCGGGGTCAGCTGAGCGTCAGCTTGCTCGGTGTTTCGCCTGTATTGCTACACGCTGGGTGGCCTCGATTTTGACTCTCCTGTGTTACTGCGTACAACGTCAATGATCTCCCTGTTTCTGTCTCTCGTTTTACCGTTCTCTCTCTTTCTCTTTGTCTCTCTCAGTCTCTATTTATCTTTTTTCCTTTTTTCTTTCCTCGCATCTCTCCTTTGCCCTCTCATCATCTCCCTGCAGTGTTACCAATATATCTTCCTCCCTCTATCCCACCCCAATCTATCCCCCCCCCCCCCCCCCCCTTATATAACTTATCTCTCTGACACCCCCACCCACCCACCCTACTACCTCCCCACCCCACCCTCCACCCCTACACGCTCCACCACCTCCAGTACTGGATGGAGTCCTCCATACCAAGGGTGCCTCACAAGGTGCAGAGGGCCCTGCAGCGCGAGCGCGTCGAGCGAGAGCAGAAAAACGCCTTCTCGAGTGGCAGGGGCGGCGGCGGTGACTATGCTAAGTTCGAGGCCAACTTCAGCCGCGCCTTAACCAAGGACACCGTCGCCGCGGCCACGGGGCTAACCCGCCCTTCCCACTCCGATCAATCGAGGGCGGTGGTGAAAAGTGCCACCACCGCGCTCACTGTGAGCGATAACCTGACCGCCACGACCCCGACACCGACCGGCCGAACGCGCAAGGGGTTCACGGTGAACTTGTCGGCGTTTTCGTCTGCCTCCGGGGTTGGGGCTTCCGTGTCCCCGGCGAGGAGCTTGGCGACCGTCCACGATTGCGGCACACCCAGGAGCGCGTCGCTGTCGCTGCAGCCGGGTGCGACGGGCGGGAGGTCTTTGGCGGCGGTGGGGGCGGCGCAGACGCCTCCCTTGCCTCCGCCAAGCGCCGCCACTCGGTACGGGGGGGGGTCTTCGGAGGCTGCGCTGTTGTCCCCTCTCCCCGCCGGGCACAGGAGGTTCGATTGGGATGCGGACGGAGAGCGTCCTCTTTAGGCTTGTTATCGCACACCTTGCGAAGTTACACACTCCCCCTTGGACGGGTTTTCAAGCTGGTTTTCCAGTTTACAACAGTTAGAGTGAGTGCAAAACTCCGAGCGAGACATGTCGTCAATGGTGAGATAACGTCTTGACCTCTCCGAAATCACCATTTTCGTTTTGTCAACGGGGAGGGGGGGGGGGAGGGGGGGCTTGTTTTTGAGAAAATCGGCTCGAAACGGAAGCCCATCCCAGGGGGTGTGTTATCTTGCGCGTTGTACGATATCCCCCTGAGGAGTAACCCTATGCTTCGGGAGAAGAAAGAGGGCTAGCAATTAGGTGCCTTGTACTTTTTGCGGTGCTAAAAGGGAAAAGAGAGGCCAAGGTGAAGCTCGCACGCGCAGTGGGCGTGTGCGTGTGCTCCACAAATATGACGAGTACAGTAATCGTATGGCCTTTCTTTTTTGTGTGTATTTTTTTGTGTATTGTGTGTGTGCGTTGTTTCGCATACATCGTTTAAGTTGTGCAGGTTGCCGGAGAAGGGGGAAGGGGGCAGGGGAGGGGGTGGCTATTTCAATGATAATGTGCTACTGGTGCAGCCGTTTTTTCGGGAGAAAGGGGTGTGCGTGCGCGCGCGCGGGTGAGGATGATGGCGCTTGATTTAGCCTGCTTGGCTTTCTTGCTTGCTTATCTTGCTTTGTTTGCTTGCGTGCTTGACTGACTTGCTTGCACCTTTGCCTGCTTGCTGGCCTGCTTGCTTGCTTGCTGCTTGCTTGCTTGTCTGCCTAGCCTTAGTATGTTCTTGGTCGCAGGCTTGCTTGCTTGCTTGCTGGCTTTGGTTGGCTTGCTTGCCTCTTGCTAGCTAACTTGCGTTGTTTTTTATTTGCGTGCTTTGCTTGCTTCCCGCTCGTTCTTTTGACAATGTCGTTGTGCTTTATTCAGCGACCGTGCGCGGAGGTTCGAGTCGTAGGCAGTCGGTGGCAGAGTAGAGCCCGTTTGTTGATTCTGATGGAGACATTTAACGTATCATTATCAGTTGTTGCTTGTTGTACTTTCATGTCTTCGATGGTGCGGTATCGCGCATTTGCTTACGTGGGCGAGCGAGGCGTGGGAGCGTGGAGAAAGATGTTTTGGTTTTACAGAGGCTTTTGAATGTGACGCGGCAGCTCCGGTTGAAGGGAAAAAAATGTCACGGGGGTGCATTCAACAGCTTACGTCAAGGTACAGCTGCAGCAGCCTCGAGCGCTAGGCACAGCAGCAGCAGTGTTACGTGTTACCTAGGTGGAAAGTGTTTTGTCAAGCACGGCAGCAGTGCCGAGTGCTTATTTGCTGCAGTGGATGGGTAACATTTTGTCTGGCACAGCAGCAGCAGTGTCGTTGGTGCTTGTTCGCTGGAGGGGTGACGCCTTGTTTATGGGACGCAGCAGCTGTGTTTTGGTACGTGTTGGCCAAGCAAATGGGCGACGTTTTACAGGACATCATGATCTAGAGTAGATCGTTTGGTTCCTTAACTGCCTTTGTGAGAGGTTGTGCAGTATCTGCACAGTACAGCTCCAACCCAGGAAACATGTGCTAGATCAGGCAGATTATACTGCCCCCATCCGGCAACACGAGCTAGATCATACAGATCATATAGATCAGGAATCTGTCAGCCCTGAAAAATCTAGATCATTATGTGGGAATGATCTGTAGATGATCTGATCTGTGTGAGGTGTGCAAACGTTTTGTCGGGCACTACTACCGTGATTTTTAAAAGCACGCTGTCTAGGTGGGCGAAGTATTTTTAGGCTCAACAGCACCAACCAGCGTGGCAGTATCATACACCGCTCTGTGCACCTCGTGTTGCCGTCGAGGCTGCTGCATGTTTTTTTTAGTAAAATAGTCGGCGAATCTCGCCTCGCACGCTGGTACATTATTGGTGCGGCATAGTTATAATGTTTGGTGCAGCAGTTGCTCCAATAACTGGCAGCGGGGGTGCACCGGATGTTTGAGCATTTACAAATTGATTGGTGCAGCAGCAGAGCAGCTACGCTGATTGCGGAATCAATTACATTGCTTGGCGCAGCAGTTGCATCGACTGGTGTACCAATTGCATGGGTTGGTTGGTGCAGCAATATGAATTGGATGGTGTATGAATTGCACTGGTTGGTGCAGCAGTTACAGGCTGGTTGGTGTATCACTTCAATGGGTTGGTGTAGCAATTACATTGGTCGGTGTATCACTTCCATTGATTGGTGCAGCAGCAACCGCGCTGATTGGCGCAGCAGTTTTATTGGTTGGTGCAGGCAGCAGTTACAGCAGTGAGAACGAAACCTCTCTCTTTTTGCATTTGTTCATGTACCTGACCTTGTGATTTTATTTTACCCCGTGGGTGACGGGGGGTGGGGTGGGGCGCGTTCTGACCTTACGGCGTTCCTCGAGGAGCTCCCCTTAGACATTCTAGCGACACAGTAGTAGCGGCGGCGGGGACGACGGGGGTGAGGGGATACTTGGGGGGGTAGGATGGGGGATGGGGGCTGCAACGTGAATGTCACGCTCAGACAATGAGAGAGCGAAAGAAGGAAAGAGAGACAGAGAGGGGTGGGGGGGAAAGAGAGAGAGAGAGAGAGAGGGGGGGGGGGGGGGCAGAGAGAGAAGGGGGAGGGGGGGTTCTGTTGGTTTACTACTACAGCTGTAGCATTTATAGCTGTGGGACGATTATTTTAGGGGAGGTTTCGTGGTGAAGGGGGACTGCCTTCGCCTGTGACTGCGACTACTGTTGCGGCTGCTGCTGCGATGGACGGACTTCCTCCTGTCGCGTATTTTGGATTGGCTGCGAGACTCGCGGCTTGACGTATTTTGCGCGGCTGGGCGATGGCGCCAGCACCACGCCTGTCGCATCTTTCCCTGTCTCTTCTTTGCGTGTCGCTTGTTTTATGGTTGCTTCTGATGCCTGCCCCTGACTTGGTTGTCGCATATTTATTGAATAGTTGCTTATCGCTCGCGGGGGATCGGTCTCGCTCGCTACGCTTGCTCGATTATTTTGCATGAATGATGATGTATTCATAGCACCGGGTGGTACTGCATCACCACCCGCGTTCGTGTGTTGCTTGTGGGAGAGGTGGTTGTTTCTTCTGCCTCTGCATTTAATTGTGTTTGGTCATTTGGTCGTTTCATACGTTTGTTCATTTGTTTTGTCTAATTTTTCTTAACTGTTCCTCTGCCGGGGTTGCGATTTTCTCGCTGCGTTGCTGGCTATGAGCTGTATGGGCCATGCGGATAGGCAGGTTGAGGATACACCAAGGTTGCCATTGGATGGAAGGTTTCCGCCCCCCACCCCCCCGCCGTTCGTCCGCTTGGGCCGCGTTTGTTGCTGTTGCTGTTATAGTGTGCCATACCGTATATCACTAGTATAAGGCTAGGGGGATAAGATAACACACACTCTCGTACGATTTTCAAAGATGGGTTTCACGGCAACGCGGAGGGCGTACTGAATACGACGAGCGAAGCGTCTATAGATGCAACCTTCTCGGTGAAATCTCTTGTCCAGAGCCACCTTTTTCGTTGTGTGCGCCTGCCCCTTAAGGCATGTTTGTGGAGGAAACCGGGTCTGAAATCCGTCCCAGGGTGTGTGTTATCTTATCCCCCTAGGATGATACGGTAGTGATGGTAAATCCGAACGAATGCGATGGTGATAGTGTGTCAACTGTCTTGAAGACGGAATAAAAGCAGTGTGTTTATTGTGGTCTGCACCTATTGTGACATACTAAAGTACTGCTACGTAATATTATTACTGTCTGCTTCTTCTTTTTTCGAGCTTCGGTTTGTCTGTAACTTCCTCTTGGTGTTTCAGTCCTACTCTGTTATCTGTGTTGGTGTTGTTTCTTTAGCTCTTTCTATAGTACCTGCCATATCCCCTACGGGGGGGGGGGGGGGGAGCACGACATTTTTTTCTTTTATTTTTCATTTTCTCTCTTTTTTCTCTCTTTCTATTTTTTTTTCTCGGGGTTTTTAGTTTTTTCATTTTCTTTCTTTCATGGAATGTGTATGTAGTACCAGTCGTATCCAGTGTGATGACATGGCATTGCATTGTCTACTCTGCATACTGCATAACACTGTACTGTAGTATCTCTGTGGCGTAGTTTTGTGACCACATAACTTGTAACTCTCTAGGAATGAAGAATCGGCGCGGACAGTGGTTGTGCTGGATGTCGACGGGTAGAAAGAACGGTTTAATGTGAAGAACACACACATATGATACTTGGTGGTATATATGGAAAGTCGGGCGGGATGTCTCTTTTTTTATGCGACGTGGTTCTCCGTTCCACATTTTTGCGGTACGTTGTGGTGGATCCCACGTTGTTTTTCGCGGTGTTTTCTTCCTTCCGCTTTCATTTCTGGAGCTGCGGGGGGTGGTTGCGAGCGGGCGGGGAGGGGGGGGGTGCTGGAGTCGTCGTCTACCAAGAAACATGTTTTGTTTGTTGAGGACGCACGGGGCGATTATTAAAAGCAAAAAATACACGACGTACCGTGCGATCGTGGGCATTCGTGCTGTACCTACGGTAAGCAGTAATTAGCTGCTGCTATATGTATGGATACAGCAGGGATTCGAGTATCATAGTTTTGGTGTGTCATCAAGTTTTTGCTACACGGAAGAAGGGTACTATAAGTTTCTCTGTATTAATAAGAACATGGTGACCGACCGGGTCTGATCTCGCCGTTTTTTTGTACGAGACGGCAATTGCTGCTTTTAATCACGGGCTCCCTCCCTCCCTCCCTCCCCCCGTCCCTCCCTTCCTCCTCGGACTTGGGGATGAGTGTGCGGTGAGGTCTTGGGACACTTCATGTCGTGCTGGAACCCCCCCCCCACCCCTGCGCTCCGCCCCTCGTATTTGGGATGGGTGCGTGTTAGACCCTTTAGGACTGCAGGCCGTTTCGGGGGCAAACGATTCAAAAATAAAGTGGTTTGTCCCCCAAACGGGACTGCAGTTCTAAGAGGATTAAGGTCTCAGGGTGCTTCTCGTCGTGCTTGAAAACCTTGCGCACCTCGGACAGATCGTCGATTCCCACTTGATCATCTATTAGATATTCGAGGGCAGTTATGTTCCTGAAATGTACCAGTAGGATCTAGCTCGTCATGTTGCAGGGTGGGAGCCGCACACTCTGTACGATCTAGGTGGTGTTTTCCTGGGCTGGATCTGTGCCGTACATATCCTGCACAACATCCTATATGTCTCATGACGGAAGGTTAGGATCTACAGTAGTAGATGATATTGATCGTGTTACTTTGAAGTATGTTTCTGAGGTGTGAAACCTTTGTGCTACCAACCATGTGTATCGTGGGGTATTAGAGGACACCTTTTGTCGTTCTCGAAAACCTTGTGTGTGACTCTGTGCACCGAGTGATTGTTGTAGTTGTCCTTGCCTTTTGCCTTGCCTGTGCTGGCACGCGCGCCTCTCAAGAGTTGCGAGGTACTGTTAATGCGCTACTATTAATAGCTGTTACAACGTAGCTGGGCACCACCTGATGGTACACAAAATACCGAAGGAAATACGATACTACAGTGAACGCAGGTTACATGCACCCGTACAGAGCGTTTATTTTACTTCAGGCTAATTGTTACAGATACAGTATGTTGAAAGAGGTTTACGGACTGGGGTTGATGATGAGGATGACAATTATGACGATGAGATGCTGATGTTGGCACCAACGAGGCGCGAGGCCGTCCTTTGCCTTCGGCTAAAAACTTCTTCAATACATAGCGGGATGCATTAATCACTGTACTAGTCTGTTTACTGTCTGTGTGTCCGCGTGTATCGGGGTTTACATATTAATAGTTGATTGCGAGACTGGTAGATAGGCTGATTGCCGCAAACCCGGCGCGCACCAAAGTGGGCGAGCTGGTAGCGCTAAGCCATGGGGCTTGTTTAGTCGAAAGACATCTCGAGTTGGCCGCGGCTGCCGTGCAGCAGTGCGTGGGAAAGAATCCTGCCACGTGATTTGTATTTATTTTACCAGAAAGGCTGCCGGAGTTTTCTTTCCTTCTCCTGCTCACCTTAACATACCAGGCATATCATGCTATGTGTTGTGGCTTCCAACGTACATGGCCTACTGCAAGTATGAGGCAGCCTTGCCTCATTAACACGATTGTATGAACACGAGTATTGGTGATGGTGAGGGTTGTGATGATGATGATGGTTGTGACGATGAGAATGAATTGTGATATCGATAAATACCTCCGTGGCAACGGTGATATCACGGTGACGGTGACGATGATGATTATAGCGATGAGGATGTTGCTCATTTTTTACGGTTCTGCCCGAAATGTTCAGCAGCATGCTCCTGCAGTATATTTCCTAGTGTCTTCTATAGTAGTGTGCAATTCGTCGCAGCAGTTCCAGGTGCGGTGATGAATCTTGGCAGCTCTGTAAAAAATCGTTACGGTATTTTACAGCCGTTAATTGCTGCAGCAACAGATGACGATGATCCTGTGGCAGCTCCATGGAGAAATAGTTATTGTCGTTCTTCGCAGCAGCAGCAGCAGCTCTAGAAGATGACGATGGTCCTACCCGTAGCAGCCCTGTGGGGAAGCTCGCATCTGACGCACCAGCTCGGGCCTCAGTCAGTCGTAATCGTCATTCGATGATGCTGAAGGCTCGTAGCACTCAAGTGCTTACGAAAATCGGGGCTCATACCCTAGTAGCGGGAACTCCGCATGAGGTGTGTGGTGCGGTTGCTGAGTTACGCCAGGCAGCCTGCAGGGGGCAAGCACGACCGCCTGCCGGATGTGGGTTCAGCGGACTGGTTTATACGCGAGCCTCAGCTCCAAAGATATGCTGACATAAATGGCGCTCCAAAGCCAGTTGTGTATACGTTGTTGTTGTGGACAAAACGATAAAGGAGTGAGAAGAGAGTGGGCGAGGAGCACGCTGCTCGTTACAGCTCAGTACAAAACAGAAACGCGGAGATCCCATGTGCGAACAATAAGACGAGGCGTGTAATTACCCTAACTCCGTGATTACGATCGTGAATGGCGAAGGATGATTGGTTGTAAATGATGGTGATGGTGGTAGGTAGGGATGACCATGATGATGGTGGCGATGATCGTATTGATTGAATATTGTTTCCGGTGGCAGGAATACCAGGCTGTGCTGTACCAGGTATGTATATACCAGGAAGTATTCACCAATCAACAGCTCGGGTGGTAAGAATTTTGCTCACTGCTGCCGTGTATCTCCACCCGCTCCACCATACACACATACAGTAGTCGCCATCACCACGACAAGCAACCGAGAGCAATTGATAGCTACGTATACGATCGGAGACAGGACACTTTGTCAGAGAGACCATTCACGACTGGTTCATGCTCGCGTTTCCCCCCAATCTCCACGGACGTTACATGATGGTTGACCGTATATCATACCTGGTACCAGGTACTGGTAGCATTCGAAGAGTATCTAGTGGGTAGATGGATGAGCGAGGTCGGAACAAGGGCAACAGGCGGCGTATTACAGGTCGATTTTACGTCGGATATAGCCTTAGAAATAAGTTACGAGTACGTAGACATACTTGCTGCACAATTTGCTTCCTATGACAAAGGTTTCACGAGCTGTTCGTCGTTGGACGGGAAACACATTTGATACCTGGTATTCATACGTTATACTCGGTCGTCGTACATTCTATTTTCAATTTCTGCGTTCGCCCTCAATGGAAGACTTTAAAACCTATTAGCACCGACTCGTACTGCTGTCTCCCATGCGCATAGGCGGAATCGCTAGCTCTATGCAGTGCATCCGTGGACGGTCGGGGTTGGATCCCTTGCAAAGATTCTCTCAGCCGTTGTCGAAAAAACGTCAAAGTGTACCCCGGCCCTGACAATGCCTCGCAGGTCTCAACAACTTCGTGCACTCTCGTACTCTCGTGACATGTTCTGTTCACCCTCCTCCTGTTGCTCCTTCTCCTCCTACGTCCTTTCAACGCACGGTCAAGAATGATGGTGAGGGCTCTCCTGTGCGGTCTCGTGACCCTCTTGCCCGCGGCGCTCGGGTTTGTCATCCCGACGGCCTCTGCCGGCGCCTTCGCTGGGAGCAGGATCAGCCATGTTTCCGCATCTAACTTAGCAACGGAGAGGCCCACAATGAGCATGGAGCGTTCGTACATCATGATCAAGCCTGACGGTGTACAGCGAGGGTAAGCCGCCGCGGACGTATTTCATCTTTCTCTCGAGGTTACGGTCCTGGGTGCATTGCCGGTGGTGCCGTAGATGGTGGTGGTGATGGCGGCGGCGGCGGTGGTGGTTAGGGTGGTGGTGTTGGGATTGATGTTGCTCTCCCCTAACGTCAACCGGTCATTCATGCTCTTGCGTGGTGCGTGGTGCGATGCTGAGATGCTCTGTCATTTCAGCTTCCAAGGTCGCCTGATCCCACAGCAGTGACCACAGTGTTCTTAGTTTTCCCTCTGGTCGAAGCTAGAATCAGCAGTAGTCGTGCGTGAAATTGTTGTCAGGCCCAACCCATGCTTTTGCCGTACTGCTGTTTTGTACTTACAGTAGAGCACCAGGAAAACACTGCTACCATACGAAGTAGGTACAAGTATGCTGTAATCAGCGCGCTGCCTGAGAGCTGGTACAACGTCAACCGGCCATTCCACCGCAGTTAACGCCCTGTTTACTGCTGTGACTACTGACTACGCACCAGGTACCTGGCACTTGTCGCCTGTTGACCACAAGGTGCCTGGTAGCTGTTACGTGTACGTATGCATTCGTCTGTCATGTTGAAAGGAACGTAACGTCACCGACGGGAAGCATGAGGAAGGCAGCCCATCTACTTTGCTGCTGCCATGTGGCTGTACCTAGTAGTAATACCAGGTACCAGGTGCCTGGTATTCTGCTGCCATGTGGCTGTACCTACAGTACTGTAGTAATACCAGGTACCAGGTGCCAGGTATATACCTCGTACCTCGTACGTACGTACCAGGCACGAGGTACCATTTTGGATGGAAACAAAAGGAACGTTGACGTATAAACATGAAGACTACACGGTCCTTACATTTCCGTCCAGAGTGGTAAATTGCGAACGCAGGTATCTAATTTCAGACAGGCAGGACACGAATAGGGACCCCCCCCCCCCCCCCTCCCCTTCCGAGCTCACTGAAGCGTCCCACGCAAATATGTCAGGAGACTGCACTTTCACCCCTTGGCAAACAGCAACTTCGCCTTGACATGCCTCGACTGACACCAAACGACTAGGTTTTGATGTAGAACACTCGACCCTTACACCCTTGACAGCGCACATATTGAGTTGTTTGGCATGTCTCCTGACATCTTTCGCCCCACGAACGCCGTCCGCACGCACACAAGTTGACGACAGTTACAATTGTCAACTCCTCAGACAGATCATCGATTCTCACTCGGTGATCTACTAATTTCAGGGCAGATACACCACTGATCTGTATGATCTATCTGTATGTAGTTCACTTTGCCGGCTAGGAGCGGTATAATCTGCATTTTCTATGACACGAGTACGAGTAGGACATACTTCCTGGGTGGTATCTGTACATATACAGATCCTGCACAGCGTCTCAGAACGGCAGCATAGGATCTATTTTAGGGGGGGACGTATTAATCAGGACCAACTGTGCTCTGTGAAAATGCTGGAATTTAGATTTTTTAGTGTATACGATGGATCCTGATTACTACTGCCCCCCCGCGTAAATGGATTGTATACATCTAGATTTTCTACAGTAGATCGCGTGAACAAATCCTGCCGCGCGGGTTCCTCGTATTAGGCCCATTCCTGACTAACAAAACTAATAGCGATTCGTGCGGTTTTTGTCATGGATAGTCATTTTTTGTTTTTTTCACGATTCACGACTAAAATCTCACGAATCATGACGCCAATTTGTTTAGCTCTTTTCCCTGAAAGAAAAAAAACACTACTCGTGACAAAGTGTCGTGGCTCGATATACGCCTGACCAAGGCACTACGTGACCCACGCGCACGAACGGTATCTGAAGGCCGGTATAGGGGCATGGTGGACTCTACTTCGTATGCGTATTGTGGACTACGAGCGGCTGCCCATAGACACCGCAGGGCGCGGGCTAACTAGTACGTGGTCTCAAAATCTTGAGGAGGAGCCACAGCGCAAACAACAAGCGAAAATAATCTGAGAATCTCACGGGCCAGGCAGGGCTGACGGCCTGTAAGATTGGGTCTCGCGGACCGGGCTTGCCTAACGGAGGGTGAGATTGGAATCTCGCAGGCTTGGTCAGGCTTCGGCCCGTGATATGGGTATAACACGGTCCAGACCAGGCGCGGTTGGCCCGGCCCGGCCCGGCCTGGCCGTGCCCCACCCGCGCGAGAGTTGGCCCCACCCGCAAGACCCGTTGGATTTAAAATATCACTTTTTTTACAATTTGAAAATATCAAGAAATGTGACGTTTTTCAGCTTCTTTCGTTACAACTGAAATGCCAATGATCGTTTTTTCATGCCAAAAGTCACTAATCGTGATTTTGTTATGGTTCGTTAGGAGCGCTCCTTGATAACTACAGCTAAACGATATTTCTGTTAGCAACCAACTCCACGTGCTTTTGTCGTGACGTTTATGCTGTTGTTCATGTTGTTCATGTTGATATGGTGGCATTGTTTGCTTGCGGTAGCAACAGCAGGAGTTCCAACGTTGTTTGCTGTTTTAGTCATGGTATTAGGGTGAACCTGAGGTCTGCAGTGGGCGGCGTAGCATGAATGTATAGATTCGAGTTTCCCACCTAGATTGTGTCTTCTAATACTAAGTATATATCCCTTCCTCCCTCGCTCACTCCCTCCCTCCCTCCCTCCCTCCCTCCCTCCTTCTGTCCCTCCTTCTGTCCCTCCCTCCGTCCCTTCCTCCCTCCCCCTCTTCTCTACTCTGTTATATCTACACGCGCACGTGCTTGCCTCGTTGCACGGGGGCACCTGCTGCTGCCGCTGCTGCTGCTGCTACTTATACATACCTCACCTGCGCTCTTGCGAACAGGCTTGTTGGAACCATCATCTCACGCTTTGAGCAGCGCGGCTACAAGTTAGCCGCCCTCAAGCTCAAGCAGGCGGACGAGGCATTGCTCAGGACGCACTACAAGTGAGCTCTCGCGTTTGGCTCATGTTATTTGTCAGAGAGGAGATCGGGAACGAAACCAATAATAACCCGTGGGTACTACGTACCAGGTATACGTATAAGTAGAGACCCACAGTTAGGCGTGCGCTTTAGTTGCTTAAGGATCATAGAAAAGTGGCATGAGGAAATCATATTAAATGTCTTCAAACATTACACACCTCAGACAGATTATCGATTCCTGCTTCATGATATAGATATTTCGGGGAAGATGCATTCCTGATTCGTATGATCTAGCTCATCTCTCCAAGTGGGAACCTTACAGCCTGCATGATCTGGGACATGTTTCCTGGGTTAGAACTGTACTGTAAAGATCGTGCACAGCGTCGCAGTTTAGGACCTAGATGATCTATTAATAGATGCTCTATCCGACGTGTGAAACGTTACGGTACCTACCAACTGACAAGCTAAGACCTTCCCAGGAACACCGACTTGATGAACACTACTGGCTGTAGTGCTAACATCACCGCTGGGTTTGTGCTATTAAATAGAACCGTTTTTTGGTGTATTTATCGCTTGTCGCCGTTCTGGCTTCGACTCTTCCGCTTGCTCCGTCTCGAACGGCCTCGTGGTTGGTCGGTTTCAGTCCCAACGACCATGGTAATGACAATGGCAACGATCGTGACCGCCATGATAGCGACCAGGATGACAATGATAACGGCCAGAACGGCCACGACGGCCATGATAACGACCAGGACGGCCATGATAGCGACCAGAACGACCAGGAGGACCATGATGACCATAACATCAAATATGACGCAAAGTAGTGCGACCATGGCGACCCGCGATAAAGACCATAGCCACGATCATGATGGTGATGATTTTGACGACTATCGCTCCGTCCCGGCGTCTTGAACGTCCCAGCTCGTTCGTTTGCGTTCACGACGACGATGACGATCATGATAGCGGACGGCCATGACCTTCACAACGTCTATGCCCACCATATCGACGGCCACAATAACGACCATGACAGCCTTGATGACGACCATGGCGACCAATGATAACGACAACGAATACCATGATAACGACCGTAGCGACCATGGTAACTACCACCTTGTCGCACAATTATAGCGGCAATGATTATCATGAAAACGACCACTACGACCGTGATCACTACCCTCATAGTGACGACCAGAACGACCACCAGAACGCCTATGGCGACCATGGTGACCATCGCTCCGTCCCGAAAGTCCGTGCTCTCGATCGTTTCGCAATGTCTTACGACGATGATGACAACCATGAGGGTGACCATGATAACATGAGAAACGACCATAGTAATGACCATAGCGAGCAATGCCCATCACCATGACGGCCGTTATACCGACCATCGCTCCGTCTCGAATGTCCGTGCTCTCATTCGTTTTGCAGCGCCTTATGACGACGATGACAACCATGAGGACGACCATGATAACATGAACACGACGCATTGCAATAACCATGGCGCACATTGACAATGACAATGACGACCGTATATACCGGCCATTGCCCCGTCTCGAAGCGTCCGTGCTCGTTCGTTTGTAGTCCTGCCGCGTGCTACGAGTGCGGTAGGGGTACAGATATAGCACCTACATTTTATTAGGCTCCTCACTTGAGGACCTCAATACCTGCAGTAGTAGCATCCAAAAGCTGATTTAGAGATGAAGCTAGAAGTGCAAACTCGATGAAATATACAATCGAAAAGCCTACAGATACAGGACGAGTATATGGGTATATCACGAATGCTGTTGTTGAAACACTAATAATCAGGAGAAATGTCAAGCCGTGCAAAATGTGCGCTGTCAAGGATGTGCGGCCGAGCGTTCCACACTAAAACCTACCAGGTAGTATTTTAGTGTAAGGCATGTCAAGGCAAAGTTGCTGTCTGTCAACGGGTGAAAGTGCCGTCTGCTGACATATTTGCTATTAGTAATGGTATCCCAACGATATTGGGCTAAGGAACCCGGTCAGTCGGAAATATTTTCAGGCCGAGAAAAGCTGCGAACCCTATCGTATGCATGCCTCTCCAACCATTGCATATCATAGTACGTGCGGTGACAACGACGATGTTGACGCATGATGCATGAAACACGACACGCACGACCAGGGACCTGGTGGAGAAGCCGTTCTTCCCGAAGCTGCTGGCCTACATGATCTCGGGACCTGTGGTGTGCATGGCGTGGGAGGGGAAGGACGCGGTAGCGATGGGTCGCAAGATGCTGGGGGAGACCAACCCCAAGCAGAGCGCGCCGGGAACCATCCGCGGCGACTTCTGCATAGAGGTGGGTGGTGGAGGGTTCATTGGTTGCTCCGTGGTGAACAGAGCCGCGTCGTCGTTGGCCTTCAACCTACACCAGAAGTAATAGTAGTAGTAGTAGTAGTAGTAGTAGTAGTATAATAGTAGTAGTAGTGGTAGTAGTGGTAGTAGTACCGTAGTAGTAGTAGTAGTAGTAGTAGTAGTAGTATGGCAGAAGTAGGATGGCAGTAGTAGCAGTAGCAGCAGTAGCAGCGACAACAGCAGTAGCAGCAGTAGCAGCGACAACAGCATTAGCAGCTACAACAGTAGCAACAGTACCGGCAGTAGCACTGGCAGTAGCAGTAACAGCGGCAGCCACAGCAGCAGCTGCAGCAGTAGCACCAACAAAACAAGCAGTAGCGGCAGTAGCAGCAACAGGAGCAGTAGCAGCAGTAGTAGTAGCATAGTGTATAGCAGTAGTAGTAGTAGCGGCAACAGCAGCAGGAGTCACGGGACGGGCAGCGCCATCGCACGGCCCGTGTGTATGTGTTGTGTGTGTGCGTGTGTAGGTCCGTGGATACGCGTGTATACATGTTTATGTGCGTGGGTACGCGTGTATGCTTCTGAATGCGCTGCAAATGGTTTGTTCTCGCCTCCCCGCCCTGGCGGCGAGCGTTACCCGATTATGTCCTCTTCTTCTGTGCTCTCGCCCTCCGCCCGCAGTGCTTTGAGGTGCTCACTCTTCGGCGTCGACACTGATGCCCCATTCGCACGCCTCGCCTCGCGTGCGCGCTCGCGCACGATTTTTTCTTTCATATTTCCTCTTTCCACTCGGCTTGGTTTTTGGTTTTGTTTTTCACCGTAGAGATCCTCTTGTATTTTCCTTGCCCTCTTGTTATATTTGCCTCGCTTCCATCTTCATTTTCACCCGTTTATTGCTGCGCAATCTCTGTTCTATTAATAGTGATATTTCATTCCTCTTTGAGTTTACTGTTTGCTATCCCGTTGTATTTTTTTTCGCCTTGCTTTTATCTTTTCTTGTGTCCTGTGTTTTTTTAATATAGACACTACCGATTTTCAGCCGTGCGTGCGACCGGTTGATTAGTCCGGTTGGTTAGTCCGCCGACATTCAGCTTTCGCTAGCTTTGGAAGCTACGTGGCACATCGACCGCGCGTGCGCTACGTACGTGCCTCGTGTTTTCTTTTTTTCAAAATTATTTGCTCTTCCCTCGCCCTCCGATATGTTTTTTCGTCTCAGTTTCCTTTTCTCTTCGTCGCACTTTCCCCTGTTGACTTTCTTCCCCAACCCCCATGTACATGATGATAGGTGGGGCGGAACATCTGCCACGGGTCTGACTCCGTCGAGAACGCTGAGAAGGAGATCGCTCTCTGGTTCGGGGACGCCGAGGTCGTAGACCACGAGTCTGCCATGAAGGACTGGATCTACGAGTAGATGTTTTTGGAACCACCTGGATCTACGACGATTAGTACGAGTAGACCCTTTGGCACGACCCTGGACCTGCGACTACTGCTGTCAAATATTTTGGTATCTACGAATAGTTGGTTTTGCGCCCGACCTGAATCTACGACTAAGTTTTGGCACGATGGGAATCTACCAGTAGATGTTTGATGGCACCGATACCACCTTCGTACCCCGTCCCACCAGCGGAGGTGGGTCGAGCGAACCCCCTTGCTACTAGGATTCCCGAGCTAGCCAAGGATGGGGTTGATTGGAGGTGGCGGCGGCGTGAAAGTCGGGGAGTCGTTGGGGGGGGGGTTAGGGGGGCTAGGATTAGAACTAGTCCCCGTGTTTACGTCGCAATGGCGTTTGCTGTTTTTGACAGACTAATGTTAAGCATGTTTTTTTTCAATGCGACGCGCTTCGCTGCACTTGCAGCTCTTGGTCGTGGGTATTAACGCGCGTATTCGCGCCTTTTTTCCTACCAATAGTGCACTATTTACTAAGTAGAAACACAAAAAAACGCAAGCATGCACCCCTATCCCGAGGTGTAGACAGAGAGGTTCAAACTAAAACCCAAAACAAGGGCGGGGGTCACTATATTTCTGTTCGGATTGGCAGTTCGCAACCATTTTCTAACCTTACCTTCAACACCGACCACCACAACCACCACCACCACCACCACCAACCCGATCGCCGAACATACACGAACGCATCAAGGTAGCACCTAAGAGAACAGCAGAGCAACGCCCCCTGTCGCGAAGCACATACGAACGCATCGAGGTAGCATCCAGAGAACAGCAGAGTCACGCACATCGTTGGCTCTGCTCTACATAGTGGAACCACATGCCTTGTATCTAACAGTACATAGTTCATATATCGGCAGACCATCGCTTCATGATCAGGCGTGTTAGGATAGGAGAGGAATTGTTGGACCCAAAATATTATGTCACTGGGACTGACCCGGCTTCTTCACCCAATATCGTTCGAACACCCTTCGCGTTTTGACGTTTTTGTCCGTGATGAACCTAGGCTATTATGGGGTTGGGTATCAGGTTGCCCTCTTTTTTTAGTTTCCTCTCAAATCTGTTTTTGGCTGAGGAATAGAGCTTAAGTCAGTTTTTGGGCGAGGAATAGAGCTCTTATACTATAACCAAGTGAGAAACTTCAGAAATAATAGTGATATCTGCACTGTAGCACGCGTCTGATATAAATCTTTCACGGGACAGGTGGATAGATTCTTGATCTGTGTGATGTACTGTAGCTCACTCGGGTTGCCGGATGGGACCCCGTAGCACGCGTTTCTTGTGTTGGATCTGTGCTGCTGTGCAGATCCTCCACAGCACCTCAGAACGCCAAAAAAAAGGATCTAGATGATCAAGATGATCTATCTATCTGTATATATATATAGATAGATCGGCATCAGTCCGAGGTACGCATGATTTCCCCGCAGTTTTGTCCCCGATTCGAGGGTGTAATCCTACGGGTGTTGAACGACTTTTTTTCAGCCGCAACCCCCCCTGGGTATAGGGGACAACTTATCATGACACACTTCGGAACAGGCCATCGATTCCCACCTTGTTGTCTAGATCTTTCAAGGCAGACATATTCCTGATCTGTATGACCTGTACGATCCAGCTCATGTTGCCGGGTGGGATCCGTATAGTCTGCACGATCTAGCTCATGTTCCCTGGGCTGGATCTGTGTTGTGCAGACCCTGTGCAGACCCTGTACAATAACCTCTCACGACGGCAGGTAATGAGCTAGATGACAAAAATCACGATGATCTGTACTTACCATTAGAGTAGAGCACTTCTGGGCTTTAGAAAAAGAAGAGCATGAGCCTTGGGGCGAAATATGAAAGCCAGGAAGTTTACTGCGAAAAAAAAAGTTGTTGGGGGTGAGGTATGAGGAGCGAGCAAAAACAAAACGCAGCTGTCGCTCGCTGGCACTACTTAAGTTGTTATTGTTGCACTTCACCGTTGGTGCAGGCAGACGCATCAATCGGCGCGTGGTGTTGGTGTGTCTCGCACTCCTTTGGTGTTGTTGTTGTTGTTGTTGTTGTGGTGGTGGTGGTGGTGGTGTTAGCGCACGCCATGTATAGTACCGCTCCGCTCTATCGCCCTAGGCTATGTACAGCTCTGCCTACACAAGGAGGCTGTTACGGGTGGGCATTTGTAGTAAGAATCGGAACCCACGATGGACGCAAAAAATAGGTGTCCTCCTATGTTCACACACCACACCAGGTACCACTCCAACCCGAACTATAGGGACAGGTAGCATATAATTATTCAAATCGAAACGGTACCTTATATTTTAGGCCAGAGTAGTAGTGTTATATTTTGTACTGATTACGATTGTCCCCCGCAATACCGTAAGTAAGACCAAAACATACTGCGAACGAATACTCAACCTCTTTCAGACTTCAGAGGTGAAAAATGACGAAAAACAAATGACGATTTCAGCAACCGCCAGCGCGTGATTGGGAGGTGATACGTATATGTTTGGTGTCCGAGTTAAAATGCAAGGAGTCGCACGGCACGGAGGCGCGACAGGATTCTACCCGTACGCCCTGTGGCGCTCGCGCTGCTGGTAGACGGTTGATGGCACCAAAGTTGTCGTTGATTTGGTCGCTATCAGATGGGCCCCAAAGGGAAAACCACGGTTCGACCCCTTGACTGGCCGCCTCCTACACTATTAAAACTAGCATATGAAGGCCAAAATACGCCTTTGACCGCACTCCAAAATACAGTTTTCCTATGAAATAATGGTGCATTTGGCTCTTAACCCCCGTCTGCGTCGTCGTAGTCTTCCAAGAGCTTGCTGGAAATTAAGTCGGCGATGTGCCGTCGATTCCTCTCGAAGAAGTCCTGCAGCTCCAGCATGCGATTTCGGTTTCGGGTCCTGCAAAGAAAGCCATAAAAAAAAAAGCAAGTACGAGCATAATTAGTAGGCCAATAAATAATATTAATAGACGAAAACTGAAGTAACAGGAGGCAAAAATGAAAATATAGCAAAACTAATCTATTTTTTCTCAAGAGTTTACTGTTACAGCATCGCCTCGTAAGGTTAAATCGTATATAGATTGGGATCAACGAGGTATTCCTCTGCTGCGGCATGAAATCACACCCATACTTGATGACCCTTCTCTTATCTCAATGCCGTCGCTCGTTTGATGCGTACCAGGGTATCCTTTTTACGGGTTCATTCTATTCCATATTGTCCCCAAACTTGTAGCCTAGTTGATTAGGGGTTCTGCTACCGTTGGTTGTTCCGGGGGAACGCCGTGTACGATTTTCCATGCCCCTCCGACGGTGATACGGCGCTGAGGTATGCGATTGTGGTGTGAGGCACCCGGAACGCGTTTACCTGGTAGTCGGCACGCAGTCAGTGTTGTGCCGTGTCTCCATGCGGTTCTTCCGGAACTAGCATACACTCATGTCGTGCTTAAGGACTCTCAGGTTTTCCTTCTGCACTAAACCTCAAGCTACTAAAGATTCTCGATCTCGATTCTTGAAGCAAATTATTGACCCCGACAAAGCAGATAAAACATAATTTTTTGGATACGGGCGGTCATTGGAAATTCGTTTTTTGGGGGGCTTTTTAGCAGGTATGTGTAACACTTTATATACCCAAATTTGTTACGAAGCTCACGCCTTTAACACAAGAATATCGCGCATTTGTTTTTGTTACCACTGTTACCGCCAAAAAGAACCGCTGATCCGCTGATGCTGATGTGCTTTTCATCACAGAGGATGCGCGGTTTGAGAGGTCCTCCAATATGTTTTACGTCGTTTCCGTACTTGGGACGCTAAGCCACTTTGGTTTTACCGTAATAAATGTTGTTACCCACCCGTAACTCCACTTCCTTTTGTGTTTCCTGTGCCGGTAACGCATACCATGTATTTTCGCGTCCCTGCTTGTTAGTGATGATACTATACGCGTAGAACGAGCAGTGCTCCACACCGCGCATGTGTTACGGTACTGCCTTGACAGACATTGAGATATAGCGGTAATTACCCCGAGTTTATAGGTATTGGGAACGTATTTGTATCACTTAAGGACGCACATCTTAGGCGAGAAAGCATTGAACACATGCGGAATACATACGGATCCCGCCCCCACCTGTTCAGTCCCTTTCGTGACAGCAGTAGTAGCATTTTTTCGTCTGCTCACCTCTCCCCTCGTCGGCGGTTCTCGATGATGTCTGTCATGGCACGAACTTCTGCCGCCCTCGTCTCGTCCTCGCTGCCCAACAGCTTGCCCACGTGGATGTCGTGAGAACCGACCACCATGTTCATACCTGTCGCGAGGGGTGAGAGAGATGGTGACCATCAAGCGGGTGGTATGAGCTTCAACCGAGATCTCGGGGTTTCGGTGTTGGCCTTCCCGCACCTCAAACCGACCGTCATCAAATGGCCAGGAGGGTGAAGAAGGGGGAATCCCTCGCTGACCGATGTTGCTTCGTCCGCCGCGCTTCTTGTTCGCTTGACCCTGTCCGATCCGATGACCGCTCTATGGCCGTGACACGGGGGTGTCCCCCCCGGAGGCACAATAAGATAGCAACGCGGTCTTGTTGGTCTCATCTATTTACGGCATCCCTTTCTATGCCAGGTAGCGCTTACGGTTCATCTCGGTCGAGGTGTTCCCTCATGTATCACACACACATCTGGTGGGCGTTATCACCCGCCTTGATGGTAAACAAATGAATATTAACAAAAGATAGAGGGGACCACGGTTTCTCACCCTTAGACAGACGTCCCCCTAAAATATTAAAGGCCAAAATGGAAGAGCTACGAGTCGGCAGGATTTCACGACTAGTAACTAATCTATACAGCAGGTGCGATCAGCTAACTAACTGACTTCAGTCGGCATGTCGGATGACGAAGCCAGCTGGTGGCCACCCGACATGTCGACCTAAAAGTCAGGAACATCAGTCCACTTCGGCCGAGGGGGGGGGGGGGGGGGCGCCCGAAAAACGAAATGTATGTCCCGCATTGAACAATCCTTCCCATAAGTATGAAAACCCAACAAGTCGGACAGTCGACACCTCAGGGGAACAGCCATCTTTTACTTCGATCAATAGCCTAGTTGGTGACTTAACTCCTTTATGAGTGCAGTTAAAGTGGGGCATACGCACCCAAAAACACCTGCTTCTTATGGAAACATTATGAATAGCATCTCTGATGTTGTAGGAAAACAAAAAGAAAACAAAAAAAAAGCCAAAAAAACGAGGATCGCCGGTGTGACGATTTCATTTTTTTGGCGTTTTGTTGTCATCGTGGTTCATGTTGGTTGAAGTGCCTCCCAAAGCTCCCTCATCTCCTCTCGTATACTTCGAGGTACGAAGCTTTCAAATACCGTACCAGGTATTGAGTTTCGAAGAAATTTGAACTATCAACCTCGCAAGTTGAGTGTGCCCTTCTTGTTTTTTTAAATACCTGGCAGGCGTTGTCGCCAATCTTGGTGTTGCGGTGTCCCTCCCCTACCATGAGGTGCAACCGTTAATCTTGGCGGAGGTACCCCCCTCGTCCCACCCTTGTCCCCCGGCGATACGAGCGCAGTATAGAGCTATACCATGTTATGGGGGAATACTCTTTCATTACAGTCATCGAAACCAAAGACGGTGAGTAAAAAAAAGGGGCATACTTGATTTTTGGGTCCGTCGTGGGTTAAAATAACAACATTAGCCCCTCCGGAAATAGTAGCCGCCTGCTATGAACCACGAAACGCGTTGGGAACTATCAAGGGGGGGGGGGGAAGGGGGAGACGAAAACAAACGTCGATTGCGAGAGTATCGTATAAGCAGACCAATACCTTCTGCACTCCCGTTGAGGCTGTATGCATCCGGGGACACACACAACACCCAAAATAACAATCCCCGCGGTCACGCCTTATTGCAAACCCTGGAGAGTACAGCATATGCCCAGTATAGGCCCAACGAATAAGAAGAACACCTAACAAGAAGGTCAGACGCACTTTTGAGGGGACGCTAAGAATTTGGGATTCAGAAATTGGGATTCAGAATTGAGATTATAGAAATTGCGATTGAGAAATCGCGCTCAGTGATGAGATGTGCGCTGAACCCTACAAGATACCCGGTACCAGGTATGCAATAGCCTAGGCTAAGCTCAAGGTCGTTTAAGATCGGTGTCACAGCAAGATTTGAAGGCTTGCTCGGATTGTTTACGAGGCGTTTCTTGTTGTTGGCGGGCCAATACCGTGTGTAGTGTCTTTTGCGAGCTTACAGGTGTCCCCATCGCTCTGGGCTGACGTCACGGGGGTGAGGGACACGAAGCCTTGCTCACATCAGGGCGTTCCTTGTTGGTGTACCCATACTGTTATGTACCAGAGTATGCACTATAGTGTCTTTTGCGTACTCACAGGTGTCCCTATCGATGAGAAGGTTGGACAGTTCGTCAGGCCCGTCCTCGGGAAGCTCGTTCTTGGACATTTTTTCCAGCATGTCCTGCAGCAAAAAACAAAAAGAGGGGGAGGAGGGTCATAGGAGATCATTTCAGTCAGTCAAGTCAGTCACACAGGGGGGACGGCGGGGGTGGAGGCCGAAGGCGCAGACAATTCATGCCAGTACAATTTAGGGTCACAGCCCATATAGCATACAATACACCCCCCATATTTGCCGCTGCGCACAATACACCCCCACCCCCAGATTGCTGTGTTTGGGGGGTCTACTGTTATAAACAGTTAACTCATACCAGGTACATAAGACAGTTCATCTACAGATAGATCATGATCTACTGTAGATTATCTACCGTATACCCTCGTAAGCTGCCGCCATCAAATGTTGTGCGGGATCCGTATGAGTACAGATCCAACCCAGGAGACGTGTCCTAGATAATTTAGATTAGACGGCTCCGACCCGGCAACATGATCTAGATCCCACATATCAGTATGTATGCCTTAATCCTTTTTGGGCCGCGGTCCCGTTTGGGGGACAAAACACTTGGAATTAGAGTGGTTCGTCCCCAAAAACGGCACTACAGTTCAAAAATGGTTAAAAGATCTAGACCGTCAGGTAGGAAATCCATGATATGTTCGATCTGTGAAAAAAGTTCAACGGTATAAGAGAATACAGCACGCGACACCACGTTGAGAAATTCATATTTAAGAAACTCTTACGACTTGAGAGATAAATATTCAAGAAACTCTTGCTTTGGGCCGCCAGAGTCAATCAAATTCTTATGCGAGGCAGGGCGTGACGTGATGAGTCCTGCAGTGTACCAACTTCAGAAAAACAGCAAACGTATATATTTTTCATTTTTACATTACGTGCAAATATCGGTGACATTTTTTTGTCAACTTGAAACATTTTCACGCATACTAACTCCCACTCGTTTGTTTCGACTTAAAGCGTGAAAAATATACCACATTACGAATTTCCGAGAAGTTCTTCCCCAAAAACAAGGGTGGAAATCTCAAGGGGTTTACAAGGGGCTGTAGAAGTCAGAACCCACGATGGACTCGAAAACCATTATCCTCGTATCAGAGTGGGCTAGTGTTATGGTACTGCTTTGAATGAGGCTGAAAGCCCGGTGATTTCCTTTGGTTCAGGTATTGGGATCGTACTTGTAGTACTTGGGAGGCGTATCTTAGATGGAAAACCAGGGGGTTTCCCAGCGAGGCACGAGCTTTGCCCTCAGTCTCCCCGTGCACGGAAGAAATAAACCTGCTCTTCTCCTATCTCTTACGCAAACAACATTTCTATTTCTATTTTAATGCTCCCCTGCAAGTACTGCTGTAGATACTGCGTGCAAGTCTGGATCGCTGCGGATAATCTACCGACACCTGAGCGAGCTGCGCCAGAGAGTTGAAGAAGCCCTCTTCGCGTTCCTCCACGGCTCTGAAAAAGGTGTGCTGCATCTCGAAGCTGTGGTTCTTAAACTCGGTGTAGTTGTTCTCGAACTCGCTCATCAGCTGCTCGTGTTGTTCCACCTGTATGGTTCGTTTCCAGTCGTCATCACAAACAGGATAGAAGAGCAGCAGTATCAAGTCGTGATTATTTGGATGATGATGACTATCGCGAGGATAACGATGATTATAATGACGATTACGAGGACACCGATGAGTATGATGATGACGAGTATGAGATGAGGATGAAGATAATGACGATGATTATCTCGATGATGATGATGATGACGACGGTGACGATGATGCTGAGGTTCTCGCCTTATAAACAGCTAGTTCCCTTAACACCTGCCGTCGCCCGTGATCACGAAAACAGCCTACGTCTGCTACAGCAGTGTCCTGTTGAAAGAAAAATAACATTAAAAAAAAGGAAGTAGTATCATAGTTCGGTACAACTCAGCAGCGTCAAATGTGTCCTATGTCTGCGTACGTGACGCGTTGTGGTCTTAATACAGCAAAATAAGCATAACGAGGAACCCTTAGCACGATGCAGCGCACCCTTTATACGATGCAGCTCACCCTTCATGCGACTCGCCCAACACCTCACGGTTGGTGCAGGTAATGTCTGCCTGGTCGATGAAAACCTGACGTGCTCTGTCCCGCCATTGCAAGGATGCGAGAGTCTATGGCCATACGACTACGGCCATGCATGATATCGAGTACCCCCTCCCCCAACTCCCTCTTGTGCGGCCTAAAATCGCCAAAAGCGGCAAAAAGTTTTCAAAAAATGTTTCGACGATGTCAGCTGCGCACCATCCCGCGACATCAACTAACCTCGTACATTTCCAGGTTCATGAGGGCGGACTCTAGCTCTTCGAGCTGCGTCTGGAGGGGCGAGAGGTCTCCGGGGTCGATCACCTCTCGAGCGGAAAGCTCGTTGAACGTCTGCGCGCGCACAAGCCGCCGCGAAAGCCGCCACGGAAGGGAGTAAGACAACACCAAGACTAAAAAATATATGGATTTGCTTCTTCTTGTGGTTTTTGTCTCCCTACGGCTGGCTATGTACGTACGAGGAGGGATCAAGCTTTTGGGCCAGGTGGGCATTGTGAAAGGGTAAATATAGTGCAAATACAAATAAAGACACTTTGTGTCTTTCTGTAGCTGTTTGTGAGTGATCGAGGGTTCATGTTTGCGTTGCACTTTTGCAGGATGGCATACAAGCTTGATGAAAAAAAGTTACGGAAAAAGGGCGGCTCGTCCTCGCTTGAGGGGTAAAAGGTTGAGAGAGAGAGAGAGAGAGAGAGAGAGAGAGAGAGAGAGAGAGAGAGAGAGAGAGAGAGAGAGAAAGAGGGAAAGAGAGGGAGAAAGAGAGAGAGAGAGAAAGAGAGAGAGAGATAGATGGAGAGAGAGAGAGAGAGAGAGAGAGAAAGACCGCGATCCAAAGGAAAATGTGTGAGCTTCATCCAGTAATAATTCCCTTCAACCCTATCGTTGGCTTGTTTATAGTGCAGGAACTCCCAAAAAAGACAAGTACGGTTCTTATCAACCTTCTACAGAGGCATGCCATAGAGGCACAGCGTGCAACAGCAGTAGTAGTTTCAAGTATCTTTCCGCTGTCTACCGGCGTGTCGTATATACGCCTCCTTACGTTGCAAATCGGGCACATCCCCTATCCCCTGCCCCCGCATCCCTCCTGACGTTCCTTCGTGTGGCCAATGCTGACATCGTCACTGTTTCTCGACGTTTCACCCCCCTCTGAAGTCCCAAAAAAATGGGCGTAAAAGTTCATTTTTTCGACCCGAGGCGACGAGGATAAAAAAAAGGGTGACGAATGAACCCTTCTCGCGATAAGACGTGAGGCAGGTTCCATAAGTGGGGAGGAAAGACAAAAGCCTGCCATGTACGTATGTGACCCCGAATTTAAGTTACGACTGGAGGAGGGAGCGATAAAAAAAGAGCGAGGACAATAAATGGGGAGGAAAAAAACAGAGCGGTGCTTTTTTTTCGGCACTTCTTTTACCTTTTTCTTAGCCCTAGTGAACACCTCGATCATCTCTATCGACCTGCCCGCGTAGTCCTGCCGGAGGTCCCGAACCGCCGCGTCGAACAGCGTCACCTGATCCCATCCGTCGAGGTGGTAGATGGTGGACCGCGCGTCGTTTTATTTAGTTCGGGTTTTGGACCATTCGATCAACACGCGGCAGTATTTGGCGTCGAGTTGCGACAACTAGGGCGGGGTGGGTGGGGGGGGAGGTGAGGTGAGGGGAGGGGAAGAGAGGGGAAGGGAGGGGAGGGGAGAGGAGGAGGGGGTAGGGGAGGAACGTTGGACCCGACTTTGACCGGCTCGCCTGCTCCTCCTTCTTGGAAGCGTTCGCAAGCCCCGCTGTCCTGTACAGCTCGGCCACCCCCTGCACGTGCGTCCGGTAGCGTTCCGTCATGTCGTCGATGCCCGGCAGGTACTTCAGCTTCGACATGTCAGCGTCCGCCTCAAACATATCACTGGCGATTTTAACAAATAAAAAAGAAGGGACCGAAAGTGAAACACCTGTAGCTTCCAAGCAGTGGTTGAGTTAATCGCGCTTGGGGTCGATATTAGCTGGCCGTTTTTTTCTCTCGTTTCACTGAATTTTGCCGTAAACGCGAAAAAAATGCGGTGGGTCCCCTATCGTCAGATGCGGTCGCAAATCTTGTCCATCTGATCGAAGCGTCAAAACCACCTGCTCGCGCGCAGGCCGTCCGCTTGATCGTGCCGCTAGAGGTGCCCCGACTCCTAGAGAGACGACCGCACCTCGCTAGCGTAGCTTAAATCAACTTCTGGCGCGAAAAAGCCCTCCACGACATGAAAATAGCTGGCGATTTCGTGTTGATCTCAGCTATGCCGGTGAGTCGGCCCTGTCGGCTGGATGAATAGAGCTCTCGTGGTACATGGCGCTTTCTGCGACTAGTCACGACCTGAGAATTACGCTGGGGATGACTCTGATCTATCCTGTACAGTGCCGAGTGGCGACACGGCGCACACGGCTCACACCGTGCGCCTGCCCGATGTTCTGCGACGATGCGACATTTCTCTGTGATCTGAGTTTTTTTTGTTCATTTTGCGGAGGCTGAAAAAATCACGCGAAACGCGAAACAAAATGCTTTGCGATCTGGGAATTTTCCGCGAAACGAAAAAAGAAAGAGTCAAATTATTATCGACTGTTGCAGGTGACTTGCTCGTGAAGCAGGTGACAAAGGTTAACACAGATGACATACAGCAGCAGTGTCGTTGGCCAATGGGATCGAACCATCAACTAACAACGCCAGCTCGACCTTAAGGCATTGTGTACCGTACGTCGAATGGCACATTGTGATGATTTTCAGCTTGACAACGCGTCCTCAACGTATATATATAGGATGTTTTTTGAGCTTGTGATCTGGGGGGCGGGGAGGCGGGGATGGACTCGATATCATTCATGGCCATACACGTATGACCATACGACCCTCGCATCCCTACAATGCCGGGACGGAGTACGTCGGGTTTTCACCGATCAGGCAGACATTGCTTGCACCAAGCGCGACTCGCCGTGAGGTCTTTGGCGAGTCGCATGAAGGGTGAGCTGAATCCTACTAAGAACCGCTTGTGAGGCGGACTTTCTTGCATACGGGTGACAGCGTCGAATCATTTGACCAGGCGGGGATGGAGGTCTGCCCACAGCCACCTGTAGTATGTACACACCGGAGTGTGACCGGTCAAGAGCTGAGCCGCTGAGCTTTCACCCATCCACCCGCGGCGGGGGTGGTGGCGGCGACGGTGACGGAGGCGGCGACGGCTTGGGCTTGGGCTTATCCGCGGTGGAAAGCTCTCACACCTGGAAGAGATCACCATCGGGTCTCACTTCATGGTCTACTGCTGTAGACCTTTCAACGCAGATCTTAATCCCGATCTTGTATACACGATCTATAGTAGCTCATGTTGCCGGGGGGTGGAACCCGCATCATCTGCATGATCTACTATATGGCACATGTTTCCTGGGTTGGATCTGTGTGCTATGCTAAATTATCTACCTGTAGATCAAGATCGTTGGATTGGTACTATGCTAAATTATCCACCTGTAGATCGAGATCATAATCTGTCTGAGGTTTGAAACTTTTTTTTTTTTTTCTTTCTTTCGAACGGTACGCACGCGGTTTTATTTCACCTGAAGAGCGTCTTCGTGACCAAGAGGTTTGCCCGCTTCAGCATCTCCGTTTCGCGGTCGGAGGCACGCTCTCGCCCGCGCTGCTCCTCCTCCAACACCTACGAGTTCGTTGAGCACAAGGGCGGCGAGCGGGTTGGGTAGATCATCGACGTTACGCCGGGAGTAGGTAGAGAATGGAATTCGACCACTGCAGTAAGCGCATACTTCTGTGTTTCCTGTCTTTTTTTTTCAAGGTTTCCCCTTGGTTGTCTTCTTTTTGTGATGATGTTTCTATGAGTGGTCGGATATCACACAAATTCATAAAATTATTAGTACTGCGTTTGCCATCTGATCACGTGCAGCTCCAACGTTGATCACTGATAAATATTCCCCGAAATATGAAAACTAACGGGAAACAATCGTGAGATATCACATTATTACGGGGGGCCATAGTTAACAGGACCAAATATTGTTAGTAAAAATGGTTAAGTATATAGGTTTTTATGTACACCATAGGTCCTGCTAACTAGGGTCCCCCGTAATAGTATCATGTTCGCATCGCACACGGATTGAAGACGATGCCGACAGCGGCGACGACGAAGACGACCGAAAAATACGTACACGCGCATACAGCGTGACGTGATGCGCGGACACGTTCGAGCTTTGACGGGAGGGGCGTATGTGGCCAGAGGCCGATGCTACTACTGCTGCTACTGCTGTTGCTGCTGCTGTTGCCACTACTACCATTGTTACTACTATTACTACCACTGCTGTACTACTGCTCCTACTTTTTCCACTACTACTGCGTATACTACCGCTACTACTACTACTACTACTACCACTACTACTTCTGATTCTACTGATACTACTGTACTACTGTACTACTACTACTACTACTACTACTACTACTACTACTACTGCTACTACTAATACTACTAATACTACTACTACTGCGGGGGGGCATAGTTAATAGGACCAAATATTGTTAGTAAAAATGGTTAAATGTATAGGTTTTTATGTATACCATACGAAGGTCCTATTAACTATGTCCCCCCGTAACAGTATTACTACTACTACTACTACTACTACTACTACTACTACTACTACTACTACTCCTACTACTCCTACTACTACTACTACTACTACTACTACTACCACGGCAACTACTAATACTACTACTGCTACTGCTACTGCTACTGCTACTTCTTCTACTACTACTGCTACTACCACAATTAACACTTCCCTTATGCGCAGTCCAAGTTCTACTACGCGTGTCACGCGTCAGAGAAAAGGTGCCGGTTAGCTCGAGGGCTGTTTTGGGGAGCTTACTCGGCCTCCCACCTTAAACGATATGGCTCAAAATGTACTTGACTTGAATCCCCTTCCCTATTCATTGTACTAACCCTAACTGCGACCGCCTCGGAATTATCATTTTAATCGAATGTGGGTAAAGTGGTACCTGGTAAATAAACACTACCAGTACTGGTCAGGTTCGTTGCACGCACCTCTCTCTCCTGGAGCTCGAGCAGCTCGTCTTGGTATTGCTCCTTAGCCTGGTCCAGGCCGACAGGAAAACCCGAAACGCAAGCAAAGAAAAGGCGGCACCGACTATTATTTACCGCCAACACCCTCCTCCTCCGTCACAAAAACAGCGCATTTTGAGATCACATACATACACTCCGTGCACAGCACGCGCGATCGAAGCTTCATATGGTACCAGTACGAGCAATCACACGCAGCGTGAAAAACTTGAGTTTCGACGAAATTATCTCGGTCTCACACCGCTTGAGGCGTGTTTTTGTAACGGTTGAGAAAAAGCACACACACGCACACAAGCGGGATTGAAAACACGCGTGGGCAGTTCCTCCGTCTTCGAGGGGCGCCGCCCCGCCAGAGGTCAGAGCCGTGCTACAGTTTTCAAGAGAGGTGTTTCACTTGAATATAGTATAGGCCATCAATTCCTCACTCGTGAGGGGGTCCTCAACCATCAACAGAGAAGGTACCCACCCTATTTATGTATTTGGACCCGATTCGTATTTTACAATGTTAATGTTATGTTTTCGGTGCCATGTATGGCCCATGGGATCGTGTGTCAGGCTTACTGTAGCGTTTTTTTCTCAATATAAAGTCCGTTGTTGGGTAAGGCATGCCACTCTCAGGGTCCTTGTATTTCCCACGAGAGCAGTGGCATGACGCATGCTAAATACGGTGTGGTAACATACGAGCACCTCATTCTTCTGGCACTCCTCGCTTGAGGAACTCTAAATCTCACCCTAAGCCGATTGCAAGGAACATCGTATACCTGGTATACGCTTTACCCCGATCAACAACCCCACGGTCTTTGTAGGGTGAAAAATCGAAGAACGTCATGAACACAGCAACAATGTGGGATTCCAGCGATGATTTGTAGTTCTTCAGGTGAGGAGCTCCGAGAGTCAGATATATTTTCGATCAGAAAGTGTTACATGCCCCTATCAGCGTAACGCCCGCTATTGGCATCCACCTACCCTACCTACCCTACCTACCATACCTGCCTACCTATCCACCATACCTACCTACCTATCTACCTACCTACCTACCCGCCTACCTACCTACCCTACCTACCCTACCTACCCTACCTACCCTACCTACCCTACTTGCCTACCTACCCTACCTACCTACCCGCTTACCTACCTACCTACCCTACCTACCCTACCTATCATACCTGTCAACCTATCCACCATACCTACCTACCTACCTACCCTACCTACCTACCTACCTACCAGCCTACTCCCAGGAAAATACAAAGTATGGGAGCAGTTACACTGAAGTTAGTGTGGTACGCGGCCTTTCTCGAATATTAAATCTAACCTCTAGCCCGGGCCAGTACAGTGACCCGGTTTCTTTCGAGACGGACGGCACTACTGCTGTATCGTGTCATACCTGCGCGACTTCCGCGGGATCGACGGTGGCGTAGTCGTGGTAAGTAATGTTCTTGATGTACGCCAGAACGGTGAAGCGGTACTCGACTTCCCGGCACACAGGATTCCCCTGGGGGTAGACGAGGGGGGGGGGGGGGGGGGGGTTATTTCGGTCCAGGCGTGTTGCTCTGCAAGCAGTACAGGAACGAGGGGTGGTCACACTTTGAATGCTTTCGGAGGTTTTGTGCTTGGCGCGTAAAGCCGACCCTGCGACTCGAACTCTAACCCTACCTCGAATCCTATGCCAGTGGTCGGTGCTTGGACGCTGTGCTTGGAAAGACTTTAGGTTGACTCGGCCGGCTTGGAAGCTGTGCTTGGAAATAGTCTACTCGTAGGTTGATTCGTTAGGCTCAGGATGCTGTGGCTGGGAAATACTCTAGGTTGATTTAGGCGCTTGTAATATGCCCAGCCAATCGGAGTGCCTAAATAGCTACCTCAGGGAGATTCACTATCATCCCTTGACCTCTAAGTCAGGAAGCTACAGTAGATTATTCTAGGCAAGGTTGCTCATGTAAAAAGCCTGGCTATACGTGTGGAAACCCCCACTGTTTATTTTTTGCAGCCTTACCTCACGTACTGTAGTTGTTTCATACCAACAGCATACGGGCCCGTAGCGAGACTGAGGCATGCCCTATCCTATCGGAATAAGGCGTGCTCACCTCTAGGTTGATGAGCTGAAGCTTGGGGTACCGGCGAAGGCGTATGATGCTGTCCAGGTTGTTGATACGGTTGTTTCCTAGCGAAAGGCACTGGAGGCTCGTGCAAGCATCTAGCCCTTCGATCTCGCTGATCTTTTTTTAGAGAGAGAGAAAGAGAGAGAGAGAGAGAGAGAGGGAGAGAGAGAGAGAGCATGCGACACATCACCGTGCGCCAGTCGCATGGAAGGGACGGGAGGACGGGAGGAGGGACGGAGGGGAGGAGTAGACGACAGGGAGAACGGGGGCGAAGGAGTGAGTAGGGGTGTTCTCATGTCATGTGTGGTCATGCCTAGCCGTGGTTGTGTGACCATAGACCCTTGCATCTTTACGGAGAACGTTGGCTTCCGCCGACCAGGCAGGGGGGGGCATACGCATATGTAGTTTGTCTTTGTTACTTGGCCATTGACCACGCATCCGTTTCAATGGGGTCTAAACGTTAGGCCAGTAGGGGTAGGAAACATAGTAGCAAAATGGCGGCCAAGGTAAGGAATTTTGTTTTGGGACTTCACAGGGAAGAGCGACCATACAGTGGCACGTACAGCAGAGCATCAGCCACACGAAAGCACGCCGGCCTGCTTTCTGGGCTCGGAGGGTGTAAGTTGACACCCGACGTGATTTAGTGTCTGAAGTCCATTTGAACGATGCACCATGCCGTTTACCAGGTAACACGCAAGGAAACACACCCCCCGACGTATTCAAAAGCTGATTTTCTCGACAACAGGGGGGGGGGGGGCGTACTGAGTACGACGAGCGACGCGACTATGGAAAGACCTCGATGAATTTCGTCGCAAAGCCGCCACTTTCGTTGAGGGCGTCCCCCCTGATTTTTGGAGGTAATCGGCTCTGAAACCCATCCCAGAGGATGTGTTACCTTGCGCGCGATACGGTAACCGCTGAGCTAGCAGTCCGTAAGGCGTGTCTCCAACAAAAGCACAATCTGGGGTCTGTTATGGGGATTGAGTCTGGACCTCAGGCGTACCCTGGGGGTGCAATCCCTTGAGTCAGTGCTTTCCCGCGTACAGGTCGGAATATGGCGCTCGTTTGGCGTGGGGGTGGGGGCATGTGGTTACCATGACTTTCGGGTTTGTACGTGTGTACCTTCTGCGGAAAAGGAGAGTGGAACACAATCCCCGACAAAACACCCAAGATGCCATCCACTCCCCGCAGCAGATTCGCCTGGGATCATCAGAGCATCAGCATCTGGGGTCATCCGAGCTTTAGCACCTCGGGTCACTCAGATCGCCGTTGCGTCGGGTTCCCGGAGCATCAGTATCTCGAATCGCAGAGTATCATCGTTTGGGGGCGCTAGAGCATCGTGACTTGGGACCGCCAGAGCATCATCGCATGGGATCGCCGGAGCACCGGAGCATCATCGCCTGGAATCGTCGGGGCCCCTTCTCTTGGGATCGCCGTAGTACCGTCAGCTGATGCAGTCGGAACGTTAGCATCTGGGGTCGACGGATCAACACGGCCTGCTTCACCAAGGGCTGCGCTTGCTGCTCGTGGGCTATGTTTGATGCGCGCCTCCATACGAGCCAAGCCCGACATAGAGAGGCCGACCGCCAACTGAAGGGGGATCACACGCTTATGATAACCGAAGGACACTCGCGTGTAAATCCTGTGGCAGGATCTGCGGAATCACACGACGACCGAGAGCCACTTGCGAAATCCACGGCCTCCATGTATACCGCCATGTCAACTCTCAGTTTCCCTCGATTTGTTTAACAGAGGGTCGTCAGCATCAGGGTCAAGACACGGACTGACCGCGCAATCAACCGTGGAGGCGGAGCTGATGGTGGCAGTCAGCTTTGGGGGGAAGAGCGCGACCTACCTCTCCAACTTGTAATGCAGTTGAGCCTCAAGCTCTAAGCCGAGGAAAGCGGACATGGGCGAGGTCAGCCTTGCCGGTATTATTGGAATGGCCTTCACAACACACGAGCCGGCCACAAAGGGACGCTGGCCAGCACCTATTAATAGAAGAGCCTTGTCAACGACACCTGGGAGAAGTTCTGCAGTCCTGTGCACACGCCGGGATATGGGTCGGAGCTACCGCATGGACCTTATTCCACCATAATTTCAGTATACAGAGAGAAAGGGATGTCGTGCCCGCTGTTTGGCCCGTGGAACTGGGAAGTCGGCATGTCCATGGGGGTAATACCTCTTCATAAATAGAAACCGGCAAGATTTTTTCAGCCGTCTAAATCGCCGGCAGGAACGCTGGATAGACTAGTCATTTACATGCTTGTTGCGAAATGAACAGATGCACTGTTCTAGATTACCAGCATATCTTCTATTTTCTTGCTGATTCGCTGACCGGAATAATGTTTGTAGCTTATGCCCACGTATAACATGCATAAATATGTCCGCATTGATGCTTTGGTAGATACAAGTACCCAACATATATCCGTATATGTTGTATCCGCTTGATTCTGTCCCCATGTGTCCGCCCCTTGGTAGTACCTCGTGGCAGAAAGTCAGTTGGTCCCTGCGTGAAGCGGTAGTTGTGTGAGTTTTGGAAAGTGCGGCATGTACCGCAAAAGTAGTACATCCTAACTGAGTTGAGCAAGGACTCGATTCAAGTCGACACATAGTTTATTGGTAGGTTGGCTACTTGTAGGTCGCTCCCATCGAGGGGTCGTGCCAGAGATTGTCACGTACAAACACAAAGCTGATGAGGTAATGGCTGACTGACTGCTTAACAGCGGAAAAAGTTCGAGATAAAGGAAACGCTTCAACCCAAGCTATACGCCAATACTCCGAAGCAAGGAGATGTGCTGCTGAGTCGAAAGCATGCGGCTATGCTTGTTGTACTGCGGTGGGGCTCGCGCATCTGAGCTTTACGCTAATTTAGTTTCTTCACAGATAAATCTCGCTTCCCCCCAACCGAGCAGTAGCCGATGCTGTCATCGTTATTTTTGTCGGCATTTTTTCCCACTGAAGTCCCAAAAAGGTTAAGGCATGATGATACATCTACACAAGTACATGGGATATATACGAAGTACATCAGTATATATCATCGGCGCCGGAGAAATTGCACGTACGTGCAAGGCTGTTAAGGTTTGCACGTAAATTCAATACCGTTGTATGCACATCAGGAGTTGTCGTAAACATGTACAGCCTACATGGTACCAAAAGGGATCAGGGTGCCAGGTGTGCCTTCGGCGGCACCCGCGGAGGGCTGATTTTATTTCTGCACCACTAAGTGGGATCAGGGTGCCGAATGGGGTGGGCTCACTACGGGGTCAGAGTACCAAACGCGAACAGGGTGCCAGGTGGTAACAAAAATACGTGCCAATATTAACAGCCATGCACGTACGTACAAGTGCTGCGCCAGTGAAGTATATGTCTAGAAAAAGTAACCCCCTTCTACGCGCGTACCACTCTAAACGGAATGTAAAAAGAGTTTTAACGTTATTATGAAGGCCAAACGGTCCTTGGATTTCCGTCCAGACACTCTGGACGGAAATGTAAGAACCGTTGGGGTAAAACAAAAAGACCACAAGACTCTTATATGTCCTCCTGTACGATACATATATCGAGGGTTGCATACCATTTGTTCGAGAAAATGGTTGACACTCACTGTACGAGACGAACATACTAACCCTGGCCCCAATCCGAACCCCCAGCCAATCAGAGCAACCCTGACCCTGACCCGAAGCCAATCAAACCAAATATCGACGCAGTGGTAAGCTCTCCTGAGTATACCTGGTTGTTGTAGAGGCTGAGGTCCATGAGTTCGGTGAGCTTGTCCAAGCCATCGATGACCTTGATGTTATTGAACGACAGGTCCAGCCACTTCAGGTGGACCAGGTGATCCAGATTGCTGAAGCCCAGCCAAAAAGGCGCAGGCAGGCAACAATGACGAGAGGGGTGGCAGGAAGGCAGTGCTCCCATTAGGACTTAATGTTTGCTCTCAGGGTTTGGACGGGAATGAAAGAACCGTTGGCGTATGAATGGGAACGCGCAACTATCCTTACACTCATCTCGGGATTGGTATGGACGAATATTTATCCGACTACAGAACGCGCGCAAATCAGCATGACCAGGGTAACTACCCAAAGGGACACCTTTTTGGCCCGATGTTAGGGTACTGCTTGTCCATAATACCGAGCAATATTAAATAACGGTGCTGTCTTTTGCATATAATATACTCCGAAGCATTAATATTTATACGTCAAGGGTCCTTGTAGTTCCGTCCATAGTAGCACAACATATGTTTGGCATACTTTGCGCCTCTGAGCACGTCGTCATCTGCAGTGGTATTAACGCCGGCCCGCCCCACGCCCCAATACGCGCGGTCCGCGCGCCGCGGGCCAAGGGGGTGATGATACGTCGATGATACGGTACGGTGCGGTAACAAGCGTTTTTTTGCTTGCACGCGTCTTTTCGCCGCCCGCGTGATCTGTTAATATATTATTAATAGGTAGGCATGTCTCCGTGGTTTTCTTTTTTCGGGGTGCTTTTCAGTGATCAACGTTGAAGCTCATGCTACTACACATTGCCGGATGGCATAAGTATTAAGAATGACCTTGCCCGCGATCGCAATATACCCACCCCCACGGACGCCCTATCTACTACCTGGTATGAAATTGGGGAGGGGGGGGGACAGAACGTTTAGCACCGTACTATTCTTCTTCTCCTTCCTCTTTTTACTGCGTTTGCCATGCGACAATTTGCGGGATAAGCTCCGCCAGTCAACGTTGGCCACTTTCCCCCCATCATTTCTCTCTACCGTCGTAACTCAGATCCGGGGCCACGCGGCAGGCTCTCCTGCCCCCTCGT
This sequence comes from Nereocystis luetkeana, assembly GCA_031213475.1. NCBI lineage: Eukaryota > Phaeophyceae > Laminariales > Laminariaceae > Nereocystis > Nereocystis luetkeana. The sequence continues at coordinate 11,424,181 of JARUPZ010000004.1, forward strand.
ACCCACTACGGTTCGTGCCTTGTTTTTTTTTCCAATCGCGAGATGACTTCAGCCCTTTCTTCCCTCGTCGACTCGCGGTTCACTGCTGTGCAGAGAACTAAATATGGCTCTCTTTCCCGAATGTTTTGTCACCTCAAAAAGGGAGTGCGGTCCCATAGGGGCTAGAAGATGGATCTACTCCACTTGTAGTTGTTCCTGCCCTTCGAATATGCGCAATGATCTTCCGAGGCGGGTCACCGTAAGGTTTGAATGATCACATGGGGTACACAGAGAATCCGTTCCAGGCCAAAACCACAACACCACGACAGATAACATCACGTACTTTTTGCCTATGATACGTACGGATACGTAAAAAGCAGGGCCGGAAACCAACTTGCTTACTCACTCTGTCTGTTCCATCATCTCTTGACCGTTGTGTCAATTGTTAAATAAGCATGGAAGGAAAAAAGAAGGGTGGCAGGCGGAGTAAGTAGATCGATGATGGGCTGGATCTAGGCGCACAATGGAATGACATTTGGTCTATTGCCTGGTAAATAACAAGTATAGCAGGTATACATCGTGCGTGCAAATGTTTCACACCCCGAACGTATAATCGATTACCACTTCATTTTCTAGACCTTAACCTTTCAGGACAGATATGTTCCTGATCTGTAATGATCTAGCTCATGTGGCCGGGTGGGAACATCTGCACGATCTAGAAGACGTTTCCTGCGTTAGATCTACCTGTACTATGCAGATCCTGTACAAAATCTCACAACGGCAGGTGAAGAACTACAGTAGATAATCTATCTGTAGATAGATAGATAATGATCTGTCGGAGATGTGAAAGTTTCCTTTTTTTAGTTTCTTTCGGTTTTCTTCTCCTATGTATCCGGGTATGTTTGTGAGTGATCGACCTTGATGATATTACTGCACATTATCCGATGGCTGATGACGAACACAGTAATAATAATGAGGCGCGCGAGCGCGAGGTTCGAAACTTTTTCATAAAATTACGACGAAAAAAGTACGTCAGCTTGTTTGCTTGTTTTGTGCATACATATATGTTTGCGTGTGTTTGTTCGGGTTTGTTCATTTTAGTGTGTTGCTTGTTTGTGTGTTTGCCTAAGAGTTCGGTCGATTATTACTACTCATATTTGTGAATATACCTGGTATACAGCACTCGGTTTTTTGCAAGCTGCGTGGCCAATATTTTACGTTCATTTTGAGAACTCGTGGATAGAATAAATAATCTGCTATCCCGTCTATAACCTACCCAATCAACCCGTACAGATGGTAGCTAAAACAGGTTTCTACGTGCACCCCAGCACCCCGGCGAATACCGGGGCCGAAATGTCCTAGGGCGGTGCATCCACGAGTGCACACTGCTGCAGTCCCATTATCAACTACGCCTACTGCTACTACTACTACGACTGCTACTCGTACTACTACCGATACTATTAATACAACAACCACAACATCGTGTTTTGCATATACACAGATAGTGGGTTGTTCTTTCGAAACCAACGAGAACATATTCATGCCTCTGGACCGCTTATAAGTTCTTTTCTTGCACAACAAGGTGAACGAACCTGATATTCTCGATGATGTTGTTGTCGAGGCAAAGCTTTGTCAGTCGAGAGAACCCTTGTAGGTTGTCGATCTTGAGCACATTCTTGTACGACAAACGCAGCGTCGTCGCCTCGGCGACCACCTGCTTACATGATACATTCCAGATAGTTGGAATAAATAGACCCGAGAGAGGAGATGTCAAAGACAACCCTGTCGTTTGACGAGTCGAGGCTCAAAACCAGTTGTTTGGCGATGCGAGGCTCGTAACCTGCCGTGTTCGACGGGAAAATGGAGGAGAGATGAACTCGTTTTCTTGTACTGTATCAAAGGCAGGCCTCAGGTCTTGAGAGAGAGGAGTGAGTGAGGTCGATGGCGACTTCCATCGTGGTAATCCTCCGCCAATATATATATATAACAATATTATATATAATATATATATATAAATATATAATTATATATATACGGAAATTCCTCCATTCTGCCACACAATAATGCAGTCATGTTTGCCCTAAACTTCTTACAGACAGCAAACCCTTCTGGCTTGATCACACATATTCTATTATTCGTACTCGTAGGAGTTTGAGCCCTTGCATAAGTTCCCGTTTTGGTTTCCTTTGCTTTCTTTCTGCAAGCAGACGAAGTAGGTTTAGCAATTTGGGAGAAGGGATCTTTAGGGATGTTTGAGACTCGAAAAATGCGTTGCGTGGTCTGCACTTCGGAATCGTCATCCGCAATTGAGAAATTTCCTGGTTCGATGCTAACGCGGCGCAGCCGCGTTTATGGCGAGTTTTGGCTCGTTTTGGCTGCGGTTTGGGGTCAGGGTTTTAACAATCTGGGAGAAGGGATCTTTAGGTTGGTAGGCTGTTCGGATGTTTTGCTTCCTGTTGGGATGAAGGCACTGGCGAAGACCCAACCCGACCCCTGACTCTAACCCTAACCCTAACCCTAACCCTAACCCTGACCCCAAACCGCAGCCGAAACGGGCCAAAACTCGCCATAAACGAGGCTACTCCGAGTTTGCATCGAACCAGGAAATTTCTCAGTTGCGGACGACGATTCCGAAGTGCAGACCACGCTACACATTTTGAAAGTAAAAAACATCCCTGAAGATCCCTTCTCCCAACCTGCTAAACCTACTCCCTAAAGATCCCTTCTCCCAGATTGTAATGGGACCTCCGCAGACGAGTACGGGTATCCCACACGAGTACGACTCCTTTTTTCCTTCTTTCCGGCTGGTACCCATCATACTCGTAGTGCCTGGCATGCAATACGTACTCGTACTCACCGAGCAGCAGCAGTAGTATGTACTAATAGCAGCCCGGGTACTCTGTGTTACGGGCCCGAACAACTCAACACCACCATCGTGCATGATTACGCGAGATACAGCATACGTAGCTGGCTGGGCACTCGACTGGTTGCTTCGAAATAACGAAAGAATGTCGATGAGACGATGGTGTTTTTATAAAGTTATAAAACACGTCAGCTGTTTCTATTGCGGGCGATCGGCTGAAACACCTTCCGTTCAGTTGCCTTTACGGTATACCTGTCGTTGCTGTATGATTATTTTGCTGTTTGAAATAGATGATACCACACCCCACACCTACCTGGGCTAGTTCGAAAGTGGTCATCGACGAAATATGCTGGTCGCCATCGGCCTCTTCCACCAGCGCTCCTCCGATCAGGTCTTCATCAATCACCGCGGTGTCTAAGAAATCGATACCCTCGAAGGTTGAGAGTGCGAGTTTTGTGTGGAGTTTGGAAGCAACGAGGGAGAACGCGAGCAAAAAGAAGCACGATGCGTACGTAGCGTGGACGGCGACGCGTTATTACGGCACCTACTCGTACGTATGATACGATAGCATGTTTTCTGACTATAATATCTAAAAAGACAGCCCAGCTCTGAGATCGAAAATGTCCAATCTCATATTTGCAAGCAGTGTGCTTCGAATGATACAGCAAGCAGTGTTTTGATCGCGCGTGCTGCTGGGTTCATAAATCTCGAGGTCGGTGCGAGTATGGTAAGATGCTCGTATTGCTGTACCAGGTATTATTAAGAGGTAATTATAGCATCATGTTATCGGTGTTGCCAGAGCGGGCACCACTATGTACGTAAATATAATTACCGTTGAAGTAGCAACATTGGTATAAATGGTCATTTCCGAACAGATCGGGATAATTCTATCGTGTCTCTAGATTTTGGGGAACGAACAGCACAGCTTGATAAAAGTGGCAGTGCTGCTTGGACCGTTGTTCGGCTTGTACCACGAAAATCTGCACACGACAAGAAACAAGAGTATCACCGCCATACCTTTGTGTGTCGCATCTCCTCGATAGACCGCGACAATCCTCTTTAGCCCTCTTTCTACCTCTCGCTCCGCTGGCGCGTCCCGCTCCCGCGTGGCATGTCGATGTCGTCGAAGGCAGCAAAATTCATCGGCAGTTTCAGACTGCCATCTAGGTTTCTACGAAACCCCTTTTCGCGAGATGTACCACTCACACAAGCGAGGGCGAAAAACCTAACAAGGAAAGAGCGAGACTCACGATCATCCTGCCTCATGGAAGACCCTCATAGCAGTAGTGTCCCACACCCGCCACGAGCGCCCTCATCCTCCTGCCGATCTCTTCCTCGAGAAGATGGCTACCACGAAGAACCGACCGAGCAAGGAGCTGCTGATCAACCGGCCCCGCTTCCGATTACCAAGCCCGAAGCGGCTCTAGTCCCGCCGGCCACGGCCATAGCAGCAGCAGGAGTAGCAGCAGCAGCGGCAGGGGGTGCATGTCAGACAGCTGCGGGCCCTCAGTCCATGTCGCCACCAGCCACGCTAGCAGCCGCAGAAGCAGCAACAGCAGCAGCACCTGCGGAAAATGGAGCGGCGGCGTCGACCACACCGACAGCAGTTGTCGCGACGACAACCTCGACGCCTTCCCCCTTTATATCCTCCTCCTCCCCCTTTCCCCCCCTCCCCCCATCCTCTTCCCCCCGCTCGATGACCCCAACACTGCTGTTGGAGCAGCAGCAGCAACAGCAACAACAGCAGCAACAACAG
>JARUPZ010000004.1:12031278-12241278 GCA_031213475.1 Nereocystis luetkeana
AAAAGTACGAAAATTGTGTCGTACGTAGGAGTATATATCCCGCCTCACAGCCGTGTGTCTCGTTCGCTTTGCGCTTTCCCGCCCTCGCGTATGACGCGTGAGCAGCTGCCGTGGCAGTAAATTGGCATGTTGCACAGTACGTAGATAAGATGCGGTGGAAGGGATTATCACTCGTCAGGAATCCTCCACTTCGCCACAAACGCCGTGAAGACGGCCACGACACCCTCCGCGACATTTGTGGACGTCAAGAGGCTGTGCGTGCGGTCCTGTTCCCCTGCCGCACATGGCATCGTGCTTGTTTGTACTAATAGTCGTGCGGTGGGCATACTGCGAGCTGAACACTGCTGTCTTGTCGATGTGGGTTGATGTCCTGTACTGAGCTTCTTGCGTACGTACTGCTGTAGTAACATGGGGTCGTGACGGTCCCGCTTATAGTGGCTATAGTGCGGCGACCGCACTTGAAAGGGACCGGTCCCACTCGTGACAACCGGTTTTACCGTACTAAACTGGGGCCCCGCTCTAATGTGCACCGCACTAAAGTGGGACCCCGCTGTACTTTTTAGTTCTAGAATCGCGATTGGGCGCCGGTTATGCACTAACTACCCTTAGCGCACAGGCTCCCAAATTTATGTATGTTTTGCAGGTATCAGCCTACCCCTCTTAGTCCCTGTTTTCTTCTGTCCTGTCATGTTTTGAAAAAATGGTGACAATGCTCGTGCATTTCGCACGATTTCGCGCGAAAAACGTTGCAGGTGATTTCGATGTACACCGAGGCGCCTTTCGAGGAGATCACCCTTGACGAATTCGAGCTGGTGGCCTTAAACCGGCTCCAGGTCTTGCGCAAGATAGAAGACTTGAAGGTATTGTGCTGCGGAGTACCAGGTAGTCTACCTGATATTGTTGAGGTATTTTTGCTGCTGTTGTTGCAAGACCTGGAGGTACTGCTGTACGGCTATTACGGGGGACCATAGTTAATAGGACCAAATATTGTTGGTAAAAATGGTTAAATATATAGGTTTTTATGTAAACCATACCTGGTAGGTCCTGTTAACTATGGTCCCCCGCAATAGTGTTTTGTTGTTCCTGCTGCAGTCGACGTCTGATATCAAAATCTGTAGATATATTGCAAATCGTCACAGTTTTGTGTGTCGTTGTTCTCGCTAGATGCGGAGACTTGAAGGACTATTCCGCTATTAATGGTCTTCATGCTGCGGTGGACATCAAATCAGTAGTAAAAAAAAAACGCATCAGTAACATCGCGCAACTCGTCGCTTGTAAGAGTTGATCGAGAACCCCAGCACACCATATTGTAACCAAGAGCGCTCGTTCGCGCGCGCGATGGGCGCGGAACGGTCGAGGGGAGATCAATCGTACAAGCGAGCGTTCGTTTTATGTTTCGCCCTAAAAATGGAGCCTAAGTTCATTAGCCCCCAATTTATTATTATTAATTCTCTTGCCATCCGACCATGTGCAGCATGATCTTCAACATGGATCACTCATAACTTTCCCGAAAGAAGAAAACCTCGGAAACAAAAGGAAACCCATGCACCAAGTCTACCTCCCAATTTATTGTTGACCCTTTTAGAACTGCAGCCCCGACTTGGGTTCAAACCAGTCAAAGTGCAAGTAGTTTGCCCCCAAATCGGGACTGCGGCACTAAAAGCTGCCACGGCCATAGTAGTCAGAACCCACGGTCGATCGAATAAGCCATGTACGAATCCCGCTGTATGTTTTTACGCACCACTTTTGTTTTTGACTAGTACGGGGGACCATAGTAAATAGGACCAAATATTTATAGTAAAAATAGCGAAATATATAGGTTTTTGTGTCTACCGTAGGTCCTATTTGATATGGTTCCCCCCCGTGATAGGCTTCCCCGTGGTGCTGTTGAGAGGAATTGGATCCTAGCACACCATTTTCCAACAACGGGCGTTCGTGCGCATCGTTGTTACTGCAGTAGTGTTGGATATCGCGCCGAGAGCTTTGATGTATTTTCGAAAAATCGAACTATCTTAGACCAGGTACGTATATCGAATATGTTTCGCCCTCCATCATACCCTGGCACCCCCCACCCCCATGTTTTTTATTACAGCTAATGAACGAAATATTTTTGATGTGTATCAAACTCCGAAGTCGTCGTATCGTTTTTTTTTTGTTTTCGTGTATCGTTATCAAATATCGGATTCGTGTAAAGATACGTACAGCAGTATATCGAATATTTTTAGTTTGTTTTGATCGGTACAGTATATATCGGTGGGGGTGCAAGTGAGTACACGCAGGGAAGGAGAATTGGTTCGATGAAGTTAGTGGTATTCGATGAATTATATCAGCTTTTTCATTGTGAATGAATAACGCCCTGCACATTGTCAGGAGGCAAATAAAATATATATATCTATATCGTACATCGAACTCGATTCCGATATCGATATCCACGTAAAAAACACTTTGAATGATTTCAGGCGCGGAACGTTCGGGGGGACGACTACAAGCGAGCGCTGCGGGAGTCGCTCCACAAGTACATGAAGATTAGCACGCTCAGCGGAGACAGCGCGCGGACCGACATGCGCAAGGACAGCATCTCCCACTTTATCCTTCGCCTGGCGTACTGCCGCAGCGAGGACCTTCGCCGGTGGTTCCTGGCTCAGGTATAGCTATCCGACACGTGCTTTGGTTATAGGTGCCTTTGGGATGTTGGGGATTTCCGGGTCGTCGCTCCCTTCTAGTTTCCTACAATCTCCTGCCATCTCTGATCTCAATTCCTGTCGTCTTGTTTGCCATGTACCATCCCCTGGTTTTGATGCTCTTTTTTTTTCTGTGCTCTTGCGGCGCAATGCGATGCGATGCGACTGTTTTTATAAAATTATGAAATACGTCAGCTGTGAGTTCGACTGATTATATAGTTGTCACTCAACTTTGCAAGCTGCGTAATATGATATGTCTCGTCTATATCCCATTTTTACTGAATTTTCAAATTTGTGCAATGCGGCACATTGCGGTGTGTCTGCGATACCATGCGGTGAAATTTTACGGTCAGGAAACCGCCCTGTTCAAGCACCGACTAGAGGAGCTGTCTCCCGCCGAGATGGGCAAGTTCATCCCCCAGCACGGGCTCTCCTTCGAGGTCGTCGAGCCAGAACGGAGGGCTGCCTTGAGGTGAGACCACGGGCGCACAGCAGTAAGAACACAGCAGTGAGAGCACAGCTGCCCGTTGTCCTCCTTCTCCTGCTCGTACTCGTCCTCGCCGTATCATATCGCAAGAAGATAGTGCCACCGTTGCGGGAAAGTGGAACGCCTGCGCGTGTCCTGCGCTACCCAACCATACCCTACCCTACTCTACCTTCTTGTACCGACCGCACCGGAAGCTCTTGTCGGCAGTGCTCCTCCTTCCGCCTCTTTCTTGTCATTGTCGTCGCCATCGCTCCCCTGTCCCCTCCCCTGCCCCGCCCTATCCCGGCGCCGCTAATATGAATGGAAACCCCTGTCCTATTTTCGTCTCGCCCGGGGATTTGTGTTGCTTCTTGCTGTGCTGTGCTGTGTTGGGTTGTGTTGTGTTGTGTGGTAGGCCTAAGCTGCAGGCGATACAGGGAGCGCCTATGGACTTCGAAAGGACGACATACTACAAGATACCTTTCTGGCAGGCGGTGGATCTTATCGGCAAACGTCAGGTGAAACGGCCCCCCGCTGTCATTTGCATGCAAGGAGGTCCCCCTCACCAGCGGGACTTAGTAGGATGCAGCTCACCCTTCATGCGACTCGCCGGACACCTTACGGCGCTTCGCGCTTGGTGCACGTGATATCTGCCTCGTCGGCGAAAACCCGACGTGCTCCGTCCCGGCATTGTAGGGATGTGAGGGGTGTATGGTCATACGACTATGACCATGCATGGAAATGAGTACACCCCCGTATCCCCCCCCCTCCAGCCGTGTGTTCTCTCACCCCCCCCTGGCCTTTCGGGGTGCCACCGGCTCGTACACGGTTCAATAAAACATTCCGCGACAAATATTTTTTTTGGCGTCTGGTTTGGTGTGGTTCGATCTGAACTGGTTTCTTTTTTCGGGCAGAAGCACAAAACAAAAACATATACCAGGTATAAACCATACACAATTCCAAGTAAACGGGGGGGGGGGACTACCATCCTTGCGAGCTCGGTTTATGGAAATCACCGACTCATGACGGAGATCAAATGGCTTGGAACGGGCATACAGTAGTAGTACACTATTTACAGCATGTACCCCTTCATGTTCAAGATAATTGCCCGGTTAACCCTTTTAGAACTGCTGTTCTCGTTTTGGGGACAAATCAGTCAAATTGCAAGCAGTTTGTCCCCCAAAACGGGACTGAGGTCCTAAAAGGGTTAATATAAATACCCACTTCAAGAGAAATGCCCGGTTAAGAGAATTGCGTAGATGCCCGGTTTAAGATAAATATATCCGGTTTAAGAGAAATACACAGTTCACGAGAAATGCCCGGTCAAGAGGAACACCTGGTTTAAGATAAATACCCAGTTTAAGAGAAATATCCGGTTTAAGAGAAATACCTACCAGTAGTCCAAGATTAATACTCGATTTAAGACACACCCCTCTCTTGAGACGTCGCCCCCCCTTTTGGGGCCTAGATATGGCCACCAGTCAATCATACGTTTGGTGGGACTGGGCACTGCCAGCCTCAATCAGTAGATATTATACTGACTGCGTCAGCGGTCAGTTTTTACCGGATTGCACTAGTGTACCGGTCATCGCGCAGGCCCATCGTAAAGCGCTCTGGTACGGTTTGGTCTTCTCGGTCGTCTGCGGAGTGGTATCATTTGAGCGCGCAGCAAGATGGGGTACTCGTAGGAGGATGCTGCCTTCGCCTGGTTTGTAACGTACGACTCCTTGCATTGTACATACATACACGGCAGTAGTGGTCCCTCCATGGTGCGGGTATGCGCCAGCCAACAATATCGGCACTATAGCGGCAACCGGCACTATTCCCTCCGCACACTGACTTCCACGCTGGTAAATCCCATCTGTACCCAGCGATTTCACCGTCCACTACTGTATGACACGCGGTTGTTGGACGCCATCATTGCAAAACGCTCTCACCCCCGACCAAGCAGTTACTTTGTATACCCCGTATGCACATTTGTGTCTCTGAGAGTGGCCGCGCCAGAAAACAATTCAGTTCATTCGACGGTGTCATCCTTATGCAAGAGAAGGCCCCTCATAGGCGGTTCTTGCTTAGTAGGATGCAGCTTAGCGTTAATACGACTCGCCGAACACCTCAAGGCGCTTCGCGCTTGGTGCAGTGTCTGCTTGGTCGACGAAAACGCGACGTGCTCCGTCCCAGCATTGTAGGGATGCGAGGGTCTATGGTCATACGACCATGATCATGCATAATATCGAGTATTCCCCCCCCCCCCCCCCCCCCCCCCCCCCCCCCCCCCCCCCCCCCCCTGGAAGTGGCCACACCGGAAAAAAAGTAACTTGTTGAAGCTGTCATCCATGCGCAAGTCCGCCTCGCAGGCGGTTCTTAGTAAGATGCAGCTCCCCCCTTATGCGACTCGCCGAACACCTCACGGCGCTTCCCGCTTGGTGCAAGCAACGACTGCCTGGTCGGTGAAAACCCAACAATGCTCCGTCCCGGCATTGCAGGGATGCGCGAACGCGGGTCTATGGTCATACGACTACGGCCATGCATGATATCGAGTACACCCCCGCCCAGCCAAGCAGTCAACGCCCGATGTTGCAATCTGCATTTCTTTTCATCGCCATTTTTTTCGCTTCTTTTGTTTTCTCCTATGCCTTCTTTTCGGGTAATAACCAAAAACGGGTACAGGCGGTCCGTTTTGAGTCTTGAGACGGGTACATTCCGGAAGCACGCCAATAATACGAGGCATCACGAGATTGACTGACCCAAAAAACCACCAACACCTTGTACCCGGTTTTGAGAGAGAAGTACCCACGGAAACAACACTTGGCTGACGGCTAATTTTGTACTTGGACGTATTCAGGCTCAGTGTGCCGGGCGCAGGTCCTGGTTGGGCGAGGCCTGTGTGTGATCAGGGTGTCAAGCAGGAGCTGCTTTGTACTTGTATTTACAATCATAATTCAGAATGCTCTGGTGTCAAGCGCGCGCGTGTTTTTAGCTCGGTCTGTGGGTGTACCTGGTACCTGTTGAATACGTAGGAATGTGTAGACGCACGCGCGCGCGCAAGCAGGTACACGCCAAATGGTTAAGTGCGTCGGAATGACGTGAACAGGTGATTTGAGCTCGGTATAGAGCGGGAGAACAATAGAGCGGCACTCTACAGACGAGTGGTTAGGCAAAAGCAAAGACCAAAAATGGTTGAAAGCCAAGCACAACAGTCATTTGTGTGACCGTTGTCCGAGAAGATGCTCCGCAGGCATCGCCAGAGGGGACTATATACCGGGTGATGAGAAAGTTAGCCGTGCCCTCAGTGGTTAACTCAGCCGCTGCTGTGACTGCGGACATGTAGGCTCGGCGGCTGAAACGATCAGTTCAAAGCATAATATGTCGGTGTTACCTCGAGGCGTTACCGGCAGAGGGCCGAAGTAGTCGACGCTGATGGCGATGCCGGGCCCTTGCGGTAAGGGCATCGTGATGGTGGGCCACCGGGCCGTCTGCCGCGACGTTTTCCGTGCTTGGCACTCCGAGCAGTTACGTGACCACCACCGGGTGCGGATGCTCATACCGATCTACCAATAAGTGTACCCGGGTCATAACCCCTCTCGAACGGGTACGATTTATGTTTCGGCCAATCGCGTGTGTCGTTTTTAACTTGGATCCAGGCTGTACCCGTTTTTGACTCAAAACCGACCGGGTATACCCGTTTTTGGTGATTGCGTTTTTTTTGTTTCTTTCTTTGCTTCCACGTTGTCTATTTTTTCGGTTCTTTTTTTTTGCAATTTGTTTTGCTTCTCTTTTGCTTTTTTTTTTTCGCTTCTTCGTCATCTCTTCCTTGTTTTTTTTTTTCGTTGCTGTTGTTGTGTTGTTCGTGTTCGTGTTTTTTTTTGTTTTGTTATCCTTTGCAGGTATACCTGGAGGGCGGCTTCGCTTACGTCCCCGTACAGCGGGTGGTGACCATCGTTGTGTCGAGGTTCCGGATGGGCGTCTCGAGGTCGTTGATGGAGGCCTCCAACCACTTCGCCTTCATCACCTCCGACGAGCGCTTCGGCCCCCTGCTGCAGGTGAACCATTTTTTTTTGCACGCCTCGGACGGACAGATCATACAGATCATGATCTCTCTATCTACAGGTGGATCATCCAGTTCCTCGCCTTCAGACAGCAGTACCGTTGCTTGTGCGAGGTTGCGCAGGATCTGCGTATATGCGTATGTGTGTGTTCTTCACATTAAACGGTTCTTTTTTCCCACCGGCATCCAGCACAAACCGGTGTCCGTGCCGGTTCTTCAATACTACAAGAGATATACAAGTTCTGTGGTGTGTATTGTACAGATCCAACCGAACAAGGAAACATGTGCTGCATATGTCAATCGTGCATACTGCGTTCATGAGCTGATACGGGGGACCATAGTAAATAGGACCTACGGTACACACAAAAACCTATTTTTTTCCAAAAATGTCTGGTCCTATTTACTATGGTCCCCCGTGAAGAGATCATATTATATAGCAGTACCCTGGTACCTGGTATACAATATCGGGCGTAGATCTGTCTTTCGAAATGTTCAGATCATGAGGTGGGATTCGATTATATGTCCGAGATGCGAGGCGTGACATTTTTATAAGATCGTATTAATAGTATAAACTTATCGCTAGGAACTATTAATAGGAACTCGCGGAGCAGGATATTTGCAACTGCTGTCACCAAGTTGGAGTGCGTTGGTGGGCGGTGAACGGGTTGATATCGAGAGTTTAGGATTTAACCCTTATAGGACCCCAGTCCCGTTTTGGGGACAAACTACTCATCATTTAAGTGCTCTGTCCCCACATATGGGACTGCGGTGCTAAAAGGGTTAAGGATAGAACGTAATGAGAAGGAAGGAGCAAATACAGCAAATAGAGTAGACAAGCCGAACGTTGATACAGAAGGGAGGTAGACTATCAATAGGTGCATGGGTTTCCTTTTGTTTCCGAGGTTTTCTTCTTTCGGGAAAGTTATGAGTGATCCATGTTGAAGATCATGCTGCACATTGTCGGATGGCAAGAGAAAAAATAATAATTGTTATTGATACGCACCTGGGATCGATTTTGGTTTGGCCTGACAGCCCCCCTGGATACCTGGTATCAATTTTGTTGTATGTGTTTCGACTAGTATTGTTGCTCGTTTTGATAGCGGTGTCGGTAGGGAGATACTCAGCCCCCTTCCCCCCTCGGCTGCTGCGCTTTTGAAGGAATTGAGCAGTGTTCGTACTGACACTGAACTGGTATCATACCATGATTTCATTCTGTTCATATTACGTACCTTTTTTTTTTTTTTTTTTTCTCATCCCATCCATTATCTTCGCACATCTTCTTCGCTCTCTCCTTCCAACTCGTAACTCAGATCCGGGGTCACATAGCAGGCAGGTAGTGACGTCGGTTTTGATTCCGGCAGTGATGCTCTTTTTTTCGACAAACAGCTGCGGTACGCACGTAATGAGAGTTATGACACCAGTATCGGTAGATGTGTATTAATACCATACCTTCGTATTTTGCAGTCATGAGGAGGCCATTTAAAACCGGAAGCAGTGCGCGCGATCGAAATACCACACACAGCTTGCAAAGTAGATGAGATTTCGAAGAAATCCTCCATCTCACATCTGGTGTTTTTTTTTCCTTCTATTACTAGTTTTTCTTCACTGGAAATAATTCAGGAGCAGTAGTCCCTGTTTTAGTGCCGGTATGCGCCAGCCAACAACACCTGCACTACAGCGGCAGCCTGCACTACTCCGCACACCACCACAGGTTAATCCCATCTGTGCCAAGCGATTTCACCGACACAATTCACCCGGCACTATAGAGGGACCACTGCCTGCTATTGGTGTATTCCCTTCGGTACTGATGTTGATACTCCCTCTCTCCCCCCTCTTACTGTTGGCGTGAGCAGAACATGAGCAAGCAGTACCTCGGGCGCGACTTCGCCGGCGGTGACGGAACGGATTCGGACAACATCAAGCCGGGAATGCTCAACACTCTTGCCGAGGTAAAATGGTGAAGAGAAAAGAGCAGCGTTGCAGTGCAGGACCTCCTTGAAGTACAGCCAGTTTTTTTTTTCTTCAAATCTCGGAACTAGGCTCATTCTTATCGGAGAGCTTTTTCCCCCAGAAATTCCAAAGTGTGGAAGTAATTGGAGATATTCAAGATAAGGAGGCGTTGCGTTCCGTCACTATGCGAAAAAAAAATGGGACTTATGGAAAATAAGCTCTCCGATAAGAATGACCCTCGAGAGTGGGAGATGTTTACACCACAGCAGTTAGCTTTTAGTGCGTCATGTCCCCACGACCAGAAAAAGGGCATGGTGAAGATGGTGATTTTTTCACCAACCGTAACATGCAACAGACTGAAATACCTCGAAGGAAATACTGCTTTGTGCCGAAGCCTACATTACAGCGGTAAGTACGTCGAATTTAGAGCACCAAGACATACTGGATAGTAGCATCCGGATTTGGGCGTGATAAACCATGAATCGAACTCTGAAACTTGGCTCAAAAGGTGTAAAACAGCATCTCCAGATGTTACTCCGATACTCCATCGTATTGTTCGTCCGCTTTCAGCAGGCCTGAAAATGATCGAAATGCTGAAGTTCGATTTTTTTTTTGTTTTCCTCTTTTCAACGACGCTGCTGTGTCGTGCATCGACCCTATACTGCTGCTGCTATGTTGTTGTTTTTTTTTTTTGCTCATCCCATTTACTCAGTATTATCTTCGCCCATCTTCTTCTCTCTCTCCTTCCAACTCGTAACTTAGATCCGGGGTCACATAGCAGGCTCTTCTACCCCCTTCCCGCTACGGTACGTGCCTTCATTTTTATCGCGAAAATATTTTTAGCCTTTTCTTCCCTCGTCGACTCGCATCGAATTGTGCCTACCCACGCTGCAAGGCGCTCTCAACAATTGAATCCTTTTTATTTTTATTTTTGCTAATAAAGTCAAATGTCCGACCCACCTGGGGCTCGAACCCAGGACTCAAACACAAGTAGAATTCGAGGTTAACCACTTGGACCACCGGGGCGATGGGTTTGTCTGTCTGTGTTCTTCACATTAATTAAAGGGTTTTTGCCAAAATCAGGTATACCTGGCCACTTTTCGGCCAAAAATTCAGTTACCTAAAAACAAGTACAAAACACACCCCAGGAGCCCTGCTATTGGCCAAGCTGACATTGTAACTGATTTTGGCTCGAAAATGCCAAGGTATACCTGTTTTTTTCCTATGTCTTAGCTTTGAACTGATTTTGGCCAACTTTGAACCAATCAGAGAGGGCATACGTTCATTATTATTATTACGTTCATTGTTTTTTCTCTGCGTATATGCGTCTGCCCTCCCTCGGTTGAAATTCTTCAGTATTAACGTATAAACTCTGTACTCGTACGTCGTACGTAAAAGTAGGTATTTACACATGCATGCATACATATTAATAGTTTCACTTTTTCTTCTTTGGGGTGTGCGATTCAGTTATTTATTACATGGTAGTTGTTTTGATGTGGAATCGGCATGGACACTGGTTGTGCTGGATGTCGACGGGTAGAAAGAACGGTTTAATGTGAAGAACACACACACTCTGTGTGTTGTTTTCTATGGCCACAGCAGTCGATACAGAAGTTCTTCGAGGAATACGTCCGTCAACTCGAAAGGCGTATCCAAGAAGGTGATCAGTTTGGGTTCTACAAGCACCTTAAGGGGATGAATGTGGAAGGAAAGAGGACTTTCCATTCGCAGTACATCAGGGACGAGGAAGGTAGATTACTACGAGACGTAGGCCTCATCCGGGAACGATGGGTAAGGTGGTTCCATAAGCTGCTAAACACAAGGTCATCGACCCTCGATCCGACTATCGTCGATGAGCTCAAGGTCTGGCCCTCGTGCAGTCCGCTGGACGACGTCCCGTCTAGATACGAGGTGGAAGACGCGATCAGGGCGATGGCGAACCGCAAGGCGGTTGGGCCTGATGGTCTCCCAGCTGAACTTCTGAAGGTCCTGGCCGACGAGGGAGACTCGGACACCTTGGGAAGCTTCTACGAGATTATCGTCGCTGTGTGGAGGGGAGGGGTCGTGCCGCAGCAATGGAAGGATGCAACGATTAAGGTGCTGCACAAGAAGAAAGACAGGACGGAGTGTGGTAACTATCGTGGCATTTCCCTAGTCGCGCATGCCGGCAAAGTGCTCCTCAAAGTCATCGCGCGCCGACTCAGCGACTATTGCGAACGGGAAGGCATCCTGCCGGAGGAGCAGTGTGGCTTTAGGCCCGAACGATCGACGGTCGACATGATGTTCGTGGTGCGACGCTTGCAGGAATTGGCAAGGAAGAAGGACACTCCGCTCTTCATGTGCTTTGTCGACCTCACCAAAGCCTACGACTCCGTCGACCGAACCCTCCTGTGGGCTGTCTTGGCTCGCTTTGGGGTGCCACCTAGAATGCTCACCGTTACCCGCCAATTCCACGACGGCATGCGAGCATGCGTGCGGCTGGATGACGGCGAGTGCTCAGATATGTTCGACGTGAAACAGGGCCTACGGCAAGGGTGTGTGCTCGCGCCATTGTTGTTCAACATGTTTTTTACAGCGGTGCTGCGTGTGGCAGAGAAACGTTTCGCTGCTGATAAAGCCATCACGGACAGCTTGGTGCAACTCCAACAAAAGCAGGAGAAGAAGAAAAAGAAGAGGGGGAAGGCACGGGTCGGGCACGCCGACGGACAGGGGAATGATAAAGAGGCCCAGACACTGTGGGCTATGCTCTATGCCGACGATGCAGGCATAGTATCGAGATCACCCAACGGCCTGGAGAGGATGATGACGGTGATCGTGTCTGCATGTGCCGCTTTCGGCCTGACGGTCTCGGAGGCCAAGACGGAGATAATGTGTCTGCAAACGAAAGATGGGGGGAACGTGCCGTTCACCGTCACCGCCGCCGGCCAAGTGTACAAACAAACGACCGAGTTTGTGTATCTGGGCGGGGCTATCAGCGCAGATTGGACTGGCAGAAGTGTCGAGGTAACGCGTCGACTCCAGAGGGCATGGGCATGCTTCGGACGGTATAAGATGGAAATTTATGACCGCCCGGGTGTGCGCCTACGCCTGAAGGTGCGAATGCTGAGAGCCGAGGTGATCGAAACGTTGCTCTACGGTTGCGTTACTTGGAGCCCGAGCAAGACTGATTACGGTAGGCTACGGGAGGTCCACCACAAGATGCTCCTCCGATGCATCGGGTGGCGAAAACGAAAGCGCGAAGACCACATTCTATCCTATGCTAGCGCGCTTCTCAGGACAACATCTGAAAGCGTTGAGACGACGGTACGCAGACGTAGGCTCTTGTTTGCGGGCTTTGTGACACGAATGGGAGAGGAGCGTCTGCCGAGGAGGGTGATGTTTGGGGAGATGGTTGGGGGTAAGGGTTACTCCGGAGGACAGGAGTGGGACTGGATGAGGTACCTTGAGGAGGACCTCAAGGAGTTCGGCATCAAGCTCGAAGGGTGGCGCGAGACAGCACAGAAAGCCGGCAGATGGTTCCAACGGGTCGAGGAAGGGGCGGAGGCCTTCATGCGGAAATGGCATACAGATGAGAAGGAGGCATCGGCAGAACGGCATAGAATAGCTGCGACCACGACCACAGCCGTTGACGCCAACGCGAGTGTGCAGAATGGCAGGGAAGAGGGGGGGGGCGAAAGGGGGACGAGGGGGAATGGCGGGGGGGGGGGAGGGGAGGCGGTCTGCCCAACAGACTGAAGCCTGGTTATGGCCATCATCGTCATGATGCACTCCTTTCTTTGGGACCCAAGTAACTAGCATGGTGCCATCTGGGCAACTTTGCGTGTCTGTATGCTCCAGTGCCTGCCTTTGGTATTTTCTTTCCCCCCCGCCCGTGATTATCGCTTTTTTGTCCCTTCTTTGTTTTCATTTTTCTTTCATTCCCGTTTGTACCTCTTTGTGTCTTTGTTAGTATGGTCCGTTTTGCCTTGCCTTTTTTTCGCGTTTTGCTATCTGCGTCTGTTTTAGTTTTGTTTTTGTTTTTGTTTTGCTTAGCTTCATCTTCTTTTTTTAGGTTTTTGTCTGCTATTAATAGTCTCCTTTTTGCTTCCCTGGTGTCCGCAGTGGTGGAGTGCGTATGCCTGTTTTTTGTTTTTTTTGCCTCTGTTTTTACTTGAGGTATTTCTTCCACTCCAGAGTTATTGGAGCCTGTCCTGCGACCACGGACTGCATTGAATTGTGAGTTAATGTGAGAACAACAACAACAACAACAACAACAGCACCATGGTCTTTGTCTGCACCACCCCACGTCGAGGTGGTCTCAGGTTTGGTAGGACAAGATAATTTCGTGCCGAGCAGGCGGTTCCGCGAGGACGGTCTAGAAGATTTAAAGCTGTCAACGGGGGGGGCGCGAGATACTCTTGGCGCCCCCGCCGTGGCGAAACGAGGGAAGCCTATCAATAGTGGACACCCTAAATCAAACAAAACAATGCAAATTTTGGAGGCCATGTCGCACGCTTTATGCTTCACGTATTATTTTTTACCTGATTTTTTCATGGACAGAACACCGCTCGAGGCGGGCGTTTTTACTTGGTTTTAGTATGTAATTGATTTTGGCACAAACGGATCAGGTATACCTGATTTTGGCATTTGCCCTTAATTAAACCATAAAACCGTTATGTCTACCCGTCGACATTAATCCTTTTAGGACTGCAGTCCCGTTTGGGGGACAAAGTACTTAGAGTTAGACTGGTTTTGTCCCCAAAGGGGGAGTGCGGTCCTAAAGGTTACCCAGTTTCCGTGCCGATTCTTCAGTCCTGGAGGGACATGAGTTTTATGGCCGTACGAAAACAACGACACAGCAGTATTAATAGCAGAGATACTACATTGATTGTTACGCAGTGAACAGCAAGCAGAGTAGACAACACAATGCCGTTGGATGTCGACGGGTAGAAACGGTCTAATGTGAGGAAAACGCTGACCTCTCGCTCGAAATCGACCGACGGATCCGTCTCATGCGGGCATGTCTCAAACGGTTCGGCCCGGAGTTGTGTGATAGGATGACCGCCCTGCTTACGTGTGGTGTGAAAGTCCGAACGCTGAAGGCCGAGGTAATTGAGACCCTGCTGTACGGGTGTGTGACGCGAGCCCTCAGAGCGGAAGACTTTGCCAAGCTTCGAACGGCTCACCAAAGCCCTCTTGCGAGGTTCCATCGCCGACCTCGTATCGACCACGCCACCCTCTCGTACGCGAAGGCCCTAAAGATGACACGTAGCGAAAACATCGAAACGACCATCTGTAAACGGCAGCTCTTTTTTGCGGGGGCCGTGGCACGGCAAAGCAGGGAGCGATTACCCATTCGGGTAATGTTCGGGACCATGACTTGTGGGGAGGATCCGAGACCTGGCGGACAGTTCAAGACTTGGCATAGATGCCTAGTCGAAGACCTTAGGGAGTTCCGAGCCATCGAAGGATGACTGGAACACTCCCTCATGGTGTTTGGAATTGAGACCGCGCTGTGGTCCACTGCGGTAAAATAGGCAGGGAAGTGGTACCGGGGGGTCCTTGAAGTTGCCGAACGGTTCATGGTGAAGTGGCACGAGGATGACGCACAGCTGAGAATGCAGCGCCGCGCATCCGCCGTGCGTGGTGCCCAAGGAAATGAGGCGAGGGGGGGCAACAGGAGGAGTGGAAGAAAACCCGACCAAGGGAATGGGGGCAGGGGGGGCAACAGGAGAAGGAAGTATAAGGAAAATCTCGGTGGACGAAAGTAGGAAGAAGACCGGCAGACAGAGTAGCAAGGCACCAGGCCGACTAGTAAGTGGAACATGTCTATACTACTCGTGCCGCCAAACTGCTGCAGCTGGTTCGAACGTGATATTTTTTGTTTTCTTTTCTCTTTTTTGCGCTTTGACCCTCCTTGATTTTTCTTATTGTAACTTTTTGTTTTTTTGCCAGGGAAGCTTCCATTCTTTTGGTTCTCACGAAACGAGTCTTGTGGCGTGGGTGGATGACGAGCCTTTTGCGTTGTTTGTTGCGTGCGGTGTGATGCATCCTCTTCCGGGAATGGGGCATGGTTTGACGAAAGCGAAACAAAAACGGCAGACAAGGGTGGCAAGGTACCAGACCGACTGTTAATAGGAGGTAGAGACCTGTCTATGCTGCTCGTACTACAAACTGGTGCGGTTGCCTGGAAGGGTACTCTTTGTTTTTGTTTTCGTTGTGTTTTGGTTTGCCTGTTATTTTCCCTTGGTTCTCGGTCTTTGCTCTGTTTCTATGTACAGTAGTAGTACTCTGTTTTTTTAAGCACGTTCTGTACCAGGTATTGATTATTGCCTGCCACATCTCCTACGGAAGGACATTACACTTCAGTATTGCGGGGGACCATATTAAATAGTACCTACGGTACACACAAAAACCTATATATTTCGGGGGTTTTCCTACAATATTCGGTCCTATTTACTATGGTCCCCCGTAAATAGTACCATTTCTGTAGTTTTTTCTTTTTTTCTTTCGATTTTTTTTTTCCTTCTTTTTCTCTCGTTCATAGAATGTATATGTCCTGCCCCTCGTATCCAGTACGACATGAAACATGGCATTGCATCGCGTGTGTTCTACACACATCAAACCTCTCTCTTTGCCCGCTGATCGACATCCGGAACACCCAGTGTCCCCGATTCTTCAATCTCGAAGAGACACAACCTCCGTGACCACAAAACTGCGCCACAGCAGAGATATTTTGTCTACTCTCCTCCTGTAATATATCTGTGGCGCAGGTTTTGTGACCACAGAGCTTGTGTTTCTCTAAGATTGAAGAATCGGTACGGACACTGGTTGTGCTGGATGTCGACGAGGTAGAAAGAACAGTTTAATGTGAAGAACACACAAACTGGATACGACAGGCACGACATACAGCTCCCGCGAACAGCGATTTAACCCTTTTTTAGAACTGCAGTCCCGTTTTTGGGACAAACCAGTCAATTTTGGGGACAAACCAGTCAAATTCTAAGTGGTTCGTCCCCAAAGCGGGACTGCGGCTCTAAAAGGGTCAAGAAAAAATCTAAAGAAAGAAGAAACAAAGGAAATAGGAGATAGAAACGTGTCGTGTGTGTGTGCTCTTCACATCAAGCCGTTCTTTCTTGTATCTCTTCTAGGATTGAAGAATCGGCACGGACACTGGTTGTGCTGGATGTCGACGGGTAGAAAGAACGGTTTAATGTGAAGAACACACACACACACCCGTCGACACCCAGTACAACCAGTGTCCGTGCCGATTCTTCAATCCTATTGTTAATATTATAAATAGGAGATTCAAGCTCTACGGTCACGAAACTACGCCAGAGATACTACGTTGTTATTATGCAGTAAGCGAAGAGTAGACAACGCGATGCCATGCCATGTCGTACTGGATACACATTCTATTAATACGAAAGACTGAGAACAAAGGAAACAAGCAAAACAAAAAACTGCCCCCCTTCGAGTTCAGATATCGTGTGGAGGTACGATTGTACCAGGTAGCTATTAATATGTGTTTCGTGCGGACGATAGAGCCGGTCGCCCCGGTGGTTCAAGTGGTTAACCTCGAATTCTACTTGTTTGAGTCCTGGGTTCGAGCCCCAGGAGGGTCGGACTTTGACTTTATTTGCAAAAATAAAAAAAGGGATTCAATTGTTGAGAGCGCCTTGCAGCGTGGGTAGGCACAATTCGATGCGAGTCGACGAGGGAAGAAAAAGGCTGAATCTTCTCGCGATAAAAATGAAGGCACGTACCTTAGCGGGAAGGGGGGAGAAGAGCCTGCTATGTGACCCCGGATCTGAGTTACGAGTTGGAAGGAGAGAGAGAAGATGTGCGAAGATAATGAATGGGATGGAAAAAAACAAAAAAAAACAAACAAAAAAAACACACACACACACACATCAAACCTCTCTCTTTACCCGCTGATCGACATCCGGAACACCCAGTGTCCGTGCCGATCCTTCAATCTCGAAGAGACACAACCTCCGTGACCACAAAACTGCGCCACAGCAGAGATATTTTGTCTACTCTCCTCCTGTAATATATCTGTGGCGCAGGTTTTGTGACCACAGAGCTTGTGTTTCTCTGAGATTGAAGAATCGGCACGGACACTGGTTGTGCTGGATGTCGACGAGGTAGAAAGAACAGTTTAATGTGAAGAACACACAAACTGGATACGACAGGCACGACATACAGCTCCCACGAACAGCGATTTAACCCTTTTTTAGAACTGCAGTCCCGTTTTTGGGACAAACCAGTCAAATTCTAAGTGGTTCGTCCCCAAAGCGGGACTGCGGCTCTAAAAGGGTCAAGAAAAAATCTAAAGAAAGAAGAAACAAAGGAAATAGAAGATAGAAACGTGTCGTGTGTGTGTGCTCTTCACATCAAGCCGTTCTTTCTACCCGTCGACACCCAGCACAACCAGTGTCCGTGCCGATTCTTCAATCCTATTGTTAATATTATAAATAGGAGATTCAAGCTCTACGGTCACGAAACTACGCCAGAGATACTACGTTGTTACGTTGTTATTATGCAGTAAGCGAAGAGTAGACAACGCGATGCCATGCCATGTCGTACTGGATACACATTCTATTAATACGAAAGACTGAGAACAAAGGAAACAAGCAAAACAAAAAACTGCCCCCCTTCGAGTTCAGATATCGTGTGGAGGTACGATTGTACCAGGTAGCTATTAATATGTGTTTCGTGCGGACGATAGGGAAAGCCGCATTGAAGTTGAGCAAGGTGGCCGATGAACGCGAGTTGAGATATCGAGAGAGCACGGAAAGGAAAGGGACGGCAAAAAAAGTAAATGAAGGATGGTTTCTTATTTCGAGCGGGGAAAGACCGTGGGCGCGAGCCCGGGGGGATGAGCAACACCGACCGGTAGCCTCAATACACCGAGCGCTTGAACTGCTTCCATGTCGTTTGTCCGAAACATCCGGTCGGCTCGTGTTGTACCACACCAGACCGTTCAAGCAAACAAGATGTTGCTCGGTCGTCCGTGCCAATAGGGACCCATCTGGGGCGTAGTTTCGTGACCGCAGAACTTGTATCTCTCGGGGTTTTGAAGAATCGGCACGGACACTGGTTGCGCTGGATGTCGACGGGTAGAAAGAACGGTTCAATGTGAATCCCTTTAGTACTGGAGTCCCGTTTTGGGGACACACCAGTCAAATTTTGAGTACTTTGTCCCCAAAACGGGACTGCGGTTCTAGAAGGGTTAAGAATACTCGCACATGGAGAACACGTTCTCCATCCCAACGTTGATCGCAAGGTGGAGGACTAAAAGCAAGAAGCACCCAAATGCGGAACGCAGACATGAGCGAATTCGTCCGCAAGAAAGGCAAGGGCCTCCACGGCATCGCCACTTTCCATCTCCTCCTGCTGCTGCTGCTGCTGCTGCTCTTGCGCTTTCGTTGTTCAGCCGGCTGTGGTTCAGCTATGTTTATTTTCTGTATCTCGTGCCAATGTTTTTTGCTGTTTTGGATATCTCGACCCTTTTGGTCTCCTAAACTGCTTCAGCTTTGCTTTCAGGATTTAACCTTTCTTTTTTATGACGACTGCGGTAATTTTTTTCGGTGTGTGGTCGGTCGAAACCGAATGGACTAATTATGCGCACGATCGTATCAAAATCCACGGACCCCCATGTAGCCGGCAACGTCTACAAACGGGAGCTTACGCGCAGAACTACTACTGACTGTAATATAACAGGATTATTATTTTCTTAACCCCTTTAGAACCGCAGTCCCGTTTTGGGGACAATCCACTCTAATTTCAAGTACTTTGTCCCCAAATCGGGACTGCGCTTCTAAAGGGGTTAAGTACAAACCCCTTCAACATTCCACCTTGCAGTAGTTTGAGATTCTTGTCGTAGCTGTAATAGAAGGTACTCTGTAGCGAATAAACTGAGTGTACTAATAGACTAATAGAGAAGGGGAGCGTTCTGCACCTACTTCAACCACAACGACTCCCCGAGTTTCTTATTTTCCTGTCGATCTCGGCCTGAATTTGTTAGTAGTGCTCGCTTTCGTAGTGCTACGTACGCTCAGATTGTACCTCTTTATAGGTGTCCTGTATCGTGAGGCCAGCCGTTCGATTGTTTCTCGCCCCCTCCAAGGCGGGCAACCAATGAGTACGCCCCCCCCCCCCCCCCCCGCCCCCCCCCCCGCCACTCCACACACACCCTAGTGCAAGCAATGTCTGCCTGGTCGGTGAAGACGGGACGGGCTCCGTCCCGGCATTGTACTCAGGAATGCGAGGGTCTTGAGTCGTAAGACTTCGGCCATGCACCACACGAGCACCCCCGCCCCCCTACGCTCCTCACCACTCCAAACCCTCCTCGAACCTCCCCCCCTCCCTCCCTCCCTCTCCTCGTCCCCCCCCCCCCCCCCCCCCCCTCCCTCTCCTCGTCCCCCCGCCCCCCCCCCCCCCCCCCCCCCCCCCCCCCCCCCCCGCCTGCCCTCTCACCCCCGACCTAACACTGCGGCGAACGCAGAGATCGATGCCTCTCTGCATGAAGCAGCTCCACTCGTCACTGAACCGTGAGCACAAGCTGAAGCACTGGGGGCGGTTGCAGTACGGACTGTTCCTGAAGGGGGCGGGCCTAGGAGTTGACGATGCTATGGCGTTCTGGCAGGTGAGGGGAGAGGGGAGAGTGGCTCGCCTTCTTTGTTGGGAGGGGGAGGGGGGTTGCTTCACGTCACGTTTTGGTAGTTTTTTTTTTTTTTTTCAGTTTTTGCTTTTGTTGTTTTTTTGCTCGGGTTTATTCAGATTTTGCTTATGCTGGTGTTTAGTGTTTGTCTGGTGGTGGGATCGGAGATAATTTGATAGGAGAGGACAAGGTAGTCGAGGAACAGGGTTTCTATATGTGACAACGCCATGGCGTTCGGACACGTGAGGGGAGAGGGGATTGCGGTATTTTGGGGGGTGGTTGCCTCTTGTTTTTTTCTTGCTGTTCCTTCCCTCAAAGTTTCGTTTTTATGTGTTGCTGTGTTTATTGTGCGTTGGTGGGGTCGGAGATTCGACTGAAAGAGAGAAAAATAAACAGAGAGGAAAGCATTAAGAAAACGACGAGTTGAAAGAGAAAGAGAGCGAGAGACAGAGAGATATTGAGAGAAAGGGAGGGGAACATTTATGTGTAGAGATAAAGACAAATCGAAAGATAAAAGAGAGCGAGACGGAGAGGGGAGAGGAGAGATAGAGGAGATATTTAGAGACAGGGAGATAGACACGTACGTACAGAGATGAAGGAAAATTCAAAGAGAACGACAATGAGAGAGGGAGAGGGACAAAGGGAAGGAGAGAAGCACGTGCACGCAGAGAGGAGAGATGAAGAGAGCCAGAGAGAGAGAGATAACGAGATACCCCCTCCCCTCCTCCCCTTCCCACCCGCCGCCGAGCGTCTCGCAACCCATGCCAAGCCCCCCAAATCTCAACCGACTCCCTCCCCTCCATCCCCCGGTGTGGTGTCGAACCAACGATTGCGTAACCCCACCTTGCAGGCAATGTTTACCAAGATAATGGGCGTGGATCAGTTCCAGAAGCAGTACGCGTACAACGTAAGGCACATGTACGGCAAGGAGGGCAAACGCACGAACTACACCCCGTACAGGCGAGAAACATAGCAGGGTGGTTAACGGGCCGGGTCAAACGACTCGCGGATCAGGTCGGGTCGGTTGAGGATGAACCGACCAGTGAGAGCTTGAAGACTTCCTTATTACTCGACCCGGGCCGTCCCTTGCCCGACCCGACCCGACCCGACCCGTGAGATTTTGAAAAACCTCCTGGCCCGACCCGACCCGGCCCGGCCTGTGAGGTTTCAACAACTTCCGGACCAGTGAGAACTCTGGGAAAATAAAACTGAACATACCTTCTTGAGTCCTTCGAGTAGATCACTTTTGCTATATGTCGATCGCTTTCAGTTTTTTTGTTTTGTTTTTGTTTTGTTTTGGCAAGTTCGCGGCTGCTTGAACCCTCACGTGCTGTTTGTACTGCTGCGCGACGGTATTCGTAGACTCGTTGCGTTTTTTTTTAGCCGGATTTCCGAACCATTCAAAACGGGCCCCCCTCTGTAGCATGTACAGCTCACCCTTCATGCGACTCGCTACTCTTCCCCCCCCCCCCCCCCCATGGTCATACAACTACGGTCATGCACGATATCGAGTATACCCCCCCCCCCCCCCCACCCCCGCCTCCCCTTCGTCCGGGATTATTACGTTAAACAGTTGCCTCAAAATTATCATGGGAAATCCGCCGGGACCCGGAGACCACCACGGGTGCCCCTACCGCCACTACGACCAGGACCACCTCTCGAGCCTTCTGTCTCAGGTATGCGCGTGTGTGTCTGGCATTCTCTGTATGATTTGTATGATTGTCGTTGTATTTTATGCGATTTGTATTATTTGAGTTGTGTTTCACGAAATGATTTCGATGGTTGTTGGGGTTGGTCTCGTGATTATTCATAGTATACCAGGTATGGTATTGTGCTCGTTTTTTTTTTTTTTGTTCCCGTAGGTGAGCCTGTTCGCGTTTTTTCCCGGAAAGGTTCACAGCGATGTTGTTGGTGGTTTCGTCGGCTTTGGTGCTGGTGTGTGTTGTTGATTTGTGCTTCCTGATTGTGTTCGTGTTGCTTTCTTGCCTTGGCGTGTTGCTCTCTGTCTTGGTAGGTAGTTTCTTTTCGGTAGGGGTTTTTATTTTGGCGCAGTGCTGTTGTTGCTTACCGTGAAGAGCGGAGAGAAGGCACGAGTCGGCGGTTTCGCACAGGTCGGGGAGAGCGTAGGGGTGCAACCAGAGGACGAAAAGAACGAAAATAGTTTCGACGAAAAAAAAAAACTTCGAGTTGGACGTTGCTGTTGTTGTCGGTGCTAGAGCTTGTCGGTCGGTGTTGGCAGCGTTGCTGGTGCTGGTGTTCGTTTTGCTCTTTTGCACCGCATCCGTTGCTGGCGTGTCGATGTTGTTTTTAGGTGCTCGTGTTTTTTGGAGGTACTGCCGCTGCTGTCGCTACTACTGCTGTAGTACTGCTGTCGTTTTTTGCTGCTTGTTGTTGGCAGCGTTGCTACGGTACTTGGTGTCGTTGTTTCTGGTGTGGGTGGCCGTGTTCATGTGGGCACCGGATGCGTGTCTCGATTTTCTGTGTTGTTGTCTGGTGCTCGTGTTCTTTGTTGGTGGTCCTGCCACTGGTATGGTAGCTATTGCTGCTGTTTGCTGCCATTTGTTGGCTGCATCTTCCCGCCAGTGAAAATGGCTCGGGCTTTCGCCCCAACGAACCCCCCCCCCAAACACACACCAGAAAACAAAAACAAAAAACGTTCGACGCTTTGTCATCCAATGCAAGAAAGTCCGCGTCAAGCCTCAAAAACCGTTCTTCGTAGGATGCACCTCACCCTTTTTGCGACTCGCCGAACACCTCACGGCGCTTCGCGCTCGCTTGCAAGCAATGTCTTGTCTGGTCGATGAGAACCCAACAATGCTCCGTCCCAGCAGTGATGCGAGGGTCTGTGGTCATATGACTACGGCCATTCATGACATGAGTACACCCCCCCCTCCCCCCTTCCCGACACGCCAACTTATCATCGGGACCAGGTGCGCATCGGAGGAGCGGATAAGGACGCCATCCTCCGGCAGGTGAAGTCGAAGAGCTACCAGCTCGCTTGCCAGCGCCACTTCGAGGCGACACACAAGGGACACGAGGCCACGGGTGTGAGCACGGACGGGGTCGGGAACCACCCCAACGCCTGGATGCACGCCTCCATGGAGTTCCACAAGGCCAAGGTGAAGTACAGTGGAGACCCAACTTCTTTTGGGACTGAAAGGGAAAAAGAAAATGTCGAAAAAAACTACCGAGTACAGTCAGAGCGTGCGTGCTACGATCTATGGGAGCAGACTGTTTTGACCAAAACCTTTCTGACAACCGTGGCTCCTTGTTGTCGGAACACCGTTTGTATTTTGCATGTCCTCATTTCTTTTCCCCGTCCGACGATGTATCGTACATGTTCCATTCCGACTTGAATCGAATGGCTTGTACTACTCTACCGCAGTACCAGTCCCTCTTCTATCGCCCTGAAACCAACAGAGATCTCGTTTTCCCTTTCTTGACGGCCCCTCCTGGCACCTTCCCCCCCTGGCAAACCCTCGTTTGCCCTGTATGTACTCCTCGTCAACGTTCCACCCCCACGTCATCGGCAGCAGTGCCCCGGCTTGTTCGTTCCTTCCCCCAGCAGCCTGGCTGTCCCTCGGTGCCAGCTTGTACCGGTTATCGGTTGTATATACCTATATCCCCTCGGTTTAAACTTTCGTGCTTTCTCAGCCTCAGTTTCTGGGTGAAGTCCAATAGAGCTCACGCCAGGAAGGAGCCCCATACAAAAGCAGGTGCACCCAAGGGTATACGCACTATTAATAAATAAACCGGCTCCTCACCTTTTTTTTTTCCGAGTCCCAGGAAGGGGGGGGGAAGTAGGAGGGTCACTTAAATCAAGTACAAAAAAAAATAAAGAGAGCAAAAAAAACATTTTGCAAATTTATAGTTCTGACAAAAAATTCCAATCCGCTACGTATAGTTTGTGATCAATTCCGACGCGGTGGCGAGTGTGGCTCTGTTTTATCTTTTTTGTTCTCGTACTCCTCGATCCTATTACGTGTCAGTTCTCACACGGAAGTGTTCCCGGCTGGAAAGTACCCGGGCTGTATGTACACGATACTATGCGAAGAGGTCTCCGACACTCGAAGTACGCTGCATGACGCTACGGTCAGTAGTCGTGCTTTGTGCTTGCTGCCACTAGAGCGCCCGACATCACAGTCCTTCTGGTCTCTATCCTCTCATTAAGTCTTAAGGGTCGAGACGGCAGGCTCCTATGTTCGGTCAGGGCTGAAATTCGTACTATCAGGTGAAGGCGAAAGGTTTGTCCCACAGTTACTGCTCTGCTTCTCAGTGTAAAAAAAATGGCTTTCTTAAGGATCGTGCAATAACCGAGCTGAAGAAACATGTCATCATCCAATTTCTCGCGTGCTGCCGCGTATCGTAAGGCCACGGGCTACAGGGAGCAAGGGTAGGGGGTCGATTAGACGTTGTGCGACACCCTCCCCTCCGGCGGGTACCCTATCCGCCCCCCGTGTCCCTTGCTCCCTCCCTTCCTCGCCCCGCCCGTCCCTCGTCGTCGTCGGTGGGCGGCACGCCCTATTTCGCGCGAAACATCACCAGTGCATAGCCTTCCTAAATAACGCAGTTATAGCGTGCCAAAGCTGAACGTGAAACACCCTTTTTCCTCCCTCCTCTCCCATCCTTCTCCTCCCGCCCCCCCCCTCCCTCCCCCCGCCCCCCTCCACATTCGCTTCCCACCCCATTTACACATTTTTTAACTTGTCAAGGCTGGGGCTGGGGCCGGAGCGACCCCTACCGCCGGTAGCGGCAGCGGCGGCGAGGCTTCCAACCCGGCTGGAAACCCCTCTGCGTCGTCGCCCCTCCCGTCGACAAGCGCAGGGCGGGCGTCGTCGTTATCGCCGTCGCCGCCATCGTCGGCAAGCGCGGCGAGATCTCAGCAGTCGCCTCCATGACCCCCGTTCCTGAGCTTTTGTTTGTTGCTTGTTTTGTGCGTTTTGATTGGTTGACTTGTGTGTTTTGTTTCGATTTGATTCGTTTGCATCGATTTGTTTGCTTTCTTGCCAACATTTTTGGTAAACTTTTCGGTGTTTTTTGTTTTTTGTTTTTGTTTTTCTAGTGCTGCTGATGGTGATGATGATGCTGCCCTTTTCTTTGTTCGGTTATTTTCATTTTTTTCTCACTTGTGGGACGCTTTTGCTGTGTCCTGTGTGACACTGGGTACCGTTTTTTTAGAGTGTTCGGGTAGGACGGGGGCAGTTGCATGGAATTTTCAAATTTTCCTCTTTTCCGAGAGTTCGGAGTTGCGGCATGTTCACGTTCTTTGGGAGCTTACGACTGCTGCTACTACTGCTGTTGTTGTTTATGCTGCTGCTGCTACCGTTTTTTTTGCCTCTTTAGTATGAGTGAACACAGCAGTAATCGTAACCCACTGTCGTGTAAGCATAGGGGGGTACCTGGTTTGGGTTCACCGTGAGTTCTGGTTGTGCGCCCCCGTAGTAGTGCGTGCTGCTGCTGCCGCTGTCGCTACCTTTGTCGCTGCCGCTACCACTTCCTGCTGCTGCTGTTGTGGTTGCTGCTGCTATCATTGGTGTTGTTAGCTCTTTGTACGAGCCTCCAAAGCTTCATCCAGTCTAGCGAAGTCGCTCGTGTTTAGGACAGCTCCTGCCTTGTGGGGACATAATACTTGGAGTTAGAGCAAGGTTTCGGCCCCTGTATACTGCACCAGCGAAAGGGTTATCACCCGTTGAGAAGTGCACCCACTGTTTTGGCGACAATTTAGTTGGAATTAGTATGGGATAGTCATATAAAAGGGTTATCGGCGATGCCCGTGGGAGAGCTCTTCTGAGCTCGGAAACGGCCGACCATCTCACCGGATCCACATGAACGAGACAGATAATGCCGTAATGGTATTTGTTGGCTTGTCTTTTGTTCTGGTATTTCGTGGGAGAAACAAGAAAACAGATCTTATCAGGTGTAGGAGTTGGGGGATCAGAGACCAAGGTCGGGAGATATCGAAAGCCAAAGAGCGGAGATTATCAACATTGCAAACACAGCGTCGTGCGGCAATGTGGGGTGTAGACCCTCTATCTGGCGTCTGAGATTTTCAGCGTGTAACATGGTCATGAAGATACAAAAAACTCACCTTGCCTATTGCAAACACTCGGATAACACTTGTCCTCGTTATGGGGCCTATTGCAGCGGCTCGGCCGCGTCCTTCCTGTTCTAGTGCTTTCGCAGGAGGATCAATCGCGGAATGCGGTGTGTAGTAGAGTGTCATATGCAGATATCTGGCACATTAACGTGCACACGCATTGTTATAACCCTCTTGGGACTTGAAAGGGGGACACTAGCGATAAGGAGTGGCGATTACAGCCACGGCCACTCCGTGATTGGGAGGTGATACAAGTTGGTGCCCGAATTACAACGCAAGGAGAAGTACGGTGTGGGCGCAGCACAATGCTATTCGCACTGCTGTTGGGCGCTCCCGGTGCTCGTAGACCGCGCGTCGATAGCACCAAGGTCGTTATTTGTTTTGTCTCTATTTGGGTTCCCTAAGGGATGAATTCACCTAACGTTTTCGTTCGGTCTCGTCGGCTCTTCCTGTACGGTAGCGCTGTGCTGTGCTACGCGGCGACCAGTGCGTGTACGTACTAACACCGTGGACAAAAACACAATATCAGGGTTTGTCCAGACTCGTACGTTGGCATCCCAAGATGCACCCAGACACCATCCGCCGATGTATTGCTATAACTTGAGAACATGAAAATACCAGGTATACCTTTGTCCCCGACGGCTCACAGGGCAACATTCTGAACATTTGCTCTCTCTGAAACCGGGTCGAACAACCAGATATCTGCGAGAAATGTGTCACGGGAAGCCCAACCTCCACAGGCTTTACCGGTGCCCCCCCCCCCCGGGTAGGGACCCGGTTGCCGAGCTTGTGCGCGGAACCCTCGAACCACACATCTCCGTTTACTATTAATAGCAGAAAGAGCGAACCCCCAGTACGCCGCATGAAGGGCAACATTCCACATGATCACTTGTTTGGTGAGATGCCCTGACGACAGGTTGTTTGGCTCCGGAAACACGAAACCACTCGATTCAAGCTAAAATCACGTAATTTCCACTCTATATCCTCTACTCAGTTTTTAGCGGGTAATGGGGCTGAACCGGCTGACTTTGGAACCCATACAGGAAAAAAAGCAAAACGGACGGGGAACCAAGAGGTGCGACCCGCGGCCTTGAAGGCCGTTGGGCATATTAATAATTGGGATCTTTTGGTCTCTTGGAATTCGTTGGCGGCTGTTTGTGTACAGGAGCTGTCGGACGCGTGCACGTGTTGCACGCGTGGTCTACACCATGATCGTCGAGGAAGAGCAGCAGATATATATTTTATTTTATTACACTCACCACACCGAAATACACCAGGTTGGGTCAATACCGTTCTGTCAGAGACCCCACCACATAAACCACACACAGGAGGTAAGCCGCACCAAGATTGTCACCGGCTGCACCCATCACATATAGACAGGCAGTGTCGTTATTATCAAAGCCCGGGTCGTATCAGAGACCCCACCACATAAACCACACACAGGAGGTAGGCCGCACCAAGATTGTCACCGGCTGCACCACTCACATATAGACAGGCAGTATCGCTATCATCAAAGCCCGGGACGGTATTGACCCAACCTGGTGTATTTCGGTGTAGTGAGTGTAATATAATAAAATATACATCTGCTGCTCTTCCTCGACGATCATAGTGTAGACCACGCGTGCAACATTTGTACGCGTCCGACAGCTCCTGTATAACAAACAGCGGCCAACTACGACTAACGTAAATTACGTTACTTTCCGATGTATGCCGTACAGTAGGAGGGCACCTGCTTTTCCTGAAGCCTTCACTTATGGGAGCTTCGTACCCCACCTGAAAATTGACTTTGAGAAACAGTGAACCCGACGAAAATCCCTGTTGCAGCGACGGGGGGGCCGAGGCAGAACGGGGAATCCGTCATTATATGGAAGGCGTACTTGGTGATCGGGACCGTGACCGGAGAACCCCCGTGTCGGACCGACGATAGTTATGCGTCGGGCAAGGGGGGGCGTTGCAGCGACTGGGCGCCGGGGAAAGACAGGGGATCTTTTCTATGGAACGCGCACGCTACTACCGGGCCGTTACCAGAAGGCCTGTTTCCGCACCGACGATAGTTGCGCGTTATGCGTTGAGCATGGGCGGGTGTTGCGGTGCCATGCGTAGAAATAGGGTCTCCGCTCAGGACTGATTCGTAGGGTTCCTCCATGCTTTACCTGTGTGAAATGCTGGCGCACGGGGCTGCAGCACCCCCCCCTGCCGGACGCCTATAGCTATCGTCGGTGCAACGCACAGCATTCCGGTCACGGCCCGGAAACCGTGTGTCCCTTCCATATGTAACGGATCCCTTGTTTTTCGTCGGCGCCCCGTCGTTGTAACACCCCATCCATGGCCTACTGTAACAAACGGCATCGATTTTCTGTTATGAAATACGTAACTTTTCCGATAACCCGCAACATCTACATTGATTATGTATCATGCATGCGTCGTCCGAGGTGTGCGACTATCACGCCGTCTCTACTCCGAACACCAGCGGGAAGTTTCGCGTGGATCCTTCGATGGCTCGAAACACCTCAACATTGAGATCGGTTACTTCCAGATCGGCCTGATCCCGAACTACTGCTGCTGCTGGTCTCTTCCCACCGCCCGTCACCCCCCCGCTCTGTACAGCTCGCGCAAAGAGTAGACATCGTTTTCGGACGACCAGCTCGATGCTCTTCTTACTCGAACTGCCGTGCTTTGTCGAGGGTCTCTTGGCGTACGATATTCCATACACACCTGGTAGGTACATATATATACATGATGACGAACGACGTGGCCGGTGCTTCGTCGCCGCCCGAAGCCAATCAATGATCTGTAGGAAGGAGGAGAAAATATGCACCATATTGATTGGTGGTATTTTGGTAGATGGTGTGCTTGTGTGTATTCCTATGCGGGCTATCTGTCATAGCCCATTCACTCTCATGAAACAACCCACAATGTTACCATAATATATATGTGTGAGCCGGTCGCCCCGGTGGTTCAAGCGGTTAACCTCGAATTCTACTTGTGTTTGAGTCCTGGGTTCGAGCCCCAGGTGGGTCGGACTTTGACTTTATTTGCAAAAATAAAAATAAAAAGGATTCAATTGTTGAGAGCGCCTTGCAGCGTGGGTAGGCACACTTCGATGCGAGTCGACGAGGGAAGAAAAGGCTGAGATCTTCTCGCGATAAAAATGAAGGCACGTACCGTAGCGGGAAGGGGGGAGAAAAGCCTGCTATGTGACCTCGGATCTGAGTTACGAGTTGGAAGGAGAGAGAGAAGAAAATGTGCGAAGATAATAAATGGGATGAGCAAAAAAAAACAAAAAAAAAACACGCATGATGAGATTAGCATACATACCCCCTCAAACGGATTCCGAAGCTGCTTTTCCCGACATTGGGGAAGGCGCAAATTTCCAGCGTAGAGAGAGTCTACATGCAGAAATCCCGGCCGGATCCATGATACCGGTGTCCACCGACCGGGTGTGGTACTTTGGGGTTTGATTTGTTTTCAGGCGTACGCCCGAACAGGGTGTTATATTTAACGTACCCCCGGTGGTGATGACGTGGTGGTCGAGAAGCCATAAACGTACCCCCGGGTGTAGGTTGGTAAGGGCGTGTATTATTGAACGGGGGTGTGCTGTCATCCGTGTTACACGGCGGTGGTACGGCGGGCGTAGTTTGGTAACGGCGTTTATTAGTCAAGGGGGGTGTGCTGTCATCCGTGTTACACGGCGGTGGTACCCTGGTAGGTACATGTCAGGAAAGTGTCAACCATTTTGACAAAGCTGGGCCTGTAGTACCTAGTATCAAACAGACAAGCCCCCTCTCCCTGTTTGTCATGGAGGGGTCCACGTTTTTGTCCGTTTTTTCGCGTCCAATGATTGGTCAACCTCCTTTGCATCGATTGCTCACAGAGGAGAGCGGCAAACAAACCCCTCCCCCCATTCCTGTACTCAATAATCGCAGCGGACGGGAGAGCGGCGGGTATATTATATATATATATATATATATATATATGTATATACAGCAGTACTAGTAGTGTAAGCACCTGGTAGTAGTCTATGCGGTTAACCGCATCAACAACCGGAGAACGAGCGAAACCAATCAGCAATCAAAACACACAGCTTGCAAAGCTAACGTTGAAATTCCAAACCACTCAATCGGCCGAAACTCAGATATAGGTGACGTATTTATTTGCAATAATTTTATTAAAAAAAATGCAGGATGGTAGACCCTCACCAATCCATTTAGTTTTCCATGCCATCCCATCACAGCGAGCAGCAGCGGAACACAACCCCCGGTGTCATCATATCTTTATGGGCTACCTGGTACTCTGTATGTTGGTATGGCAGCAGTACTTTAATTGTCTTTTTTACTGTCTGTCATGGCAGCCCATACAGAAAGGTGTATCACCATCAAACCATCATCCCCACCAATATCCTCTAAATTAACTCTTCCTTGGCCCTGCCCAACAACTTACAACGACCGGTCATCACCGAGGCGCTAAGTCGCGCGGTGAAATTACGGGAAACAAAACCTTACACAGAGCGAATTAAGCCGAGTCGACTTTTCCTTCCCCAACGCAAGTACGTACACGCGTGTTTCTACCAACCACAGGACGCGAAAAAAAACGAAAAAAAAAAACAATAACCCGAGAAGAATATCACGCTCGGACAACGCGCGCACACATTCAGTGGGGTGTAAATCTGTCGGAAATATAACAATCGTTGGGGTATCATAATCATACGTACAAATACTAATACTCAAACGTTGTTTATATTTCCAAACAGAGTGTTAATGTTCAATGTCCAATCGACATGATACTCATTGCACGCGATACACTAACCTACACGTCGCACACATACATGATAAAACGAAAACAGTAGTAGCACGGATGTAGCAGCAACACGATGAACAATGCCTCTACTGAATAAACTGTGTTCTACCAGGTACTGTTGTTGATGGACAGAGCTGCAGAGTACCGTACACAAGGAAGTAGTAGGACTAATCATAGTGGTCGTACACCAGTAGAGGAGTACTGGACTGAAGCATCATGCCACCAGATAACGTACAGGAGAAGGGAGGGCTGAGGGTGAGCCCGGAAAAACGAAACACGCCGGTACCAAAAACAGGCGCGCCAAAACAAATCACACCCTACTTTACACGACACAGCACCGAACACAATAACACAAGAACATGCCAACGGCGGTGGCCTGAAAAACCAGCATGACGTTTTAGAAGAAAAACAAATAGCCGACATGATAACACATTTCGCGATGCATCATGCCTATACACGATGCATGCATCCCATCATATGCCAGCGGAAGCAGGAGCACCCTATGGTCCACCCCTCGAGCGACATGGTCATAACCGCGGCAAGGCCACAAATGCACTGATTGCTACCTGGTACGGCTCAAATTCACGGCAATTCATCGCTCTCCGATTGGCTGGTGAAACTATGCTCGTTTTCTACCGACTCCAGGAAGGATGACGACCGAGTAAACCCTCCACCATAGTACACAGCTTCCCCCCTCCAATCCCCCCCTACCCCTGTTTGATACCGTTCAGTGTTTAAACCGATCATCACCTGAGAGGCGAACCGGGTTGTACGGGCTCTCAAGCCATGTACGGGTACACTTCTAATTAATCAACAACCTACCACCTCTAGCGTCACAGTGTGTAAAATATAATCAACTCCCCGCCTTCATTCCTTCCTCGCGCCGCGCGGGGCGGTTTTGCAGAAAAATCCCTGAAAAAAAAAAAAAAAACTCGACGAGCAAAATCGCGACGACCAAGAAACAACAAAACCCCATCACGAGGAGCACCAAAAAATCCAACACGTGCGAAGCAAAGCCGTCTGACAATGCCGGGCAGTGCAGACACCCGCGAGGCGGGACGCTCTCGACACCCCCGCCCCAACCCCGGCTCCTCCACTTCCCCCCGACAACAACGACAGTCGCAAAAAACGTAATACCCGGCCCCGCATGGGCTCTTTTTTACGATTAGCACCTACGACGAGACTGTCCAAGGATGAGCAGGCGACGGGAACGCAACGTCATCCCTGCACGAACTCGCCCCTCCCCCGTCACGCAGCTGCTGCTGCTGCCCCCCCGCCCACGGGCTACCACCCACGCGTTGCATCGAAAGAAGCTGCCTCCCGTCACCACTCCGGCCTTCTCCCCCCCCCGCCCCCTGCGAACCCTCTTCGCACGCCCACCCAGCCTCCCCCCCCTCTTTCTCCACCGCACCCCCTCCCCCCCCCTCCTCTTCTTCGGATAGCTCAGAGCGCACCGACCGAAACCCTAGGCGGAGCGGGCGGCCGCACCGAGCGAGCTCCCGTGCAACCACGTCCGCCGATTTCCCCTTTGCTGACACTCCGTTGTACGACTCCAAGACATCCCCGATCCCCGGGCTGAGCCTCTCTCCCGAGAAACCCGTGGGCGTCGGCCCGACGTACCCGCTCATCCCCTGAACGCACACGCCTCCCCCGTCAGCGAGCTCCTTGAACTGCAGGCCTATTACCTTCGTCGAGAAAAGGAGCTCGTAGCTTTCCTCGGCGGGTCTTGGCCCCATCACGGACGTCCGTCTTTTCTTGGGCATCGAGGCCGCGAGCCCCCCAACCCCCACGTCCCCATCCCGCTGCTGCTGCTGCTGCCCTTCTCTTCTAACCTCACCCCCTTCGCCTGCGCCCCCCCCACTTACGCCTGGAACTCCTCCGTCTGCGATATCGCCCGCCACGCCGCCGGGACGCTGGGCGGGATAATCCGTGTCTCCAGCGAAGATTCGCGTGCCACACGGCTCGGCAAGCTCCAAATCGGAAACTTGGATCAATGCCGTGCGTGACGAAACCGAGCCTACCCTGGTGAGCGCTCCACTCAAGCCACCCC
Organism: Nereocystis luetkeana; assembly: GCA_031213475.1. Classification (NCBI taxonomy): domain Eukaryota; class Phaeophyceae; order Laminariales; family Laminariaceae; genus Nereocystis; species Nereocystis luetkeana. Next base: position 12,064,013 of record JARUPZ010000004.1, read on the forward strand.
CACCCCCGCCGCTACCGCTACTGCCGGCAACGATAGAAAGAAGGTTCGTAGCGCTCCCGCCACCACCACCAGCTGCGAGGCCGGCAGCGGCAGCCGCTAGACCTGCGGTCGCGACGGAGTGATACGGGGAGGAGACCGCCGCGCCTCCCGCCGCCCGAACGGCTTCACCCCCATCCGCGCCTCGTCCTGCTCCCCCTCCTCTTTTCCCCGCTGAGCTAGTCCCAGCTTCCGAGGACGCGGTCGACCCGTGGGATGACGAGGAGTCCCACCGAACCGGGGAGTCTGTTAGCGCGGAGGAGAAACCGGCAGCGGCTGAGCGGGGCGATGCGGGGGGCGTCTGCAGGTTGCCGTTGTTGCCGCTCGTGTTCAAGTTGCTGTTGTTGGAGCCCGTCCCGGCCGCAGAACCTCCGGCAGCCAGAGAGGCCAGCGAGCCAACACTTGGCATGCTTCCCCCAGGCCAAAGCGCGAGCGTCTTCCCCATCTCTTGCGCGGCCATGTCCACCATACCCTTCCGGAACTCGTGGAAAAGCCCCGCCACTCCCAGCCCTCCCGCGGGCGCGCCACCCCCTCCCCCAACGCCACCCGGTCCCGCCGCCGACGGCGCCGCAACTACTACAGGAACGGCTGCACCACCACCGTTAGCGCCTCGGGGGAGCTCGGGCTGCTTCGGCGTGATTACATTCTGGGAAGGGATTCGCTTGACCGCCTGCACGACTCGGAGGTGCCGCGGCGGGGGGAGGGGGGGCACCTGCGGATCCCCGACCCGCTTGCGGATGGTCCCGCGAACGCGCTCTCGGAAGAGATTGCTGGCGGCCTCGTGGCTGGAGTGGCCCCTGGAACGCTCCGTCGGGTTCCCCTCGTTGTCGCATTCGAAGTCGGACGCCTATCGTTGAGGAGCAGATGCAGGCGCAGATTGGTAAACGGGAAAGGGCACAAGGGGATGAGAATGGGAACCAAATGCAGAAGCATAAGTAGATGCAGACGCAGAAGCAGGTCCACGAGCAGACCACAACCAGGGGAAGGACAACAGGAAAAAGGAAAATGGCCATTGAGACCGGGGGAGGGGGGACGACGAGCAGGGTGCACGGACGCATCGTTACCGCCGCACCCGACAACACTTCGCTGATTCTGCGCTAACATGAACATGTCGCACTACACAGCAGCATGAGAAAAGGCGTTTTTTTGCTCTTGTAGCTCGTGCTTATTGGTCTCACGGTAGTAGCCTACGGCTTCCTTAGGTCTCAAACCACTATATACATACCTGGCGCACACACACACAAACATGACACAAAAAAACTTACCTCCGACATGGTCTGGTCCGCAAAGTCCGTCTCCCCCCCCTCATCCGATGCTGCCAAACTCGCCCTCGACAGGCACGGCCTCAACACACCGCTGCCGCGGCCACCACCGCCGCGCGTCGCCCCCTCCTCGACGGTCTCCCTTCCTCCAACAAACTCCACAGCGGCGCCCGCCGCAGTTTCGTCCTCCTCTTCTGCAACGTCGGCAAAAGAAGTCGAGGTCATGGAACTCCTCTTCAAACCCATAGAGCTAACGCCACCGCCTCCGCCGCTACCGGCAGCCACCGCAGCCGCGACAGCGGCAGCAGCCGCAGCAGCGGGACCAGAAGCGGAAGAGGCAGCGTTGGCCTGCGCGAGGTTGCCCATTGAGGCCCACGGCCGCGACCGCATAGACTGGCCTTGATCGTGGCGTTGCTGGGAAAGGGCGAGGCCGGCGGCGGCGGCGGCGGCGGTCGGGGCGGCGGAGGAACGCCGCTGCGGCGGCGACGGCAACGCTCTCGACGACAACGAAGACGAGAGCGACGCATTCCTCGACCACATGTCACGAACTTCCTTCTTCAGGACGGCCTTCTGCGCGCGCACCAGTTGGGCCTTGTGTCGCGTCTGGCAAAGCTCCGCCCTGAGGTCGTACATGCGAAGCCGAGCAGAAGCGAAAGCGGGCGAGAAGAGCGGGCGCGAGGAAAAGGGGGAAGGGAGGGCAACCGTGAGGGTAACGGAAAGGAGGGGATCACATGAAAAGCAGGACTACAAACACCTGCGGATGTACCTACCATATATCACACGGGTGATAAATATCACACTACGTTGATAACATAACACACCCCCTGGAACGGATTTTCCGAGCCGATTTTCTCCAGGGCAGCGGGGGGAAACACACAACCAAAACGATGGCTTTGGAAATATGTCGACGGGATCTACGTAACCAAGACACTGTTATTAAAAACTGCTGTCGCACGTATGTATCGCTCGGCCTTTTGTGCTTTTTCCCTCCCTATTCCCAAGAAAATCAGATTCGAAATTATTCCGACGGGGTGTGCTGTGTGCTGTTAATACTACTCAGCATACAATGTGTGACATCATACAAAGCGTGTCATATACGTCATACGGTATGTTGGTTGCACACAACTATCCAATGGCCCACTGAGTCACTGCTATGAAACCCACACACTGACCGTTTTAGAGGTCGTTGAGTCTCGCAGAGATGATCTCCGAGACACTCTCGTCGCCACGTAGACTATGTACATGGCTCATCCCCATTTATTATCTTCGTACATCTTCTCTCTCTCCTTCCAACTCGTAACTCAGATCCGGGGTCACATAGCAGGCTCTTCTCCCCCCTTCCCGCTACGGTACGTGCCTTCATTCTTATCGCGAGAAGATTTCAGCCTCTTCTTCCCTCGTCGACTCGCATCGAATTGTGCCTACCCACGCCGCAAGGCGCTCTCAACAATTGAATCCATATCATACCCTCGCACGTATATGTATACAAACAGCACTAGTATTATTAATAATAGCAATAGTATGATATGTGTACCAGTACTATCGATATGAAGATGTTGTTGTTGTTGTTCTCACATTAACTCACAATACAATGCAGTCCGTGGTCGCAGGACAGGCTCCAATAACTCTGGAGTGGAAGAAATACCTCAAGTAAAAACAGAGGCAAAAACAAAAAACAAGCATACGCACTCCACCACTGCGGACACCAGGGAAGCAAAAAGGAGACTGTATATACTGCTGTAGTACGTGGTCAACTGCATCTGCAATAGTGAAGAGATCTATGGACGCTCCGCTGAAAAAAACTGAACACAAAAACGTGGCCCACGGCTCTGTCTCGTGTGTCTGGCATACGAGCTATAATTCCCGGTCTGACATCTGGCAACGCCGTCGGCAATAACCACTACCGCCTGCCAGGTATAAATGATTCAATTACGATCAAGTTCACCGCTGTAGACACAAAAAATACCGGGATAGCCGGTGCTGCTGCTATAGGCAAGATTCAGTTAAATTTATACCTGTGGGTAAGCCTATAAAATAATCATTAGACCATGTTCGTACTTGTGATGAATCTGGAGGATTCCAGCGGGCATTAATAAATACTCAATACACGGCAGGATTCCGAAACATTATAAAACTCTGGAAATCTAGGAATATACCAAATGTAGAAGACCATGCCACAGAATCTTGAACATGGAAACTGAAAAGAGCGCAAAAGACAACATGAGCAGTCAAGCTACTGCTGTCTTATTAATAGTGAGGGCGAAGAAAGCAGTTGATAGCAAAAAAAAACGTCTCATCGTATGATAGCTCGTCTACAGCAGCAAACAAAAAACACCAACTTGCTTCTTGTCGATATAACGCCGTGCTTGACTAAACCGCCATGGAAATACCACATGCCAGGTACTCAGCAAACGGCGAGTTTCCATGGATCCTTCGATCTCGCACAGCAGCACTGCAGCCGAGGACACCTTTTTTTTTGCATCATTTAAAAAACCGCGCTTGGACGATTTTGCTGTCGTCTGCTGTGTGGGGAAGGAGGGGAGCTCGTCACTACGCAACTCGGGAGCATGGATCCTCACTTTGAGCCAGTTAGATCAAACCAACCGTTGTACGATATACCAATAGCCCCCTTGCTCTATTGCCCGGTAGAAAGCAGCAGTTACTGTAGCAGTCTGTACCAACCATTTTCTCCAAAAAGTTCGTAGCCTTTACGTACGGGGGGGTAGGGGGTAATATGGCTGAGTCACTCATCGGGCTACAACACAGCCGTCGAAGGCCGAGCCAGCCCTCCATCTCCAAATAATAGTGAAGGACGGGGGGGCGGAAAAAAAACAGAGCACGAAAAACACAAGCACAACAACCCCCGAAAAAAAAAACAGTGACGAGACGCATCGACAAGCCAGCGCACGCTCCACAACCAGCAACACGCAATGACTCGGAAGTACATAGAAAACCGACGGCACTCCACCCAGGGCTCGTAACATACGGTTGGGCAGGTTGCACGTACTCGTACATACCAGGTAGTGCATTCGTGTGTTATAATCATAACGTACTGATATTGACATTGTGTTTTACAGCATATTTCTTTTTTTCGTAGGGCAACAATTAAAACAAAAGGTACCAGGGTATCAGAGCGGTTTTTTTTTCCACTCGAAAACGAGCCCGTGGACATCCAGCACAATCCAGTATCCGTGCTGGTTCTCCATCAGATATACACGTTCAGTATATAGATCACTGCTCACTGCTGCGGTATTATTACAAAAAAAACATTTTTTACACAGAAAAAGGAAAGCATGAAGAACCGAAAAAAAACTGGGGGCTTTTCCCCCCCAGCCATTCTCGCGCCGTCCCTCTGCCCGGCCTCTTCCTTCGCCAATCTATCCAACCAACCACGTCACTATTATCGCAATAATCTACAGCTATGTGCGTCGTGATACACGACTTATGGTCACCGATCACTCGGTGTAAAGTCACCAAACACCCTTTTGTTCATTTAACCCCTTCAGTACCGCAGTCCCGATTTGGGGACAAACCAGTTTAATTCCTAGTGATTTATCCCCAAAACGGGACTGGGGTGGGTCCTAAAAGGGTTAAGATGGTTTCATCTGAGATGGTACGAGGTATCTCTACTGCAATGGTAACTTTACGAACACATTCTAGTTATCGACAGCACGTCATATTCTTGTACGTTTCCTCTTTGAGGTACCTGGTATTAAAAAAAATACTCCACCTCAGAGTTTTTGTTGGAGCCTGTCCTGTGACCACGCGACACCCGACAGGACTGTTGTACTCATAGCAATGAGTTAACCCTTTTAGAACCCCAGTCCCGTTTTGGGGACAAATCACTTGGAATTAGACTGGTTTGTCCCCAAATCGGGACTGCGGTACTAAAGGGGTTAATGTGAGAACAAGAGTCTACTCCTCGTATCGTACAGAAGTATTTTTTTTCCACGAAAAAAAAAGACCCGCAGGACGGGAGACCAGATGGGTACTGCTGTACGTACGTAAACCAAGCCATGAATCTTTTGTGGAAAAAAAACACCGGTGGGTTGGTTTCATTTCGTGTGCCCGAAGACGGAAAAAAAATAATTACCTCTATTTCCAGTACGAAATAATTAAATTGAAACCGTCATTTTGCTGGGCAACATTACGCCGGCGATGACCGATGACCGCTGGTCCTCTCACCCTCTGTCGACTCTTGGTTGTATTGAGGGACGCCGGCCATAACCAAAAAATGCACAGCATGAGGAACAAAGACCGACAACAACTACCATGGTAGTAATAGGAGGAACACGACAAAAACGCGCGAAACATCAAAGCAGTCGCGCTCACGTAACCAACAGAGGAGGAAGCCAGCAGCAGCCAGCAGCAGCCCCTTGTGTCAGTCAACCTGCATCGACATACAATCCGCAAAGATGATCTCGCACCAATTTCAACTACAGCAGTATCAATACCGGTAGTTTGCCCTCAAAACCGTGGGAGAACTATTTATTGATCAGGCATGCGTATATATTTGCCCAGCTGGAACCGGAACATTTCCCCAGCCTTCTCCCAACCTGCTAAACCTACTCCCATTTTTTCTCCCTGTTTCCTCTCGGCAAAGACAGCAACAGGGCGTCACTCGAGGCGAAGATAAAAAATACCATCCCCGCTAGCCAATGTTCTGCATGAAGCCTACATGTACGAATCGCTCAGGCGTTTAGGCCTTCCTTTTCTGCGGTTTTGATCCACCTAGAGTAGTACCTACAAACAGCCGTAGCAGTTGCCCACAAAGGGAGTATCCTAAGCATGTTCATCGGTTGCCGGTTGCAGTTATTTTCTTGATTATTTTTCCATATTTTTCCCATGCACGCCCTCGTTGCTGTTGCCTTGTCTGTTTGGGGCTTCAAAAACACGATAAATGCTATCTATGTACAACACATACACAACTTTCGACAGCGTCAACACACAACTAATCAGGGGTTTCGGTCGCCCCGGTGGTTCAAGTGGTTAACCTCGAATTCTACTTGTTTGAGTCCTGGCTTCGAGCCCCAGGTGGGTCGGACTTTGACTTTATTTGCAAAAATAAAAATAAAAAGGATTCAATTGTTGAGAGCGCCTTGCAGCGTGGGTAGGCATAATTCGATGCGAGTCGACGAGGGGAAGAAAAGGCTGAAATCTTCTCGCGATAAAAATGAAGGCACGTACCGTAGCGGGAAGGGGGGAGAAGAGCCTGCTATGTGACCCCGGATCTGAGTTACGAGTTGGAAGGAGAGAGAGAAGAAGACGGGCGAAGATAATGAATGGGATGAGAAAAAAAAAAAAAAAAAAATACTATCCAAGGGGGGGGGATAGGGGACACGCCAACTTTCCTTGCACAAAAAGAATATTCGAGCTCCACGCAATAATTTTGGGTTAAGTACCGCTAGCAGGATGGTACCCCTGGTATTATTTCATGTTACGTACCAGGTACCGGGTACGTAGGAAGGTCCAACCGAATGCAAGAGCTCCTATTACTTTCGGGTAATTACCGCTATTGATAGCGGGGAACCCAAATCCCTTCATGGGATCTTGGACCAAAAAATGGTTGAATCGTTGCTGCTGCTGCTGAATCAACGTCAAAGGGTGTATTTCGGGAGTTTTTGTGTGTGTGTGGTTCACATTAGACCGCTCTTTCTACCCGTCGACACCCAGCACAACCAGTGTCCGTGCCGATTCTTCAATCCTCGAAGTCCTGAGCAGAACGATTGCCTTGGTTGTGCTGCTGCAACAGCAACTTCGTTCGGAATGGTTCCAAGTCAAAGCTACGAACCTGGTGTAGAAATATCATTTCCGGTCTTCCGTGCTCGTCTCTTATCTACTGCTGTACTCTGACCGGGACTCTGACCAGGACTGGACAACCTCCCCTTTCTTCGTAAAGTGTCTCTACACTATAGTAGTGTGTGTTGCGTTCTCTCTCGCAGTCAAATCGACAACAGCAGCAGTGTGCCCGTCGCCTCCACCCCCTCCAACAACTACGTACGTACCCCCCCCCCCCCCCCCCCGCCCGCAAATCGCACGTTTTCGGCGAAAAACAACCATCACAGATCACAGGCCGTTCCAATCCGTTCCGTTCGGCTCGCTTTGGTTTGTTTGTCGGTTTCTTTTGACTGCGAAAATGAATCCACTCTTATTACTGATGATGTAATTCTTGGCATTACAAGTGTTGATAGCTCATCGCCTTGAACGTGGCACTCGTACTATCAGTACCCGAGTGATGCAGCCAGTCGCCCCGTGGTGGCTTAGTGGTAATCTCGAATGCTGCTGCAAAAATTAATACTAGAAGTTGATTCCGTGACTTCCAATCCCATCTTTAAATCCCATTTCTCTATTTTTATTCGAAAAAAAAAGGGTCCCCTCGTGATAAAAATGAAAGCACGACCCGCAATGGTGAGGGGCGAGGAGCCTGCTATGTCAGTCCGGGTCTGAGTCAGGACAAGGAAGGCGAGGGAGAACGAGGGCAAAAACGATACATGGAAAAAAAAAAAAAAAAAACACGTATCAAACGAGGTATTTATTCCCGACCATTGTTAATTACATACCGGTATCGTAGTTCCGTACTATTAATGATAGTTTAGCTCACGAGTTCGGCATCACGGTTTGCTTCACGGTTCACGGTGGCAAGTCCTTCTGCTTTGCCCCTCTTTTTGCTCACCGCAGCGCCCGCTGTTGGCCCTGCAAGTACTCCACGTTCCTCTCCAGCACGGACACCCGGCCCCTAACCTTCGCAGCAGCCGCCTCCGACGCCTCCGCCCGCAACTCCGCAGCTCGCGTCAACCTATCCGCCTCCTTAACTCTCGACTGGACCGCCACTCTCGCGTCCCGCTCCACCTCAAACGCCGCCCCGCGCCGGCTCAATTCATTCGCAGCATCGGCGAGAGCCTTGCGGATGGTCTCCAAAGACGCTCGCTCCCCCTCCCCCCCTCCCCCCGCCGCCTCAGCCGCCACAGCATTTTTACCGCCCTCGCCGCGTTCGTCACAATCTCTCGCGCTCTCCGAAGAGGACAACTTCTGAGAAGCCGCGGCTCCTGCTAGCCGCTCTGCTGCCGTTACCGTAGCCCCCCTCGGCGAGCTCGGTGTGCCGCCGGACAGCGCACCCCCTGTCCCCGCGCGAGCTAACGCCTCCGCCGCCGCCGCCGCGGCCGCAGCTACAGGTGCGTCGGTTGCTAAGCTCTCTTCCCGAGAGATGCCCTCGAGCTGGATGCTGCTGCCGGTCAATCGACACGCATCGTCCTCCTCGTCGTCACTGCCCTCGTCGTCGTGCTTGTCGCTGCCGCTTCGGCGTCTCGCGCGGCGGCCGGCGGTGACCATGTGGGATACGGCGGAGGCGGCGTCTGCGTGGGAGGATAGCTCAGCCGCAATTTCACGGTTTCGTTGTCGCTCGTCCCGGAGGGCGAGGACGGTCACGTGTCTTTGGTCAGCATAGCCACGGAAGGTGGCCACCTGCTGCTCCAGCCCACTGATTTCAGACAGCAGCAGCTGTGGCGGTAGCAGCAGCAGAGGAGGAGGAGGATGAAGAGACGGACAAGGAGAAATGAGGACATCCAGTATTAATTTTGATAGTTGAGTTTTAGTTGAGTATTTAAACTTGAAAAAACTGTACAAGCAGCAAGCAAAAAAAAACAAACGGAAGTTCAAGCTCCTGGTGCAGCAGGGGTGATAATCGTTCATGGGAAAAAACAAAATCCGGTCACTAATTTTCACTTGGTGCGTACACTCGTACTCGTAAAGTTCGTATACGTCGTCGACAATCGTATATGGTGAATGTTTCAGACTCAGACAATCTGCTTGTACTGGTGGCAATTATCAACATCGTACCATACGACGAGTACGTATGTACATAGCATGAGCTACTACACACCAGGCATACGAGTACGATATGACCCTCGTTTTCCGTATACGTGAAGTACTGCTGTATGCCCGTATGTCACCGTTTTTTCCCGTACGTGTGAGATATGATACGTACGTACAGCACACACGTACCAGGTATATGATATCCCATGAAAAAAGCAGTACCGCCCCTCTCTTGTACGAGGAGAAATCGCCATGCATGTACAGACTTGATAGACATACGTAGACAACTAAACTGCTGTAGTAGAGGCGAAAATTTGAAAAAGGGTGTGTACTCCGGATTATATTTATCATTTCCCGGAAACTTAAGGGCTGAGAGTCTTGCGAAGCTCCTTCTAATGAAGGAGAGCCGGTATGTAGTGTTACCTCGCACGATATATACCGGTAGTATTTAATAGTACTACGTATCGAGTGGGAAGAGTACCTTTGCTCGCCGTCTGTATATTGTATATTTATATTCTTGAAATTACTGTGCGGTGTGGGGACACGGTTGATCATAGCGAGAGATGCGTTGTTTGGTTGCTGTCCTGGTGAAAACAGAATTGAAAAAAAAGAAAAAATGAAATCCAGAATACCATAGGGCACGACGCCGCGCACGCATGATATAGATGTTTGGCCTGTGCCCAAGCTGTGCCTCCTCAGGCGAGCGGACGGCTGGCGGACGTCGAGACGAACGCCGCTCCTGTAGACCGTAGACCATGTCTGCGATGAGGCAAAAGTCACAACGCGCCACCCTATCGGTACCAACAACAGCAAAAATTGCTTCTCGTGGTGCGCTAAAATATCACATGCACAATATCCAGCAGCGGCAGTACGTAGCAGTTGGTGCTGACTACTGTGTGTATACACCCCCCCCATCACGGCACTCGACCTACCTGCTGTATCGTGCAGATCATACTTGGCATGCATGACATACATACACTCTCGAGAGGAAGGTACGAGAAGCTGGGTTTGAGTTGCACACTAAGACGATCTCTACCAGTGCATACGAGCCGGGGAGGAGGCGAGGGAAATAACCCAGACATCCCTTCTCGGCACGGTTTAGCTACTCGTAGGACGCAAGCTGAGGAGGGAGGAAAAGATGCAGCAAATAATGTGTCGTGTGCCAGGTATCAGTCAGGAACATAAATTTATCAGATGAGAAAAATTAAAACACACCACCAGCAGACGAACACAGACACAGAAGGACGACTCGTTCGCAAACTCGCCTTGTTCGTTCCCTTCATCACGTCCATCTCTGCTTGCATCTTGCCGTGCCGCCCGTTTGCGATGGCCTCCACCCAGTGCTCCCAGTCCTCATCCGCGCGCGCCTCCAGCATGAACCCGCTGCCATCGGGACAGCCTGATCGGTACAGCTCGAAAGTAGTGCTCGCGGCAGCAGAAGAGGAGGAGGAGGAGGAGGAGGACGGACCAGAGGACGCGGAAAAACCATGTGTGGTGGGTTGCTCGCCGCCCACCTCTCGTACCTTGCGCACGGCATCGAATAGATCGAGGTCGATGCAACCACGCGGCTCGGTGTCGTGCTCCGACATGTAGTAGAAGAGCATCGTGATGGGCTTGAGGACGAAGTATCGGCGTTTCCACCTAGGCACATTGGCACCCATCTTCCAGAGATACCCGCTTTTCAGTGAGCCTTGAGCCACGAGCGCCGCATTCGCCTGGGAGGTAGTCGCCACAGGGGCCATCTCCCTATTAATAGACGCAGACATCCGTCGCTCCTCCTCCTCCGCTTCGCCGGACTTCGACAGCGCCATACCCGCTGGGCTCATCGGCTCCGCTGACAACCCAGCGTCTCGTGTAGAGCCTCTTCTATCAGGGGCTTGGCGTGTCTCGCCGCTAGAATCTGGGTGCCTGGTGCTGCTACTCCTATTATCGCCGACCTGCTGTATGGCACCCTTTGGTGCTCTCTGATTCTGAGGACGGTGGTCACGGTTATTCGGGAAACGCGAGCGGGCGCCTCTTCCGGCTAGCCGCGGCGCTGCACATCTGTCATCAACGCCTCGGATGGCTGAGACGTGGCCTCGCACCATGGGCGTAGTTGTCCAGGGCAGCCTCGTGGCGGACCAGAAGTAGTGCTGTGTGAGATCAAGAGAGAGGGCAGTTTTTCTCGGTTCGATGAAATCCGTGCACGTTAAAATTAGCAAAGCAAAAGCCAAAAAAAAATCATGTCACGGCATCCATACCACTCATCAACCAATGAGCGAGCGTGAAATAGCGGCGTAATTAACCAACTTTTCAGCTCAGATTTCACCAAACGGAGATGAAAACTCTGAAATTCACCCGTCCCACGAACGTTACGCGAACGTTACTCACATTCCTTACGGTCCACGATGGTCGAGAGCCCGCAATGATGCTCCACGTAGAGCGGGGCGGGTGAAGGTCCACGAAGTCTCGGGGTGTCGCAAACACAGCAGCCTTGTCCGTTTTTGCTCTACTCCCGCCCTGTGCTCTTCTCCTCCTTCACTCAATCTGTCAATCTTTCAGAAATGCAACAGCAAGCGAGTCTTTCAACCACGGATATATGAACAGTAGCAGTTCACGCACAGGCGGAGGGCGACCGTGCCCTGCTGTTCTGGTGTGGTAGAAGGAGGATGATGCCACTGCCCTTCATCAAGGTGAGGCTGAAGGCAGTGCGCCGCCGTATTCATTTTTATTAGCCGTATGACATACGTACTCATAATACGACGATGATGCTGCTGGTCCTCCTCCTGCTCCTGCTGCTGCTGCTGCTGCTGCTGCTGCTGCCGCTGCTGTGGTGGCTGCCGCCGCCGCCGCCGCTGGTGGTGGTGCTGCTGCTGCTGCTCTGCGGAATGCTGAGCCGTGGAAATCGTTCGTGTCTTTACTTTTCTATTATACCATGCGTGCGTTCCTCCTCCTCCTGCTTCTCGTCCCCGTCCTTCCTCGCCTCCCCCCCCCCCCCCCGGCCAACCCCACCTTCCCCCCCTCGCTCCTTGCAAGGTGCATATTCAGAATACCCCACGATATAACGATATGGCAGAAAAAATGGGTGAACACGTAAACACTACGTACAGCGATTCACCTCTCGTACGCATCGGTCAGTGGGACGCATTCGTTGTGCGCATACCAGGTATACTACTACTGCTGTAATACTATTAACTTAGTATGTACTGAATTGGGCGGACCACCATGTACGAGTATCATGTCATGTTCTGCGACAACGCGAGGGACGCTGTAACCTGTAGGGACGCTGTAACCTGTTCAAAACCCATTACGGTAGCTACGTACTACAGTTGTACAGCAGTAGTGTGGCAGGTGAGGTACAAGGGACATATACTACCGGTACACACTTGATACCGGCCTTGGAACCCATGCGAACATCGTCCTTTATTTTTTTGATGCGAACGACGATATCTTGTGTGTACGTCCATGTACGTCTACTGCACTACCAGGTATTTATCACTGTGTATGTACCTGTAGAAATACCTTACTGCTGCTGCGGCTGCTGTGTAATCGTAATGTGCAGGTTACCGCGAAAGCATTCAAACGAAATCTCGGTGATGACGACGACAACGACAACAGCGACTCTACTTCAACTACTAGTAGCAGCAGCGGCTCCACCACCACCACCACCACCACCTCGACAACGTTCAGCGAAAAATCGGGCCCGCTGGAGATAAAAGACCTGCGCAACAAAGACTACATCGTATCTTTCACCCCGCCTGATGCAACTACACTAACGAGAGCCTCGCGCTCGCGCGGCCATGATGAAGCCTCTTCTCAGCACTCTCGCTCTTCAAAAATATCATCGAGGTCGGGATCTACGACGACCTTCTCCTCCTCCAGCGGGGCTAGTACAACCACTTCGGGGTCGTCGCAGTCAAGCTCTACGGGGGGGGGGCTGAGCGGTGGGGGGGGGGGGGGAGGGGCCACTACTAGCTCGTCGTCTGATTTCTCCTTGGAGGTTGGGCGCGGTCCAGAAGACGGTGAGTGATCGTCCCTGTGTGCTATTATTCGTAAAGTTGTTGCGAGGGACATCACGCTTTCTGACGGTGACGATGGTGGTGATCATGATGACTGCTGTACGTCGTTGATGATGATAGTCGTCGCAATGAGCGAGAGAAGACTATTAATACTATAATACTATTGATACTGCTGCTGTAACATCGTGTACCAGGTATGTGTTAAATGTGCATTTATTTATGTGTGTGATGGTGCCATCTGCCGTGATTTAACATTGGCGACATGGTTATGATGCTATATACGATACCTTATCGTTCGCATATCAACACACGTTAGAATCTGCCATGCCTATGATGCATGATTCAGATGATTCGCGCGATGGGGTATACAGTCAGATCATTGTGGTGCACCAGTTTCACTCTGCCTTCCGATATACACTTGGTATATCACAGTACCTACAGTACTTTGTACATGTCTACTGTATGTGCTCTCCAAACTTCAAGTTAAGTTACGGACGGAATTCTGCGTTGGAGATGGAACCACTATTAATAGTACCAGCAACGAGTGGAGTGTGCTTGGTGACGACACACGTTCACCGCACCCAGAGACAGGTTACGCAGGCCACATGCCTGCGCGAGTAGATTCGGTATGGAACCGTATCATAGCCTCTTCCTGATGCTGCTGGTGATTATGAGGTTTTTTTGCGTCTTACAGGCATAGCGTTGCCATACAGGGCCGCGTCTCCTGAAGAGTGCACGTGGACTAGTGAAGAGAGCAAAGGCACTGTTAGTTGCTGTATTCGCTTGTGACGGCGAGCCATACCGCAGCAGTACGTACATGTATCATGCAGTGGACCCGACTGCTATCGTAGGGGCCGACTCCAGACTTGAAATCGCGACTGATCCCATCCAGGATGATGACATCTGCTATGTTCGAGTAGCTGTTGTTGCTGTTTCGTGGAGAGACACCAGCATTGCTATAGTGGATTCCGGACCAAGTGCGAATGGGTGTCGGCTCGATGAACTATCACTCAGTTTTGTGTGTACTTTAACCGTTAGCTAATTGCTGTGTGCACCCACAGCAGTGTAGTCTCGTGTTATATATAGTATCCCACAAGTATCTGGTCCATCATCTCGTTTGCGTACGGGCATTTAGAATGAGGCGCGAAAAAATAGTCCGCCTGATTGCACTCCGACAAACGATTGTTTTGATCAACTATTGCAACACGAACACGACGTCCATCCACACCCAAAATAGACAACCACACCAACCATTCTCCCAAACAAACACGAGGCAACCGTTCATAGGCAACTAACCTAATGGCCTGCACGCTTTCGCCCCCTCTCTCTCTGTCTCGCCGTTCGCACGCATTCATGTTCGCCTCTTTTGGCGTTCGTATTATGCGCATTCTTAATCTTCTTCGCTCGCAACGACGACGAAAACAACCTTGGGGTAACGCATACATACACTAGTGATTGACCGGAGAACCGGGAAACACATTTTCGTGCGGACGGAGCGAGTACTCCGAGAACCCACAACAACCACCATCACCACCACGACGACCACCAGCACCACCAGCCCAATCGAACCCTCTCGTCGAGGTCTGGCCGGCACCGCGCCTGGGCTGCCAACGCCGTCCTCACCATCGCCCGTCATGGAGCAAGCGACCCACCCCCTCGGAGTGAGCACTGTTTACTCGTCCGCGAAGGATAGCGGTGGTGGTGGCAGTAGCACCACCGCGCTTCTTCAACCCTCCTTTTCTACTTCCCGCGCCAGTCTCAAGAAGAAAGCTCGGAGGGCTGCGCGGCTGACCCTCAAGGTTGGGGAGCTGGTGGTGAAGACGCACATCGTGGAGCCGCTCGTACGGAGCGCCGTTGAGGAGTGGAAGAGCTTTAACGGCTTCAGGTCGCGCGCTAAGGCCGCTCGGCGGAGCAAGACCCTGGATTGGTTGGAGGCACGCGCACAGACGGCCCGGCAGGAGGAGGACGCGTGAGTTAATGAACGGAGAAGGGAAAGGGAGAGGGTAGGATAGGATAGGATAGGGTAGAATAGGGTGGGGTGGGGTAGGGGGGGGGGGGGGGGGGGGGGGAGGGGGCGGGGAGGTAGGGTATGGTCGGGTTTCGGTAGGGTAGAGTAGGGTACGGTGACTTCGTAGTGATTGAAGAGATTGAAATTGGGCACCTATTGCTACTACGTAGTGACTTGTGACTAGCAGGTTCCGTTCCTATGATGTGGTTCGTGGGACTCGTGCGTAAAAGCAATAATGATATTCAACGTTGAAATGTATTCCTCGAGGACACCAGATGCCTTACGTACACTGCTCGCCGGGATATACTCTGTGAAGACGCACGTAAGAATCCTTTAATATTTTGTCTCTCTCTGTGCATATAAATACGTAGAGGTGGGCGGGTTTGAGTACAGTCCGGAAAAAAATGTTTCAGTGGGTGGCTGGAGCAGAGCAAGCGCTGACGCTTCTCCCGCCGGACACGTTCAACTCATTTTGTGGTTGTCGGGGCAGCGGTGGGAGCAAGAAACATACCCTGGTACAGCCTGTGCCTTTGCGCGAACCATGAGGAGGAACAAACATGCTACAACCAGGTACCAGTTAATGTCATATATAGTTCGTATGCACGTGAACTTTCATGTATCTTCTACATGAGCCTCCACTAGCCTCTCAATATTTCTTACTGTTCATCTGCCGGCGGATTTTCACGACCAAACTCAGATCGATCAATCTACTCGTATAAGTTATGAACAGAAATAGAACGATCTAACACGCAGTATTGCGGTAACAGTTACCAGGTACCTGTTATTTATTTGGCTGTTTCAACCGACGAAGGACAGAAAAGATCGCAGATTTGCGGCAAGTGTGAGAGGACGACGACAACAGCAGCAGCAGCAACAGCGACAGGGTCAGAGGCTGGTGTTTCTTTTTTTGTTTCCGTCTCTCCACTGCTAAGAATGCATGCCGATGCGAAAGATGGTACGAGACGTACATGGGACCAGGTGCACAGCAGTAAAGGCGGTTTCGTTTCGTCGCTTTTTCCCTCTCAGCAGTCAGTCGGTCACGCCTTATGCCCTGCAGTCGTCAAAGTTCCTCCAAGAACCTCTACGTCGCCGTCTTCTCAATGTTTGAAGTAGTATGTCCATGGGAGTATCAGCTCTCTTGCTAGCTGTGTTACCCATCGATGCAATCAATGGACCAAAGCTGGCCCTTAACCGCTCTCCCGATTTCCGCGGACGCTCTTCTTGTATAAATAAACGAAGTCAAGCCGTTGGTGCGAAGCCGAAATGATTCAAGCTGCCGAAAGCGTACTTAGTAGTAGTAGTAGTAGTAGTAGTAGTAGTAGCACTACTACTACTGGTACTAGTAGCACTAGTACCAGTAGCAGTTGGAGTTAAGAGGAGTAGTAGTAGTAGTAGTAGTAGTAGTAGTAGTAGTAGTAGTAGTAGCACTACTACTACTGGTACTAGTAGCACTAGTACCAGTAGCAGTTGGAGTTAAGAGGAATAGTAGTAGTAGTAGTAGTAGTAGTAGTAGTAGTAGTAGTAGTAGTAGTAGTAGTAGTAGTAGTAGTAGTAGCAGTAGTAGCAGTAGTAGTAGTAGTAGTAGTAGTAGTAGTAGTAGTAGTAGCAGTAGTAGTAAATAGTAGTAAATAGTAGTAGTAGTAGTAGTTGTTATAAGATTATACCTTGGGCTGGGTAATCGATCGATCTTTTACCCCTATTATAGCTCAGTAGGTAACACCTTCACATTTGGCGTCGTCGGCAGGACTCGAACCTGCGCGTGAAATCACAATGGGTTTCCAATCCATTCGATCCCGCCGTTTAGAGGGGGGGAGAGTGTTATAAGGATTACCCTGGGCTCTGGGTAATCGATCGATCTTTTACCCCTATAGCTCAGTAGGTAACACCTTCACATTTGACGTCGTCCAGGTCACGGGTTGGAACCCCACATCGAACGTTTCTTTTACAGAAACGCTTGCGCGTGCACACCTGAAAAACACATCTCCCTGGTTCCCCAGGTATTGAAACGAAGCGGGTAGGCCAGCGTACGGACGTATACGGTTCCGACGCCCCAAAGATCCCGCCGTTCAGAGGGGGGGAGAGTGTTATAAGGATTACCTTGGGCTGGGTAATCGATCGGTCGTTCACCCCTATAGCTCAGTAGGTAACACCTTCACATAGTAGTAGTAGTAGTAGTAGTAGTAGTAGTAGTAGTAGTAGTAGTAGTAGTAGTAGTAGTAGTAGTAGTAGTAGTAGTAGTAGTAGTAGTAGTAGCAGTAGTAGTAGTAGTAGTAGTAGTAGTAGTAGTAGTAGTAGCAGTAGCGGTTGGAGTAAGAGGAATAGTAGTAGTAGTAGTAGTAGTAGTAGTAGTAGTAGTAGTAGTAGTAGTAGTAGTAGTAGTAGGAGTATGAGTGACTGCAATAGCTGTTGTACCAGGTATACGACCAATAATCAATGAATCAAATATGTCTGTAGGCCAAAAACGCGCGGCCCCCGCCGAGCGTTGGGGGGGCGTTGGGAGGGCGTTGAGGGGGTGCTGTGAGCGTCGAGGGGCCACAAGAGCAGTCACCAGGGTCACCAGTGCCGTTGGAATGTTGAGATGCGACCATCGAACAATATGAGACACCAGCATACATATCATACTTCATGTGAATTAATAGGATTATCATAATCCGCTACTGCAAATCGTAACATCTTGGTGCGACTTTATTTACAGCTCGCAACGCCTCGGTAAAAGCATATCTATATCACTGGTGCACGAAAACAGAGGCCAAGGTGCGTGTCCCGAAAATGATTCGTTCTGGTAGAGATGCATGACATGGCCCCTGATGGGAAATGCCGCCTCCTTATATACTGGACTCCCCTATTTTTCCCTGCACAGGGATTATATCAATAGTGTCTTCCATCCCCTGTACAAAACTTCAATATTTGCGTTTTGTTATTATCGGGCGCCGTTCGCACTTTGTTTAGCCGCAACATAATCCCTGTTTTTTGTTGTTGTGTGGTGTGTAGACTATATCGTGTGATCCGATCCTATATCCAATCACCGCTTATCAATACAGATTGCCTGTTTTTTATAGGGTTTTTTGTTTTCGCGTTATGTGTGTTTGGTTCGTCTGGTTTTGTCTAGAGTAGCTTCGTTTCGTTTTTGGTTATCCTGTGTGTCGGCTGAGACGTGTGTGCTTGCGTGCTGGCTGCTTGTTCGTTGTCGGGGAGGCGCAGGGAGCGGCAGCGGCGCCAAGATCGCCGACGAGTCTTGCTGCGGACCCACACCAAACAAGAGCGCGCCTCTACGAAGCTAAGAGATTTCCTCAACGAGGTGCGCCGCCTGGACTTAACTGCTGTATCAAGCTGCATATGTAATATGTGTAGGAGTATTATTAATAATATAACATTTCTGTCTGTTCTACGGTAGGTAGATGGTCTTGCGTTTTGCCGCCTCCTGCTTGCTGCTCGCTGTTTGTTGCTGTTGTTGTCGTCGTCGTTGTTGTTGTTGTTGTCTCTTGCTGTTGCTGGTATTTTGTTGTCCTTGACGTTGTTTTTATTGCTGTTGTGGTTGTTGCCGTTGTTGTTGCCGTTGTTCTCGCTGTTAATGATGGTGAACACATACATTTCCAATAGCGATACGAGAAAGGACTTAGTACGAGTGTAGCATACTGTTGCCATGGAGATTATCCGGTTCAAGTATCAATACGTGTGATGGAGTAGCACATCCATCGAGTGTTACAAGGATTGCCCTGGCCTGGGTAATCGATCGTTCTTTTACGCCTATTACCTCAGAACCAGGTAGGTAATACCCTCGC
This sequence comes from Nereocystis luetkeana, assembly GCA_031213475.1. NCBI lineage: Eukaryota > Phaeophyceae > Laminariales > Laminariaceae > Nereocystis > Nereocystis luetkeana. Next base: position 12,082,911 of record JARUPZ010000004.1, read on the forward strand.
ATTTGGCGTCGTCGGCAGGACACGGGTTCGAATTTCACTTCGACCGTTTCATTTATAGAAATACTTGCGTGTGCGTCCCTAAAAACATATCTCCCAGGTTCTCCAGGTGTTGAAACGAAGCGGGCAGGTCAGTGTACGGCCGTATACGGTACCGACGCCCCAAATATCACGCCTCTCAGAGGGGGCAAGAGTGCTATAAGGATTACCCTGGACTGGGTAATCGATCTATCTTTTACCCCCATAGCTCAGTAGGTAATACCCTTACATAGGCATGTTTTTTTTGTTACGAAAGTGAGTGGCGCGCATCATGCATAGCGGAGGTCACTCCCATGCCAATGAGTCAATAGTACAACTCGAGAACACCCTTTTTATTTGGTTTCCGGCTGGTGCACAGTAGCACACCCATTATCTTGAGGCACACCCGAGAACACCTTCTCCAATACTATCACGTCGACACGATCATCGAGTACCCGCAGACACCAAGGCCATAATATATAATGGAGTCAGTCGGTACCCCTCTGCCCTAGTGGTCGAAGCTAAGAGCAAGAGAACCTGTAGGACGGGCAACAAAGCAAGCAAGTGCTTTGCAGAGGCGACGACACTTTGTCCTCGCATAGAAACAGGGAGGCTAACTCCCCCCGGGATACGCTTGCTATGTCGCCTCTCACCCAAAACCCCATGCCTTAACCGGAAACCCTACCTGGTACGGTATAACAACCCCGTCGCAACATCCTCCCCAGCTGGTTGGCAGAAGAACAAGGTTAACCACGCGATACTCCTGATGGTGGACCCAAGCTAGTGTACCTCAACCGAGACTGAGAGGGGAAAACCCGGCCTCCTTCTTGATTTTGCCGCTAGGAAACAAAAATACTAGCGCGCCAACTGCGCCGCACTACAGTACTCACTAACAGGGCAAACCGGACACTCCCTTTAAGAAACTTCCGGGATGCTCTCCACGCGTACCCTACTCGGTTCGCCATTCTCTACTGAATCAACCAGGACGGTCATGTTCAAATAATCGAATCACTCCGAATTTTTCCGTGCATTATACATCTACCTGCTGCCAATGGCTATTATGTGGTTTCGCCCTGTGTTAGGTATTATATCAGAAACTTATAAGGGAAGAGCGTACAGCCGACTCTGATTCGTAGTCCTCGCCGTCCTCTCTTCTTCGTAGCACGTGCGCGATTGACCACGCCGCATCTGAGGCGCCGGCCTCGCCCTCTTACCAAGATATATCAAGCCACCATCGCACACGGAAAAAAAACGAAACCCGAGTTCGATTCTTGGATTGGACACCATGTTATGAAAGTGCGTGGCGCGCATAGTGCATACTGGAGGCCATTCTCGTGCCAATGACATCATCAACGGCATGACCTAAAAACACCTCATCTTTTTTCATCGGTGTCGCTTCCGGTCGGGTACAAAGCAGCACACCCAGAACCGACTAGCACACCCGAGAGCATCATCTCCAATCCCATCACGCCCACACGTTCACCGAGTGCGCGCAAACACCTGCAACAGTAGGCCAACATATCTCCTGGAGTCAGTCGATACCGCTCTGCCCTACGGTAGTGATCGAAGACTTGGAATAAAAGAGGCTGTAGGACGTGCAATAGCAGCTAAAGTGCCTTGCATAGGGGCCGACGCTTAGCCCTACATTTAAAGTAGGGAGGCTTCTTTCCCCCGGGCTAAGATTACTATGTGTCCCCTCACCCAAAACCCCACGCCTTAGCCGGAAGCCCTACAGGGGTGCAACATCCTAGGCCTAGGCGTATCATGTTATCGTGCTTGCCAACCGACAGTGTGCATCCTTCGCTTAAACACCTCGGTCAATCACAAACAACAGCAGCGTACACGTGGTGAGAATATTAGGAAGAACTTAAAGTATCAGGATGATTGGTACTGTATCACTCTGAATGGAAACACGATGAACTTGTAGGCGTAACCGGCCCTTAAATTTCCGTCCAGGGTGTTTTTACGTGCCAGGTACCAGGTACCGAAAAAAAAAGGTACAGTCACGAGTATTTTAGACGTCTTGTTTTTGTTGCCGCTTTTCATCAGCCTTGGCGGCTGGAGTGGCGAAAACAAGTAAGCCCTGTAGTATGCCGTACCTAGTACGTCGTAAACCAGGTAGTATATGACACAACATTTTTTCCCCCCGACGGCGTTAAGCGCGGCTACTGCTGCTACACACGGTAATTCTAGAGGCCGTGTTTCGATTGCTCACAAACAACAGCAGCGTACACGTGGTGAGAATATTAGGAAGAACTTAAAGTATCAGGATGATTGGTACTGTATCACTCTGAATGGAAACACGATGAACTTGTAGGCGTAACCGGCCCTTTAATTTCCGTCCAGGGTGTTTTTACGTGCCAGGTACCAGGTACCGAAAAAAAAAGGTACAGTCACGAGTATTTTAGACGTCTTGTTTTTGTTGCCGCTTTTCATCAGCCTTGGCGGCTGGAGTGGCGAAAACAAGTAAGCCCTGTAGTATGCCGTACCTAGTACGTCGTAAACCAGGTAGTATATGACACAACATTTTTTCCCCCCGACGGCGTTAAGCGCGGCTACTGCTGCTACACACGGTAATTCTAGAGGCCGTGCTTCGATTGCTGCTGCTGCGGCTGCTCTATTCTTCTTGTAGCCGATGCCCTGGGGCTTCCAAGGCCACTAAACTGTACCAGGTACATAAACTTAAGTCTGACTCTAATTCCAAGTCAAACCTGTCCACAATGGAAGTGCAGTCCTAAACGGGTCAAGTACACACCAAGCTCAATGGTTATTTTCTGGGCCTCCGACAGCAGTACGTAGTGTTCAGCGCTAATCTTGACCCATCACAGGTAGTCAACTGCAATACAATTAACAGAGTAAAACCCATAAACAATTCAAACAAGAAACACATTTTTTTTCATATATATGTATCTGGTACGTTTTACGTTGACTTTGTTCCTGCAGCGCCGTTGATCGGGCGTTGACGCGCGACGACAACGGATTTATTAATGATTGGGGTGTGGCACGGTTTGTTTCGTGGAAGGAAGGAGATAAAAAGGGTACGGCGTCACGGTTGACGGTTGACGGTCTAGTTTTTACCCTTTAAGGCCTCTTCATACTTACTATACTAGGTGCTGGTGAGGGGAGTTGCTTGTCCTTGACGGCTGTCCTTGACGGATTACCTTGATAGATGTCCTTGACGGTTGCCCTTGACGGATTTCCTTGAGGTATGTCCTTATCGGCTGTACTTGACGGTTCTCCTTTACAGGGGCAAGAGTGCAGTCGGCCGACATATATCCTCGCTCGCGCGTGCTTGATTGTTGTGTTTTGATTCAAGTATGTCTGCGTTTGCCATCCGACAGTGTGTGCAGCATGAGCTTCAACGTTGGTCACTCAAAGACATTCCCCGAAAGAAGACAACCAGGGGAAGCCAGTACATGAAAAAGGAAACTTATGCGCGATGGCTTGATTTCTCCTGTACCATATTGTTGGTGCTGTGGGCTGTGTGACAGCAAGAAGAATGAGGTGCTGTGTGATGAAGGTGAGAGCTGACATGGCTCAACCTTACACTTCGTTACAGCTGTATTATTGTTGTGTTTCGCCATCCGTCGACGTGCAGCATGATGAGCTTCGCCCTTGATCACTCATAAATGTTCCCCTAAAGAAGTTAAAAATGCATAATATATTACCAGGTACCTGGTGTATGATACGATGTGCAATGATATGATATGATGAGATATGATGTGATTTGATATTTTTTCAACACATCCTTGTTTTTTGTACCAAGTACGCGGGAACCACACTACTACGACAAGCACCACGCTACCGGTACGTCAATACGTATCCGCTCTCTCTGCGTCTAGTTGGCGCTGTTTGTGGTGCTGGGCACGTCGTTAGTGACCGGGCGCCGACACCATTTGGCAAGTCGGCAAGTAATCCTTGAGTGACAAAAAACAATCACGTGTGTGTGATGTTCCGTTGTTCTGCTGTTGTTCGTTGTGGTTAGTGGATCGGCTATGGTGATATTGCTCGTATAGTATATACCTGGTATGTTCTTCGCGTATATCCTATTGGCCGACAAAGCGCGTGCTGCTTGAAGCGGACACTCGAATCTCTGTCATTAGGGAACTGGAAACTGACACGTGACACTAACCGGGGAAGGACCCAGGAACGATTTACCGCACGGTGAATCGGAGTATAGCAATAATAATTTTCATCCTGAGGAGATATTGATAGTGTATAGCAATAGTCCAGCACTTCGTATATACTTCTACAAAGTAGTGACACCAGTACCAGGTAGTAAATAGTGGAAGTAGTAACGGCCCAGTACAGCAGTTTACAGGGACGGGCGGAACTTGCGCACATCATATTAAAGAGGCAGCGGACGGTGCTCGAGGACCAGCTCAATTCAGAACGCTCTCTGAACACTGGACATCCATCCGCCGCGTACCCGACGCGGGCAATGCATACACACAACGGGGAGAAAAATGATACCTGGTAGTAGTAGTAGTAGTAGTAGTAGTAGTAGTAGTAGTAGTAGTAGTAGTAGTAGTAGTAGTAGTAGTAGTAGTAGTAGTATACTGTAGTAGTAGTAGTAGTAGTAGTAGTAGTAGTAGTAGTATACTGTAGTAGTAGTAGTAGTAGTAGTATACTGTAGTAGTAGTAGTAGTAGTAGTAGTAGTATACTGTAGTAGTAGTAGTAGTAGTAGTAGTAGTAGTAGTAGTAGTAGTAGTAGTAGTATACTGTAGTAGTAGTAGTAGTAGTAGTAGTAGTAGTAGTAGTAGTAGTAGTAGTAGTAGTAGTAGTAGTAGTAGTAGTAGTAGTAGTAGTAGTAGTAGTAGTAGTAGTAGTAGTAGTAGTAGTAGTAGTAGTAGTAGTAGTAGTAGTAGTAGTAGTAGTAGTAGTAGTAGTAGTAGTAGTAGTAGTAGTAGTAGTAGTAGTAGTAGTAGTAGTAGTAGTAGGAGGAGGAGGAGGAGGAGGAGGAGGAGGAGGAGGAGGAGGAGGAGGAGGAGTAGTAGTAGTAGTAGTAGTAGTAGCAGTAGTGGTAGTAGTATTAATAGTAGTAGCAGTAGTAGTAGTAGTAGTAGTAGTAGTAGTAGTAGTAGTAGTAGTAGTAGTAGTAGTAGTAGTAGTAGTAGTAGTAGTAGTAGTAGTAGTAGTAGTGGTAGTAGTAGTAGTAGTATTAATAGTAGTAGTAGTAGTAGTAGTAGTAGTAAAGTAGTAGTAGTAGTAGTAGTAGTAGTAGTAGTAGTAGTAGTAGCAGTAGTATTAATAGTAGTAGTAGTAGTAGCAGTAGTATTAATAGTAGTAGTAGTATACTGTAGTAGTAGTAGTAGTAGTAGTAGTAGTAGTAGTAGTAGTATACTGTAGTAGTAGTAGTAGTAGTAGTAGTAGTAGTAGTAGTATACTGTAGTAGTAGTAGTAGTAGTAGTAGTAGTAGTAGTAGTATAATAGTAGTAGTAGGAGGAGGAGCAGGAGTAGTAGTAGTAGTAGTAGTAGTAGTAGTAGTAGTAGTAGTAGTAGTGGTAGTAGTAGTAGTAGTAGTAGTAGTAGTAGTAGTAGTAGTAGTAGTAGTAGTAGTAGTAGTAAATAGTAGTAGTAGTAGTAGTAGTAGTAGTAGTAGTAGTAGTAGTAGTAGTACTAATAATAGTAGTAGTAGTAGTAGTAGTAGTAGTAGCAGTAGTATTAATAGTAGTAGTAGTAGTAGTAGTAGTAGTAGTAGTAGTAGGAGGAGGAGCAGGAGTAGTAGTAGTAGTAGTAGTAGTAGTAGTAGTAGTAGTGGTAGTAGTAGTAGTAGTAGTAGTAGTAGTAGTAGTAAATAGTAGTAGTAGTAGTAGTAGTACTACTAATAATAGTAGTAGTAGTAGTAGTAGTAGTAGTAGTAGTAGTAGTAGTAGTAGTAGTAGTGGTAGTAGTAGTAGTAGTAGTAGTAGTAGTAGTAGTAGTAGTAGGAGGAGGAGGAGGAGGAGGAGGAGGAGGAGGAGGAGGAGTAGTAGTAGTAGTAGTAGTAGTAGTAGTAGTAGTAGTAGTAGTAGTAGGAGGAGGAGGAGGAGGAGGAGGAGGAGTAGTAGTAGTAGTAGTGGTAGTAGTATTAATAGTAGCAGTAGTAGTAGTAGTAGTAGTAGTAGTAGTAGTAGTAGTAGTAGTAGTAGTAGTAGTAGTAGTATTAATAGTAGTAGTAGTAGTAGTAGTAGTAGTAGTAGCAGTAGTATTAATAGTAGTAGTAGTAGTAGTAGTAGTAGTAGTAGTATCAAGTAGTAGTAGTATTAAGTAACAGTAGTAGTAGTAGTAGTAGTAGTAGTATCAAGTAGCAGTAGTAGTAGAAGTAGGAGTAGGAGTAGTAGAAGTTGCAGTAGAAGGAGTGGTAATGGTAGTAGTAGAGCCACCGGCACCACTGAAGGCCGCCACCAACGACACCAACTTTAACATGACGCCACCACCCAAACACGATCGAGCCAGTGCAATGTAGACCTGAGGTCAGCGGAGCCGCGCCAACGACCGCCATTTTCGTCGTGGAAATGCTCTGAATAAATATCACAATCAAGTACCTGGTAGCAACTAAAAAAGACAGTTTGTATGATAGTTTCGCCAGCTCACTATCAACTAGTCGGGGAGTCCACTCAACTCACATACATACCTAAAAGTTAAACGTAACCCTTTTAAGGCAAACGGCAGTCAGTCCCGTTTTGGAGATAAACAACTCAAACGATATGTAGTTTGACACCAGAACGGGACTGCCTGCGGTCCAAAAAGGGTTTTACTAGAGCCAAGCTCCGCGTTCTCTCCTCCTTTATTTCGTCCCCCCGAAACAATTAAACAACTAGTAATACCGCGTATGTACTCGTAGGAATATCGCGCTCGCCATCCGGCGATGTGAACATGAGCTTCAACGTTGATCACTCGTAAATAGTTATGAAAAGCTTGAACAAACCCACTCTCAGATTATAGAACTATCGTAGCTGTATGCTTGTTGTATATCCTCTCACTCACGGATGCCTCTCTCTCTAAACAGTACCTTACCTGCAAGTGGCAGTCAAAGCACAAACATGATGTTCCTGTGTTATGATTTACACATGTACCTGGTACCAGATATTATGTATTAATAGTTAGGATGGAGTTAATTAACCTCTTTAAAACTAACTGCACCTCCACCGACCCGGGGTAAAACTACTTGGGATTAGAACAAGAACATGTTTTGCAGTTTTTCAAGGCTTTTTTTGAAGGGTTCGGGTTTGAATTTTCAACTCGCTGCGTATGTATGCTGTTGCCATAATGCTTCGCTCCTCGAATTACCCGAACTGCCGCCGTAAGATAAACTTACCTAAGATACACAGCGGCAGTAGTAGTATTAATAGTATTAATAATAGTGCAAATGTTTATACGTGCTGCAGTTGGTCCGGCCTGACCTGCAGGAAGGAATGGGGAAACGACGGCACGGCGCGGAAAAAACGCCACACCGCCACGCCATCGAGAACGCACAGGACGCGAAGACGTCAGGAGGAGCCCATCCGTTCACGGACTCTCTTTTTTTATATATATATATTTTGGTTCTTTTTGTTCCACATTTTTCGTTCTCCCGCCCCCCTTGCTATAATTCTGTCTACTTTACCCAGTATTACCTGGTACATTTTTATCGTATGTTTTATTAACATACCGTTACCGGTTACCGAATACCTGGTGGTATAACACGTCACACCCTTTTTTTGTTTGTTTGTAAATTTTTATGATCACTTTTACTTTCCAGCTTAACTCGCAGGAGGCTTTACTCTCAGCGATCTTCTGGGCAAACCGTGATCACAGGTGTCCGTCCCTTCTCCCCCCCGGTATGTACTTGCCTTCATTTTGATCGCGCGTAGGGTTCAGCGTTCCCACTGCTCGTCGATTTCCATCGAATGTTGCTGACTCACGCTCTCGCGCTTTCCGCTACTAATTTCTTATGCAAGAAAAAGTCCTTACGAGTACGTTTGCACTCGGTGAGACTCGAACCCACGAAATTGATCTTACCGTCGTAGGCACGCGGACCACCTACTACCAAGCCACCGGAGACGCTGGCATATTATGGACGTACGATGTACCACTGACTGCGCTCTTTGTTTTCTTTTATTGGCTGGCTAAATTGAATTTTCAGAAGACAAGAGACAAAAAATAACTACTGTAGTACCTGATACAATAGTACATTCACATCCCTGCAGCTATCAGATGTGGTTCCCTCAACGAAGAATATATAGCCACACCCTGGACAATGGACACAACAATGGTCTATTGCTTCGACTACAGATGAAGGGAAAATATATCGATAGGTGTTGCCGGCGACAAGATACGGGTATCCATCGGTAGATATATTTTCGGTGACAATAGACTGGTGATACATCCGATCGATAGCCATTGTCGAACACAATAGATGTGAACCGCCGTGTCTAACGATGGCCCTTTCCAGCCACTGAAAGACTGTGCGAGCTATCGATCCACAGCCATCTCTAGTATAGCTTGCACTCATTCCACAATATACACTGCTGCGCAATAATCTACCAGGTAGCGTGGAAACGAACCCATGAATAGATTGTGGATGGCAACAGTATTGTTGGGTAAAATTGTATCGCGTATATAGTGATGGAGGCAATGGAAACGTACGCGGTCGTCAACATTGGCCATCAATTTACACCATTCACTATTCAAGAGTTGATGAAATATATATTTAGACAATACTAGTCGATTGCAGAAACACGCCCAATAGTATTTTGTGGGTGACGACGGCTATTGATGGGCACATGCTGTGAGGATTACCCTGGGTTGGTTAATCGATCGATATTTTACCCCTATAGCTCAGTAGGTAACACCTTCACAATTGGCGTCGTCAAGGACACGGGGTCGAACCTCACTTCGAACGCTTCTTTTACAGAAACGCTTGCGCGTGCGGCCCCTAAAGGCATATCTCCCTGGTTCCCCAGGTATTGAAACGAAGCAGGTAGGTCAGCGTACGGCCGTGTACGGTACCGACGCCCCAAAGACCCCGCCGTTCTGACGGGGGGAGAGTGTTGTAAGGATTACCCTGGGCTGGATAATCGATCATTTTTCTACCCCTATAGCTCAGTAGGTATCACCTTCACAAACAATCGCGTGCCTATGGTTGGCGGCAATAGTTGTCGAAATACGACCTTTTTTGGTGGTTCAAACAATGTCGTATCGCGGTTGCGTCCCCAGTATCTATTGTTCAGGACAATTGCCATCTAAGGACAACCTTGTGACATTATTGTTGGAGCAAATGCATACTGTGTCCACCGCCGAAAACCTGTTGTTCCCTGACAATACCCATCGATAGACAGCATTGCCAGTCTATTGTGGTTGACAATGCTTATCGATAGACGGCGTTGCCAGTCTGTTGTGGTTAACAACGTCTACTGGTGGACACCGTTGCCAGTCTACTGCGGCTAACAATGCCCACTTTTTCGGGGCTACAGCTGTGGCGGCAATGCTCTATCCCATGATACCATCGGCCCATTGCCCAAAATATCGACATCTTTAGTTGCCGGCAATGCCTATCGATAGCCAGGGTTGCCAGTCTATTGTAGTCGACAAGGGCCACTGACGAGCACGTTTTCGAGGGCATTGTGCGGCGGCAATGATCTATCACCTACACGTACAGGGTGTAGCCGATCATGTATCACCAAGACAAGGGTATCATCTACCACACAACCGGCAATGAAACACAGGAAACCCCTCCGCGGTGCTCGTCGCCTTGTTTGTTGAGGCATCCCACGTTGAAGCTCTTGCTCGCGATATACCATGCACCCATTGCTTGCTGATCACGATATACGTGTACTCATTCAAAAACCATAACGGGACATGACATTTTTGCTGCGACACATTATATTTAGATTGTATTGCTACATTAATCAGAGTGCGTTGTAGGTGTGGAAATAGGCGGGTGATCGTCGATAGACCTCGTCCAGGATATTAAATTGTAAAGGGTGTCAATCGATAGCCATTGCCCGCCACAATAGATTAAGAAATGTGTCTATCGATAACCGTTGCCGGCCACAGTACATTTATAAACGTATCTATCGATAGCCGTTGTCGACGCAATACACTGTGAAAGCTATCCATAAAAGCCATCATCGGTGACAACAGCTTTCAACCGACGTACTTCAGCACACTCCTGCATGAAAAATCCGTTGGGGGCGTACAGTAGTAACCTATCGATAGACAGTACCGACGACAATTGATCGGGAAAAGTCCCAATCGATAGACAGTACCGACTACATTAGACCCGTCCTTCGCACTTTATCATATTGCTATTTCAGGGCCCAATGCATGTTGCCAAGGGTGTGGACTGTATGTGTATCCTTCATGAGGTCATATAAAACCAGTAGCAATACGAGCGATCGAAGCACCACAGCATCATAAAAACGCAGCTTGCAAAGATGGGTTCCGACGAAATCCTCGGAGTCACAACTCATGTCTTCATTTTTTTTTATATCGGCACAGATCATAGCTGCAAGACACAATGATAAGGGGTCCCTTCGGTCAATAAAAAAAACAATTGTGTCTGTTGAGGTGCATATTAGTCTGTTGGGCTACTGGCATCAACAACACGTGTATTGTGACACTTCCCACCGCTGGAACGGCCGGATAGTCAGATCCAAGCTGGATGTATATACGGGTCGACGTGTCACAAGCCAATTCGCTTTACGTAGCGGTGCCGATTTCTTGGAAACCCAGTGACAGCATTATTTTCGGGTTCGACATGACGAAGTTCGGTTTTTCTTGAAAAGGCCAGTTTTGTGGAGGGCGGGTGTGAGAGTCGGAACTCACGACCCAACAACCCATGTTTTGCCGCCGTCACTCTCTGAGGTGATAAACCAAAAGTGCCATTGAACAGCGCATATTATGAGATGATACCATAACAAAACGCTGGCCTTGTTCATCCCATACCAAAAAAAAAACTAAACCTATCGTAGCTTCATACTTGACCCTTTTACCTTTTAGGACTGCACTCCCGTGTTCGGGACAAAACCACTTAGACTTTGTAGTGGTTTGCCCCCGAAACCGGACTGCAGCCCTGACAGGGCCAACACCCTTTGGAGCTGCAACGACCGTTACGGTACCGATACCCTCGGGGCCAACCTGACTTTGGAACGAGAGCTGGAACCTTTGTGCAGCGGTGAACGGATTGTTAGTTAACAGTACGGCTGTGAGTTGTTTGGACTTCACCGCTAGTTTTTAGTTGGTGTTGCGAGGGGAGCCAACTATCTGGCCTTTAATTTCGTATCTCCTATTAAGAACAACAGCAGCAACAACAACAACAATAAAAACACAACTCGAGCCATAAACGCGCTATTACGGGGGACCATAGTTAATAGGACCAAATATTGTTAGCAAAAATAGCGAAATATATAGGGTTTTGTGTGTACCGTAGGTCCTATTAACTATGGTCCCCCGTAATAGTGAGATAGATACCAAAAGGCAGATCTTCGCTATTTTACCGCCCGCAACTAACTATACTACCTGGCCAGCTAAATTACCTAGCCAACTATGATGATAGACTGATATTCAGCCAACTCACAGCCCTAATTATTAGTGCCCTCACTGGGGAGCTCTGTACCCTATCACACGGGTGATAACATAGCACGCACCCCTAGGATGAACTTCCGCGACGATTTCCTCCGAAACGAAAGGGGGTCACCCCCCCCCCATACAAAATGCAACATGGTGACTTTGGAAAGGTGAAAGTCCTCGTGCGAAAGCTTTCCATACGTAGTAGACGCGTCGCTCGGCATTTCCTTTCTCCCCGCTGTCGAAATATAACAACGCTAGGCAAAAAAAATCGTCCGAGGCCGTGTGCGCTGTCTATCTTGCGTGTTATACCATACGTGCGGCATCTCGCCCGAAAACCGATTGTGACTGAAAGTATAAGGGTTCGCCCGCACCAACAAAACCCCATGGCCCACGAACAATATTGGAAAACACTAAAAAATGGGATTTCAACGAATTGGGTTCATTCTTTATCCGCGAGGAGCCCCGTCCGTCGTAAATGTGTTACGACAAAAAATGTTGCATACTCCTATCGTGTACCGGCCTGGGCGGAAATATAAGGATCGTTTATAATTAAATATGACTATCAATCGGTTCTTATATTTACGACCAGAGTGGTGAAGGATGGCATGGCTCTTTTACCCGGTGATTAATTTGCTCGACGGGTGTATGGACGGTGGGGTGTGTCCTTGGGTCCCCCAGAAATTCGAACCGCTTTGATTTTTTTACGCCGTCCGACCCCGTATACTTGATTGATTTGGCAAGTCGATGGGCGTGTTGAAAAAAACAAATAATCGTCATTCCGGGAGAGGGAGAGAGCGTTGTGAAGCTCACGTAGTTTGGGTGGGTAATCCGGTGAACGTTTACCGGTGCGCCGTTCCCTATACGGGGATACTGTTGCAAGGCTTGCAGTAAGTTTTGGATGGGTAAGGGCCCATCTTAACGAGGAACGCTAGTTGGGAGTAAAAAAATAATTTCAATGAAATTTAATTTGATTTCGAAAAAATAACGTCTTTGTGACCTATCGGGGAACCGCGTACTACTGGTAGTTGTCAATCGAAAAATAATTCGAAAAAAACGCACCGCGTCACACAACGCCCAGCCGACAAACAACGACGCGTGTAGACGAGAGCGAAGGTTTGCGCTGCCGCGTGCGCGCCGCCGCCAGCCTCTTTTTATTTTTGGTCGGGCAGGATAGGAAGCTATCACTCTCAGGGTGTCTTGGGTGGTCGGAGGGAGCCCTCAAGTGCCACGTGCGGAACAGCAGCGGTGATGCAGCTATCGACGTCTCGAGCGTATCCTCCGTTTGTTTGCTCGTTTGCTCGGGTTTCGTGATTGGTGGCCGATCGAGCAGGCCGAAAAATTGAATTTGCGACCGCCATGATCACTTTTGAGGCGCCACCGCCGGGGCACGATCTTCTATGGTCTGTGGGCGTGGGCGCAGCTATTGGTTCGATCACCTCCCGTTGAGGTTCGCGTTTTATCGCCTCGATCGTGGTCACCGAAGTGACCAAGAATCGCCCCAGACTCCACCGAAGGTGTTGACCCACCATGAACATGCCTCGTCAAGACCGAGGAACTCCCAAATTCCAAATTGAAATTAAAAAAAATCACACGAAAAAAGTCCCAAAAGACTTTTCACTCAAGTTCAATTTTTCTAATTTGCCTGCTTGGTCGTTCACTCTCCGGCCAATCAGATGCAAATTAAATTAGAAAAAAAACAAAGAAATCAAATAGAAAAAAATAAAAGTCCCCGGTAAGATGGCCCCTAATTGGTTAATCTTTTAGCACTCGTATATGTAGCCTAGGGGAAGATTGCCTTGACAACTTACCTTTTCCCGGCTTTGTTTTTCCCGGCGTATTGTTCCGGCGGTGTGTTCCACGATCGGCCACAGACCCGCGCCGAATTCAAGGAGAGGACCCACTTAGAGTTGACGAGGTCTCTGGAGAAGGAGAAAGTTCGAGATTACTTCCTGGACAGCAACGATGGCTGGCAGATGCAGGCCCTGACGAGGGACTTTGAGGAAGACGAGTCTGACAGACGGAAGCGGATAGAGAGCGTCGAGTCTGACAGAGTCAGAGACGGCGACAAGCGCCGACAAGGTTTGTTTGTATACCGGTACTTTGTGAGCAATATACAGTACGTGACAGAACGCTTAAGAAACTGGGAATTCAGAATTTGGCTCGACCTTTTACTTTGCACGAAAACTTGGAAAACCCCGACTCGCATAAATATTTCAGCCTTCCCCAAAAGGAGAGTGTCTTCGGTGATGTCATCATTTATCTGACATAAAATCCTACGGTTCGATTGGGTTCGGTTCGGCTTGGTTTGAATCGCTCTCTCTCTCTCTCTCTCTCTCTCTCTCTCTCTCTCTCTCTCTCTCTCTCTCTCTCTCTCTCTCTCTCTCTCTCTCTCTCTCTCTCTCTCTCTCTCTCTCTCTCTCTCTCTCTCTCTCTCTCTCTCTCTCTCTCTCTCTCTCTCTCTCTCTCTCTCTCTCTCTCTCTCTCTCTCTCTCTCTCTCTCTCTCTCTCTCTCTCTCTCTCTCTCTCTCTCTCTCTCTCTCTCTCTCTCTCTCTCTCTCTCTCTCTCTCTCTCTCTCTCTCTCTCTCTCTCTCTCTCTCTCTCTCTCTCTCTCTCTCTCTCTCTCTCTCTCTCTCTCTCTCTCTCTCTCTCTCTCTCTCTCCCTCCCTCCCTCCCCCCTCCTTCCCTCCCTCCCTCTTCCCTCCCTCCCTCCTTCCCTCCCTGCCTCCTTCCCTCCCTGCCTCGCCGGCTCGCATCTTCTCCTCCTCCAGCCGCTACGGTCGAGTACCTTGCTGAGTACGACAGAGGGGAGGTGGCCACGCAAGCCGCGCTCCGGATCATGCGTCGGTCCGGCATCGTCGTAGGGGTCAACGCGCCGCCTCCGCCGGTGGAAGACCCGCCGCTCGAAACCGCCACCACCCTCCTCCTGCGCCTCAAGCGAGTGCCGCGTCAAGTCGACGTCGGCACCGTCCGAACGGAGATAATCAGCAAGACGCCGCTGCTGCTGCCGCCTACGGGTGGAGGTAGTAACGGTGCTCACGTGGTTCCTCGGGGGAATGAGGATGAGGAGGAGGGGGGAGGGGAGGGGTTGACCCTTCCAGCGAAAAAGGAACAACACAATCTGAATGACGACAGCGACCGCCGGAAAACGGAGACGAACCGGCAGCCACCACCTGAGAAAAGTCTGCGACCCCCCCCTACTCCGGCCTCGGCTTCATCGAAACCTGTGGGGCCGGGGTTGGGGGCAGCAAGCGGCGGTAAACCTTCTCAGCAACAACCCACCGGCGCCGCTCCAACTGCCACTGCCGCCGCCGCCACTGCTGCCCCCTCCGTGGACAAGCGTCAAGGGGCTACCGTTAACAGCAGGGGCAAAGGAGGCCTCAAGAACAGAGGGGGAAGAAAGCGGAGCTCAGAGGCGTTCGAGGTGGACCTGCTGCGCTTCCGCAGCGCAGAGAACATCCGGGGATGGAAGCTCGGAGCCCTGGGGGGACAATGCCTTGCTTCCGACCTCTCCAACGGCGCGTGCCCGCGCCTGAATGTCCTTCGGCTTGGCTGGTGCCTGGTCGGGGATCGGGGCGCCCGTGCGATCGTCCGCTCGCTCTGCGGCGGTGGCGGCGCGGCTGCTGCGGGGAGGACCCTAAGGTTGCTAGACCTTCGCGGCAACGCGATAACCTCGCTCGGCGCGGGGGCTTTGGGGGACGCGCTCGCGGCCGGCGGGCTACCAGCCCTGCGCGAGCTTGATCTTGGATCGAACGCGCTGCGGGATAAGGGTGGCAGGGCCGTGGCCCACCACCTGTTTGCCGCCCTGGGTACCTGGCCGCGGCTGGTTAGGCTAGATTTGTCCGGGAACGGGATGGGGGACGTCGGGGTGGAGGCGGTCTTTAAGGCTGTGACAGCGCCGGGAGCGTCCCTGGCCCCCGATGTGGAGAAGATCAGCGTGCGAGATAACCCGATGTCGCGCGGCGCAAGGAGGCGCACTTCTTCGCCACCCGCCTTTTTGCTCATGTAGTTTTTAAGCTGATTGATGCATGCGATACTGTGAATATTTATAGTGGTAGAAACCACAAAAATTGCCTTTGTTGGCGATAAAAGCGATATTTTTATTATATTTGGTTTCGGACCTCCCCCTTTGGAGTCCAAGTTTGACTTGTTAACACGCCTACAGCAGTTTCGGCAGACTGGGTTCTCATGGGTGGTAATACTAGTTGGGAATGCTTATTTCCAAACATAAAAATACAAAAAACACGAGTCTGTGCATTTTCTATCAAGCTACCTGGTACGTAGTATGTATACATGAAATATACGATACGAGAGCACAGTGCAGCTCCTACCTGGTACGATGTGCTTACCTTGACGAGTGGACTTCTTTGCTGATTGTTTTCATTTTGGAAGTTACGCGTCCATACCAACCAAATAGCATGCTCTGGTACCTGATACGTATACTGTAGGTAGATACTATGTACATACTCTTGTTATTATTTTGTCCTCAGGCGTTGCCATTTATTTACATATTCAAGGAAATCGAATCGTTGAATCATTCAATTTTGCCCCATCCGGAATTAGTAGGGTATTTCCGTTGAATCGTTCCGTTGAATGGTACGTCGAATATTTTACTGACGTACTATTTACCATACTACCGTTACGCCAGGGGCATCCACATCATCGCTCAAACGGCGGAGGAACCCATCGAGCAAGAAAAACCCTGCTTAATTTTCGAAGAGTTCGTCCGATCGTCTGGCCCGTCTCAACGCTCAAACCTAAAGCAGGCACTGCAGGCCCCCTCCTCGTCCCCCTCCCCCTCCCTCCCCCCTTCCTCCTGCACCCCCTTGGACCATCCGTCCGCGATAACACGACAGCACCACTGGCAAACGACAGTACACAAAAAAAAGGAACAGCAGCAGATAGCACCACCAGGTACCTGGTACATAATATATATATTATATATAATATATATATATATATTATATAATATATATATAATATATATATTATATATACCAGTATATATACCGGTATATATTATTCATAAGCTATTACTTGGTCGTACAGCTGTGTGAATTGTCTGTCCAAGACCTTTTACTACCTGATTGCCACACAGCAAAGTAAAATCAACACCTGGTAGTTATGTATACTTACGTACTTACGATACAGTTAGATGTTTACCAAAATTATGACGAATCAGATTTGTGTACTACCTGACGTTAGTTTATGTATACTTTCAGAGGTCTCGTTTATTGCACTTGACTTTGCAGCTGCAATGCAACGATACTCGGTACTCGGTGGTATATAACGAAATTAGGTCACCGCGCACAACACTGATTTTGCGGATACCCCCCTGACAGGTTATAAGCCTCGTTCGTCGGTGTAATTGGGGACTCCCGAAGTTCTGAAATAATCATCTACGGGAGTTTTTGTGCCGCACGTCTACTACATCGGCATTGTACCAGCTGCAACATCTGCCACAATAACTGCCGCAAGGCGGGGCATTTCGGGGGCGGCTGCGTCATGCCTCTCGCAGGCCCTCGGGCAAGCAGCAAGCCCGCTGGGCAGTAAAATGCTGGATCGGGGGGTGACGCCGGGCAGAAGTGGTGTATTGCTGTGCATGAGACGACCACGCACAGCGACGCCGAGTGCCACGTACAGGGAGCTCCGCGCTCGCGGACGGGTAAGCGCGAACACAGCGGCTGTGATGAGCGCCCGAACCCGGTCCGATGACACCAGGAATATGTCGGGTGTTCTTTTTGACGACAACTTCGACAGGAGGACGTCATATCTTAGCTCGTGAACATCAAACATGAATCGCCAGAGCATCATCATCCCCAGGGGTGCACCTCAATGCGGAGTCGCCATCAAGGCGTTTCACGACATCGCTGCAAACATAAAAAACGCTTGGGCTTGGCGAAAAGACAACAATCAGAATCATTACAGCAGTACTGTTCGATGGGGCTTCCTTAGCTTTGCCGTTGTCGCCGCAATATCATATTTTGGGATTACCGGGGGAGAACGTCTTCTGTAGTCGCCGCATCATCATCAATCGTTTAGGGCTACTGAGACATACACCTTCTGGAGTCCTTGGGCATCACAATTGTGTAAGGTTGCTGGGATATCGATTTTGGGGTCGTTGGGTATCATCATCGGTTAGTGCCTCTGGGACACGCTTTCACGGTCGCTGAAACATCACCATCGTTGTTTGGGAGTGGGCGAGCGTTGTTTCTGTCGTCGCTGAAACATCGTCATCTGGATCGTCGTCACCATGACATATCTGCATCGCCTTGGGTCGCACCAACTTGACGGTAAGACTTACAACGTCTTATTTGTACGAGGGGGGGGGGGGGACCGTGGTAGGCTGCTCAATCAACAAATTGATCGATGAAATATAGTTTATTGCTGAGATGCAGTTGCGAGTTTTAGCAGTATTACGTTCCTCTCTCTAACACACGTTTCTCTCTTCAAGTGTTAGTTCACCCCTTGGGCACGAAACACCGTGACAGCGGTACGCTTTGTGTTTCATGAAAAAATATGGTGCTTTGCACAGTTAGTTGGTCGACTATTAAATAGTGGTATTCCTTCAGGAGTAAAACCTTCGGCGAATAACGGTGCACGAAGTATTTAGTTTATGGAATACTATCGTTTCGGCATGTTTGTCTGTTCTGTGTACAGTGAGACCCGCGCGGGTCCCAAGGTTCCAAGATATGTCTGTGATTTTATGTATTGTCGTTCGCACTCTACTACGGGAGACCATAGTAAATGGGACCTAATATTGTTGGTAAAAAAAGGGAAACATATAGGTTTTAGTGTGTACCGTAGGTCCTATTTACTATGCCCCCCCGTAATAGGTCATGTGTCAAAGTAACCGTATGTCTTTTATGTTGCCAGCATATGCGGCGTAGTCGGTAGTTGTTACAAGGCTTGATCACCATCACAAGCGGAGCGGGAACTGAAAATATTTATTGTTGGGATACTGCAAAGGAGTAGCGGAACTTCCTTGCAAGAGAACATGGATGCACACGCAGACATAAACACAAGTAGCACACACGAAAACACCGGCCGAGTAACAAGAGTTGGATGTTTCGTGAAGATACACCGGAGGGTTATGGCACTTGCAGTAAATATCAGGCAAGAGTGCGTTACAACCAAGTTATCGAATGTTTAGTGCTTTTTGACAGTTGAATATAGCAAGTCTGACTATGTCACCTCCATCGAGGGCTCGTATTAAGGATTTTTTCATTGCTTTAGAGCAGGAGTAGCCAGTAGACTACCTAGTTGCTGGTCGGAAACATAGTCGCCTGTAGCGTGTAGGCCACAACAGCACCGGGTGCTACGGCAGTACAAACAGTGTGGAATGTCAAATGCCGATGTACGATAGTAGATGTGGGCGATCCAATCAAACTGCCGTTTCATGTATATGAATACTAGGGAGTGATGTTTCAGAATCTTGGGAACCCCAACACTACCGACGAACGAGGCACATAACGTTATGATACTGCCTTGAATGAGGTTGAAAGCCGGGTAATTACCTGGGTTCAGGCACTGGAATCGTATCTGTAGTACTTGCAAGACGTATCTTAGGTGGAAAACCAGGGGTTTTCCAGAGACGCACGTGCTTGGTCTCAGTCTCCACCGTGCACGAAGTAAATAAAGATGCTCTTCTTCTATCTCTAACACACGTGAGTACCAACGAGTACCGACTTAATAGGCAAACCTGTCCGGGGATACAAAAGGATAGAAATTGCCCCGCCTGCTGATCTTAACAAGTGGCGTCGTCGGTAGGACACCAAGTTAACAGCACGCAGTTGAGGATCGTCGCACAGGGTGACGCCTGTCGCGCCATCGCGCCTGACAAGCCCACGACTGCCCCCCCTTACTACCTCTAAGGATGATATTTCGTCGGGAGCCCGCGCCTCAACCACCGCTCCCCTCAAGCTGGGCACGAGAGCAGGCGCGATAAACGCCGCTCTCCCCACACAAACACCGCAACTGCGGCCACCGACGACTCGGCACCGAATCCCGGGCACAGGAAGCGGAGCGCCCGCGTCCTCGGAGGCCGCGGCGGCATCCTTGGAGGCTCTGGCGGCAGCTGGTGCCACTTGCTCGGCCGTCACGCGCGCTTGCGCCCGGCATCTAGCCGTTGTCGCCGAGGCAGCCCCGAAGGCCTCGGCGGCGACCAAAACCCTCTCGGCCGCGACGACGTCGGGTTGGTCGTCAGCGGCAGCAGAAGTCCTCTCGGCCGCGGCAGCGTCGGCCTGATCGATTCTCGGCTGCACTCGATTTTTTTTTTCTCTTGACGTTTTCCTGGACTTAGGGGGGTGATTTTTCTACTACTTGATGTTTTCCGAGTTTTCGGGTCGGGTTTGTTTTTGCTAGGTGTGTTCCTGGTTTATTTGTCTTTCTTGGGCTTGATTTGGGGTGGTTCTGCGTATTTGTGTCCTGCCTACCCCCCCGCTCAGTGTCGGGGCTGGTCTGGGTAATCGGACCACACTCATTTATGGCACAAGACACGTTTCCAGAGTTGCAGGCTGGATTTCGGTGGTTCTTGACATCTTCCGCGTTATTTTCTTCTCGTTTTTGATATTAACTTTTCGCTTTTCCGCGCATCTTTCTCGCCTCTCCTCCCCCGTCGCGGGTGACATGGCGATGGTTTTCGTTGACGATTTATTCCTGCCCCTTAAGGCTACGTCTTCCTTTCATTTTTTTTAACGTACTCTGCCGCCTTCATTGCCTTGCCGTTCAGAGGCGTGGGGGTGGGTTTTGAGGAGCCGCATCTTCGACTCATGTTCTACAGTAGTTCGTGGAATCGGGGTTTCCATTAATTTCCCATAATTCTGCATATACGGCTCATCAGAGTGGGCTAGTGTTATGATACTGCCTTGAATGAGGTTGAAAGCCCGGTAATTACCTTGGTTCAGGCACTGGGATCGTATTTGTAGTACTTAGAAGGCGTACCTTAGGTGGAAACCCGGGGTTTTCCAGAGACGCACGAGCTTGGTCTCAGTCTCCACGGTGCACGAAAGGAATAAAGCTGACCTTCCTCTATCTCAAGCAAAACACACACGGAAGTACCAACGAGTACCGACTTAATAGACAAACCTGTCCTGGGATACAAAGTGTCCCCCCAGCTGATCTTAACAATATCCTATTAACGGGATCTCCGCATGAGGCGTGCAGTGCTTGCTTCCTGCGCAAGCTGTTGCGAAAGCGCGAGTTGGCCTAACTCGATGAAAGCCGACCTGCAGTGGGGATGCTGCACCCTACGGCGTGATGGAAATGAGGGCAAGTACCGGGGTGAGAGATGAGTCGTGACCACAGGCTTGCACAGAAGGCTGCTGGGGGCAAACCCTCCACGAGTTGAGCTGGAAAGGAAAGCTGAAGACATCGAAAATCAAATTTGTCAGCGTATGCAAGCACCACAGCGAGAACGTGGAGGAGGTGACGATATTTACGACTATGGTGCAAACTTCTTCCCGCGCCAATTCCAAGTATGCTGTCCCCACATAAGTAGAGGGTGCAGCTCTCAAGAGATCAAGCGCTGACCACCACAGTTGTTCTGAATTTTGTCAATATGGCATACCAGGTACTCCAGGGCGGATCTGTACAAGAGACGCGGATGAGCCCCCCCGCGACACCGCTTCCTCCCCAAGTCCTAGGCAGCATCACCTCCCAGTTCACAGCCCAGTGCCAGTCCCACCTCCGCCACAAACGTACGAAACCAATCGAACAACAGCCAGCCCACCGTCGTTGTTGTTGTAGTACGTCACTTACCATACCCGGGCAGGGCCGAGCCAATCCTTCTTCCCTCCTTGCCGTCCCGGTATCATGATACAACAAAACAAAAGATGCAGAGAAGAAAAATAATCAGTCACAAAAAGCGGTCTCTGATTGGAGCGATGCTCCCACCCACCTCTTTCCGAAAACGTAACACCGCCTCCCCTCCCCCCCCCCCCCCACCCCCCCGCCTTCATTACCGCCTCATTCTCTTACAACTATAACGCCTTTTCCTCCTCCTCCGTCCGCAAACACATCACAACACAGCAACATACCAGGAAAACAAAACAAACAAACCACAATGCAACACAACACAACGCAACACAACACGGCCTCCCAACAGCAAACTGGAAACGCCCGTCCCCACCACAACACAGCTATAATAGTTCCTCCTCGTCATTGGCCGCCCACTCGCCCATTCACCACCCACCGTAACTCCACTCCACCCCCTCAACAACACACACCAAGAAGAGAAGTAGAAGAGGAGCCACTAGAACAAAATAAAAGCGATACGAAAGATGTTTAGGAAAAACAAACGGAGGGAGTGGGGGCGGAGGCGGGCTGGGCTACACTGTACTGTTGTGCGGCACGTGCTCTGAACACTCGATACACCGTATGTGGCATGCCCTCGACCCGCGGCGGAACAACCAGCACCAGCCAGCGCGCGGCCTACTATGGCGGTCCCACTAGAAACAAAAAACGGAGCTATTTCGTACGAGGTACGTCACGTTGAAACGCAACGGGGAAGCAACACTCGTACGTGCTGGTATTAATAGTACGTACGTACAATACGTAGGCCCAACAAGAGCCCCAAAGAACAGCCAATGTGGCAAAAAAAACGCAAAAAGAACGCGGTTTCGTCTGATGGCAGTAGGAGAAAAATACTTATCATTCCGAAGTGTCTATGTGTACGGTACTACTACTGTATACCTGGTACATAGAAACGTCCGCAGTCCATGCGGGTGCGGGGGGAAAACTCACTCAACCCTGCGGATTGAGACAAAACATGGACTAGTCACGGCTAGGCCGTGACCAGCAGGCCGTGACCAGCGTGACTAGGACACGTCCGTCCAATCACAATCAACCAAAGCACGAACTGGTGGTACACATGTGCGCGGCAGAAAAAACAGGGTGCACGAATGCGTCGCAGACTTCACAGGACGGGCAGCATCTGGACACACGCCCCCTCTCTACCGTTACTACTGCTCCTACCCTTGTGGCCCTCACCTCTTTACATACTTGCCGGTGAAAAGAGTCCGCGGCATCGCTTGGCCGCATACCGCGGCGTGATGCACGGAGGAAAGCAAAAAAACAAGCCAGAGATAACTTTCCTCCCCCCCTCTCCCGCGCGGCCCCCCTCAACCCAGATAACGCGTCAAGACCCCCCTCCCCCTTTCCCTCTCGACGAAATAACACATACATGTTGTAGATAGTCTTACTCAAGTAGTAGACTACAGTAGTAAGGCGTGCGAGCACGCGCCGCGAAGCACTGCTGGGAAATATACATACTTCGTATATATACACATATATTGTACGCAACAGAACACAAATTTTGTGCTTGTAGAGCTCCCAAGACCATATCAAAAGGTCTACGTAGAATAAACGCACGCGTATTTCAACATAGCACAAGCAACACAACAAGCAACAGCAGCAGCACAAGCACCAGCAGCACCAACAGCGGCGCAGCAATAACATGTGCCTCAAGAAAAAAACGGAAGGCTAACACAGGCTCATATCAATAATGTTGCACAAGTAAAAAAAACAAGGAAACAAAAAAAAACGCAGGCACAAAAAGTCGCGAATTGTTCTCCTGTTTTCCCTCTTCCTCTGCTTTCTTCCTCTTTCCCTCTCGTTCGGTGTACTCCAGCATGGTGCCTCGATGCGATCACCGATTGGGGTCCTGCGTCGGACCAGTCACTGGTCGTACCCCTTCCTGTTTCGATCGACCCCGTTACGGACAACTGCCTGCCTCGATTTCGGTGACTGACAAGTCTACTTCAGCCAAAATCCATCTACCGATTGATGCTTCCTGTCTCTCGATTCCGTCACCGACGACACAACGCTTCCTGGTTCGATTCTTCTACTGATTTGGTCCCTCCCGTTTCGAATCGGTCGCTGATCGGTCACTGAGAAACACGTTTCTGGCTCGATTTCGTCATTGATTGGTGCCTCCTGTCTCGAATCGGCCACTGATTCCGCGCCCGAATTATGTTTCAATCCCAAGATTCTCCTTTTCATGATTTAGGTCTCTCCGAGGCAGCTACAACCCTGATTGACATGCTCCGCACGATTTCGATCACGTTCTCCTGGTGGGATCTATCTGTGTCGAAACAGCTCTTGAGCACATGCTTGCCTCGTGAGATCCTGTCGACACAGCTCTTGCGCGCATGTTGTCCGGGGGGTATCTATCTATCTGTGTTGACACAGCTTTTGCACAACACGACCCGCTGTAGAATCGATTCGTTCACTGTATGCCGACAAACGTCCGCTGGTACGTGTCGAACAGCCTCGTCCTCCAATTGTCGACGCTCTGCTCGATAAGGTCGTGCACGAAACTCACGCACTTCTCTGCGCTCTTGTCGGGCTGGAAGCGGGCACGCAGCTGAAGTTTCGTAGAGAGACAATGTGATGGGGGAGGGAGGGGGGGGGGGGGGGGGGGGGGTTCTTGTCAAGCGGGAAGTAAGCACGCAGCTACAGCGTTGTAGAGAGAAATGTTAAGAAGAGGTGGAAGGGGGGGAGGGGGGTATTTTCGGGGTTTCGGGTTGGAAGCGAGCACGTAGCTGCGGAATTACAGAGAGAATATAATGGGGGGGGGGGCGAGGGGTATTGTCAGACTGGAAGCAAGCACACAGCTGCAGCTTTGTAAAGGAATACAATACTTGGGGGCGGAGGGGACGGAGGATGGGGGCGGGGCTCTCGGCCTGGGAGCGAACACGCAGCTGCAGTTTTGTAGAGAAAATATATAACAGAGGGGCATAGGGGAGAGAGGAGGGGGCGGACCAGTTTCGTAGAGAGAGAGTAAACATCACGGAAGGGGGGAGGGAGGGGGGAGTGGGGGACCTTGTCGGGCTGCAAGCGCGCATGCATCTGCAGCTTGTACCAGGTAGATGACAACATAAAACAGAGGGGGCGGAGGGGAAAGAGGAGGGGCGGGGAAATTTTGCGGAGAGCAAATACAACGGAGGAGTGGAGGGGAGGGAGGGGGGAGAGGCTCTTGTCGGGCTGGAAGCGATCACACACAACTGCGCGTTTGGCAGATAATGTTGAAGAGGGGCGAGGTGGGGGGGGGGGGGGGGGGGGGTGACGGCTGGTCTACGGAGCACCAATCGCCACACATAGTGTGGTCGCGGCGGTGGCAGCGGAAGTAGCGTCCTTTCGTTGGTGTCCTCCTTAAGGTTTTGTCATGCGGCTGACACGGTGACATCACGTCGTAGCGGGTAGCTCGGTAGGGGCGCGAAGGGCGAGCGGGGAGTTTTTACCGAATCACATAAGAATCGTGCAGCGTGAATCGCGCCATGTTGCCGTGTTCAGCTTGTTGGGTTTTGATATAAATAGAACACGTTACAACCTAGACGAGACGATTACGAGCGTACGAAAAATGCGAAAATGCCGCACGAGGAGCGTTA
The DNA here is from genome assembly GCA_031213475.1 of Nereocystis luetkeana. NCBI lineage: Eukaryota > Phaeophyceae > Laminariales > Laminariaceae > Nereocystis > Nereocystis luetkeana. The sequence continues at coordinate 12,107,848 of JARUPZ010000004.1, forward strand.
CCTGGAGAAAGACGGCATGTCTCATTTTTCTAATATTGTTACGAATGGAGGCGTTCTCTCGCCCGTGACGGCGTAACGGCTGCAGTTGTAGGGTAGGCCATGGTAGGGCAGGGCAGGGTAGGGTAGGGTAAGGTAAGGTAAGGTAGAGGGTACTGGAGAGTAGGCAAGGTAAGGCTTGTGAAAATCCACCCCACGATTCTCGAGTGTTCTAACTGCGACGATGGATGCACGAACCAAAAGACGCCCTGTGCGTGAAGAGTAGACGCCTTGTGCGCCAGCGGCCACCCCCTCGCGCGCGATGACTGACAGCTCAGAATAGGCAAGCTCTATCGCGAGCGAAAAAAATAACAGGAATGAAACAGGGCTGAACAACTAGGACAGCCAAAACCTAGACAGGGAACGCTGTGTGCGTGCGTTTTTCTCCTTTTTTGGTTCGCTTGTCTTTTTGTGTAGCTTCTTTCCGTCCGGCCACGTGGTATTGGTTCGAACTTGTCTTCGTGACCACGGACTTTGAAAAAATGACTATTGCGGGGGACCATAGTTAATAGGACCAAATATTGTTAGTAAAAATTGTTAAATATATACGTTTTTATGTATACCATAGGTCCTATTAACTACCAGGTACCTGGTATGGCCCCCCGTAATACCAGGTACCAAGGAATATATGTTAATACCTGCCGGGTACTCGGGTATTTTCCTTAGCGGAGTGAAGCTTTGTAAACACTCCGGGGCGTCCTTAGAGGTAGGGTGGCGATCTTTCCACAAACCTAAAAGTGTGATGATTAACAACAGCGACAAATATAGAAAGAAGGACCGATAGACTGACCGACGGACGGAAGGAAGGATAACAACGACCACAACAGCAACACCACCGACACCAACAACGACTACAACAGCAACGACAGTAATTACAACAACAGCGGCAACAATGTAGAGACGGGCCGGTCGACCAACAAGACACACGGAAGGACACAAGAACAGAAAGACAGTCCGACGGACAAGACATACCGACGATATATAATACATATATATATATATATGAATAGCAACGAATATGAATACAGCAACAACCAAAAGGCGGAAATGCGATGGACAACGCAACCGGGCGGACACATCAACAGGTAACACGGAACATGCAGTATGAGCGCGCGTGCACGGATAGGCGGACGAACAATAAACCACGGATACACGAATGGACACACATCGAAACAAAGGTGAATACCCAGCTGTCGACGCTAACCAACGCTAGCACCACACGTGGGGGCTCTGCAGGGTAGTACAAGGACCCTAATTAAATTCACATGTTCATGAAAAAAAAATCCAATGGATTACAGCTTTTGAGAGCTGAGAGTCGGCACGACTTGAAACAGCAGTAGTTATTCGTCGGACTTACAGTTAGTAGTTTGTCGGAGACGCTGACTACCCGACTCAATGGGTTTATAGATTTGAAAGCAAGGTCGACGAATGCGTGATACCAGGTAAATTTTGTATTATGGAGTGGTCGCCCACAATCACTCCTCCTTTTCGTTCCCAAAACCTCGCGAGCAGAGGTGGGCACGAAATATTTATTGAGACCTCCCACCCACCCCTCAGTAGAATGAGCATTTATAGGCTCGGTTTCCAAGATCATTTGCAGGTACTAGCCTCGCGCAGAGCAGGCGATGCGCTTGTCCACTCAGCGCGGGGCGAAATACCGGACGAGGACCCCTGCCGCGCAGGAGGCCTCACCCAAAAATCCAACACTTACATCAAATGATCCAGGACATCGAGTCAGATTACTACAGTAGTTTGTCGGAGACGCTGCCTATCCGACTCAATGGGTTTATAGATTGGAAAGTAAGGTCGATGAATGCGTGATACATGTTTTCATACTTTGGCCGGGGGCCCCTCGGCCGGGAAGGAGGCTGATTCAGCTTCCCTTCGCTCGCCTTACTCAAGTCGGCAAGTTGCATGGCCATCCTGTGGCTTCGCAAGCCGACGTGCCGACTAAAGTTTATGCAAGATTATTGTGCGGTTCCTTCCCACACCGCAACATGAGCTGGGTCATACGGATCATGAATATCTGCCCTCAAACATCTGTCTGACGTGCGTACCTTCACAACAGCAACTACCCTGGGCAGATATATAAGGACCGCTCGGTCTTCATATTAACGTGCACACGCTCACTATATGTCCGCCTATAGCGGTACGACACGAGATACCGATGAACTTTAAAAAATAAAATGGACACGACGATTTCGGTTCGTATTCGATTATTTTCGAAACGTTTTTATCCAGTATCAACGTAAAAAAAAAAAAAAAACGGAGATGCCAGGGGGGATGGAGGGCAAAACGCAATCGATGCGATATTCAGCACTGTTACGGGGGGCCATATTAAATAGGACCTACGGTACACACAAAAACCTACATATTTCGCTATTGTTTCTGACAATATTTGGTCCTATTTACTATGGTCTCCCGTAATAGCAGCCGTAGATACCATTACTATCAACAGCAAAAAAAATACGGGGGTGCCAGGAGATCGAGGGTGAAACGCGCTCGATACGATATATCGCAATTTCGACATGTCGAACCTGAACCTTTCGATGTAATATCCAACAACAGCAACCGTAGTTCGAAAGCAATCACACGCAGATGGGCAGGCAAAGGCGGTGGTGAGACCATCCATCCGCTAGATGGATACAAAAATACCAACCAAGAACGCAAGACACGAGGACGAGACTCACGTTCTTGATAACACCTTCAGGGCGGCCTCCGAAGCAGCTAAGGTCGGGTCTGAAAGCCACCATCATCTCCACCTGTTGCGGTAGAAAACATTATGAAGGAAAAAAAACGCCGTTGGAATGAATGATGGGAACGAACCGTGTTACATGTTTAGCGACCACTGGCTAGATTTTTAGGGAAAGGGGCTATAATGTGAGCATATGACCGCCATCACCATCACCATCAATAATATCATCATCATCATCGTCAACATCCTCATCAACATACAAACTCGTCACCATTACCATCATCATCATATATAACTGTACACAAGCGAGACAAAGGAGTAAGATATAACGAATCATGCATGCGTACTGCATCGCAGTGTGAAGGGCGGAGGGGACATGAGGCTGTGCCTACACCGCAGCTTGTTTTCTGCTCGCGACTAGAAAACAAAAAAAAAAGAAAAACTCATCGGGACATTTTCTTGCAAATACGCTTGGAATCGCTCCTCAACACTAAATCAACCAGCCGGCGCACAACAACTGTGAAAAAAAACGAGCGTGAAACAAAAAAACAAAACATCGTACAAGGGGACAAAGAGAAAGAGGTTATGCACAAGGCTACGAGTAAATCATGAAGGTGTTCTTAGAGAGAGAATGGCATGTTTAATAAGTAAAAAAAAACGTGGTCCTACCTACAGCAGTGCCTAAAGTAATAACGCAATAACCGTGTGCATAAAAGAACAAGCGCACGTCGGACAGACACGACAGACTGCACGAGCATACCTTAATCACACGGGTGATGAAAATAACACACCCTCTCGGGCGAAGATCAAAAACACATTTTGTCGACAGCAGGGGGCGGAGGGGGGGGGCGACGCAAACGCTGCGCAACGCTTCTACACAGGAAGCTCTCGACGATGTATTCCCAATTCCGCCATTTTCTCCTAAGGCATGTTTTGGAGAAAATCGCCTCCGAAATTCATCCCAGGGGGTGCGTTATCTTATCACCCGGGTAATACGCCAAGGCACTATGTACTATTAATACTGTAGTATCGTAGATGCCAGGCTAAGCAGCTACCGCCGGTGTTCGAATCACGGAAATCGAAAACGCAATCAACAAAGCAGAGCAAAAAAAAACGAAACAGCGACGCAGCTTGCAACGACGAGCATATCTATACAGATTAACCAGGTACTGCTGTCGTATCGAAAACAAACTCGTGGACAGCCGCAGATGACTGTTTCTCCCTTCTTTTCTTTTCTTTTTGCTCCGTGTAAAAACACAGAAAACAAAACAAAAAACATGGCAATGAAAAAACGAACCAGAAACGAAACGAAACGAAACCGATCGAATCACTCCTGCACCTCGGACAGACAGATCAGATAGATCATGATCTATCTATCTACTGTAAATCATCTACACACCTCACCTGCCGTTGTAAGATGCTGTGCAGAATCTATCTGTGTAGTACACAAACCCAGCAAACATACGCCACGTAGATCATGCGGGTTACAAGGCTCCCACCCAGCAACGCGAGCCATACCATGCTTACTCTAGTATACCCTGGTATACAATATCGGGAATAAACCTTCCACGAGAGGCGTGGGAATCGATTGTCTGTCCCGGAGTGTAAAATACCCACCAGGGTGATAATCTTCTCGCGGCTCCGTCTCGCCTGCAGGAACGTGCGGACGCAGAGGCTGCGGTACTTCTGAAAAGACGTGGAGCTTGCGCCACCCATCACCTGCACGAACTCCTGGGTGAGCTGTTGGCCCAAGACAAGAACACAAAAAAAGGGAAACATGGATGAAAGCAAAAATAAAAAAGGACCAAACAGGGGGGGGGGGAGGGGGGAGGGGGTGAGTGGTTTTCTTTTCGGCAAAATAAAAATCATCCATACCACTCTGTCCCTACAACATAAAAACCGTTCACATTAAACATTAATGTATAAACGGTCCTTATATACCGGGACAGAGTGGTATACACCTCGGACATATCATCTACAGATCATTGAGTCCCACTTCATGACCTAGATATTTCATGGGGCAGATATATTCAGGTTGATCTGTATGATCTGTAAAATCTGTACGTATACATAGACTCAAGAAAACAACTCATAATGGCAGGCCAGGACCTAGATGATCTACCTGATCTATCTGTACATGATCTATATGTCCGACGTGTCAAGCCATCCCCTGTTTTACTCTCCAGCTCGACTAGTGGGAGGCTTTTATTTTCCATCAGAGCACTTCTGGACGAAAGCCGTGGTCACGGGTGTATTCTTCCCTCCTCCCCCCCCGGTTGATGTGTCTTTTGTATATTTAACCCTTTAGCACTGTAGTCTCGTTTTGGGGACAATAGAGGATACATTACTTGGATTTTGAGTGGTTTGTCCCCAAAACGAGACTGCAGTTTTAAAAGGGTTAAAGCGTAAAGTATGCCTCACGTATATATATATATATTATATATATATATATATTAGCCGTGAGAACTGATGATAAATCGATTTTTCCGCTTTTTATCCAACATCTCGAAAATTGAAGCAGCCATAGTTATACCCCCTGCAGTCTCAAACGGGTGCAAAAACACATACCATCGACGTGCTGTAGTTACAACAGTTTTTTTGTTTTTCGAATCTTCCGGCGGATTGGTAAAAAAAAAGTTAATTTAACCCCTTTAGAACCGCAGTCCCGTTCTGGGGACAAACTACTTGAAATTTGAGTGGTTTGTCCCCAGAACGGCACTGCGGTACTAAAAGTTAAGCTCACCACACTTCCACGTTCAGATGTCGTGTCGTGTGTCAACTTAACCCTCAGCTCCCGTTGCAACAGCAGAGCAGGCTGTTAGTTACCGCTGGCGCTCGGGCACGTTGACCCGACCTGACCCCCGAGAGGGGCAGGCAGGTGGGGTGGAGATAGCCACCCGGGAGAGTAGCTAGCTGTTCCCAGCAACCGGCGCAGCGCGACTTTTGTAACTGCCATCAACTTGTGTGCGTTGCTAGGGCTTTCGGGAGCGGTACGGCAACTCGAAAGGGGGGCCCATTATTTCGGCGCCGTTAGAATCAGGAAGGAGAACATTCTCATAATATTCTTGATAAATCGGGAACCATTTTCGAGACCAACCTGCTGTCTGTTGTCGTTAGAGAGAACTCCTGTGATAGGCTGGACGGTGAAAAATTGATAGCAGCAACGTGGCCTTGTTCGGCTGATTCTCATGAAACAGAAACTCGAACATAAATACCTTGAAGGGCGCGCTTTCGAAGCCGAGGTTTCCCCCAGGAGACAACTCCAGAGCGAAGCCCCAGTCGATATGGACCAAGTGTCCGTCCGCGGACAGCAAAAGGTTCCCGTTATGTCTGTCCTTGATCTGCCAGAAATTGAAAGCCAGAGTTCAAAGGAAAAAAATAGGAGCCAATCAGCAGGAAAATAAATGAAAAAAAAAACAGCACCAGAAAAGAAGAGGGCAGAAGACTAGCAGGAAAATCAAGCAAGCGAAATACGTACGTACGGGTGCAGGACAACAAACCGTCCAGCCTTCAGTTAGTTGAAACGTACCTAATACGGGGGACCATAGTTAAAAGGACCAAATATTGTTAGTAAAAATGGTTTAAGTACATGGGTTTTATGTATACCATTTGTTGTTGTTGTTGTTGTTGTTCTCACATTAACTCACAATTCAATGCAGTCCGTGGTCCATACGTCCTACCAGGTATCATCTATGGTCCCCCGTAATAGTAGAACATTTACGTCGACGGTTGACGGTACGGTTCTTTGTGCGCGTAACCAGACCACAGCAGCACTGCGCGCAAACGCATGGGTAGATTGAAAACATTTACGTTTTGTATCAATACTAAAACAACGCTAATCAAGGCTGTGGCTCGGTCATCGGTATTGAACTATACGCATTACCCCCTCCGCGTGCACCACCTGCTCCGGCGAATAGCTCATCGTCGGATAGCCGCGCAGCTCCCACACACACCCCCTTCCCCCCCCTCCCCCCCGAAGAAGTTACAAAGTATACCCATAGCTGTCTCAAAAAGAGTGGCCACACCAGAAAACATTTCAATGAATTCGACAACGTCATCCACACGCCATAAAGTCCGCCTGACAAGCGGCTCTTACTAGGATGCAGCTCACCCTTCAGGCGACTCGCCGAACACCCCCACGGCGCTTGGCGCTTGGTGCGAGCAGCGCCTGCCTAGTTGATAAAAAACCGGCATGCTCCGTCCCGGCATTGTAGGGATGCGAGGGTCTATGGTAATACGACTACGGCCATGCATGATAGTGAGCACACACCCCTCCCCCCAAGCCTCCCTGCCTCCACTTCTGCAGCCCTCTCACGCACCTGCAGCAGGTAGCAGACGACCGAATAAGCCGCGCAGCTCTCGACAAAGTTAGCCCTCGCCTGCCGCAGCACTCCCCTCCGCCCGAAGTGTCGCCGGAAGAACTCGTGCAGAGCCAGGTGGGGCGTGTGGCGCTTCAGAGCGTCCAGGGACACCGTGTCCGGTACCGCCTAGCCAGACACATAGGAAACCCCACGTGAGATTGGATGCAACTCAACAATTTGAAGCCCTATGGCAGCCGCTGGTGAAAACCGCAACACAAACAATACAGTAGTTTGCACGTTCAAGTGCTGCTCCGTTTTTGTTTGTTGGGGGGAAAGACAGGAACACCACCGTGACCGGTACCGCCTGGTTTCAAATTCATAGGAAACCCCCTCTCAGATTTGGGATCAACTGCTTGTATACGATTTTCAGCCCGTATGACTGCTGTTGGCAAAAAACACAGAAAATATAGTGTACAGTTTACGCCGGTATTAAATCGGTTTGTTTCTGCAGTACTTTGGGGCGAGCGTGATACCATGTGTATCATCCCCCGTGTAATCACGCCTTCCCTGCCAGAAACTTGACGGGTTTCTGACGAGCTTCGTGGCGATCGCTGCTTGTAGCGTTCATATTTCAGTAAACTTTGACCTCCTGCCGCTTTAGTGCCACGCGTAGCAGTTGTTATATTGTTATAACGTAGGCTATCGGGGCCGGCTATTACGGGGGACCATAGTTAACAGGACCTATGGTACACATAAAAACCTATACGTTCAACCATTTTTACTAACAATATTTGGTCCTGTTAACTATGGCCCCCCGTAATAGTGTCCTGGGGAAACAAAAAGGCGGCCCGTGTCTCCGTAATTTCTTGTTGTTTTTGATCACCTGTGCATTGATTACCGGTACATAATACAAGTTCGTTAACCCCGATCCAATATACCTATCTATTATCGACTATGAAGTGGTATCGCGGAGAACCATAGTTAATAGGACCTATGGTATACACAAAAAAAACTTATATATTCAACCATTTTTACTAACAATATTTGGTCCTATTAACTATGGTCCCCCGTAATAGTATATTCCGCATGGGTCACCATCTGCAACCTTCGTCAACTTGTGTCTCTCTTTACACGGGCACTTGGGTGTACTGAACGTCGACGGGTAAAAAGAGCGCTTCAACGTGAAGAACACACACAGTCATACGCACACAATCCTCACGGCAGCTTATAGTCTCCGAGAACGTTTCCATGCGGGCGGTCGAGTCTCTAGGCTGTCAGGGCCAAATTGTTCCACACATCGGATGACAGATCAGGTAGATCATTGCTACTTCACGATCTACGGTAGGCCTATCAGGAAAGATGGATGCTCGATCTGTATGATCTGTACGATCATCATGTTTGAGGGTGCGAGCCGTATACAACCTAAACCATCTATTACGGGGGACCATAGTAAATAGGACCTACGGTACACACAAAAACCTTTATATTTACCTATTTTTACTAACAAAATTGGGTCCTATTTACTATGGTCCCCCGTAATAGGACGTACAGACCCTGCACAGTATCTCAGAACGGCAGGTTGGGACCTAGATGATCTATCTGTAGATAGATACATCGCGATCTGTCCCGGGTGTAACTTGCTGCCTAACCGTAGTGCTCATCTCTATGGATCCGTACATAGGTCAAACCTCTGTTGACCCTACCGAGCTGGGCTATGGGCTTACCGCGCCTCCCACGATCCATGGAGCTCGAGCGAAATTGGCGACCAATGATAGTACGTGCCAGGTACATCATGAATAATGATGCAAAACATGAAAATAGATTTCGAACGATAAGATGCTGGGTAGTCACGCAGTTGAGGAGAAGTTTGAATCCCCGTTGTCCCGGAGTACCCACCTCTATTACTCCGGCAGTGAGGCTTGTGGCCATGATTTCGTAGGGTCTGAGCCGAACGCCGAGTTTCGCCGCCTTGAAAACCTGGTCGAGAACGGCCACCAGGTGGCTGACGAACTGCTCCTGCCTGAGGTCGTCGTTCGCCTGGACACGGACAACATAGACGCGACCGTCATCATCGTCATCATCATCATCATCATCATCATCATCATCATCCTCATCATCATCATCATCATCATCATCATCATCATCATCACCATCATCATCATCGTGGTCAGCTTTACAACCATCACCACCACCATCGTCATAGTCATCGTGAACGGCATTACAACCATCACAGTCACAGCACCGTAACCAGCATTGCAACCACCATCGTCACTGTCGTTACACGATCGTTATCATGATCCATGTATCACCATCATCGCCATGAAAATATCCCCACTAGTATTGCCATCAGCACCACCGCCGTCATCATAGCACTACGCGTACAACCATCACCGTCACCCTCCACACGGTATCGTCGTCGTATCACCATCGCAATCGCCATCATCGTTATCGTCACCGCTAAAATACCACCATCATTATCACATCTCTTCCGCCACTACCACACTCGTCATGGTCACTTCATCACCAGTGCCACCATCCTCACCGTCATAGCACTAGGCCACCATCGCTACATTTTATCAGCATCCGAACGGAAGGTCTAGGGTTGATGTTGCGGGCAGGGTTTGCCCACGTGCCACTCCACGATACAGCTTGCATCGGCAACTAATATGTCAACAACAACAGCAACAACAACAGCGAAAACACCAGCAACAACACCATCACGCGGTACAACCACGCCGTAGCGAATCGAAACCCATCAGACAGCCCACCTTCACAATAATCGGCAGGAGTTTCCAGCCTTTGGAGGGCGTCGACGCGGCGCCCTTCCCCTTCTCTCCCGAACACCTGGCCTTGAACCCGCCAGTCACTCCCCGCCCCCGCCCTCGCCCCCCCTCCCCCTGCCTAACCCCAACTCCAGCCCCACCCGTCACCGCCACCGCCGCGGCGGCGGCAGCAGCAGCAGCAGCAGCAGCAGCAGCAGCGCCCTCCTGCCAAACACGCGCCTCCTTCTCGCTCCACTGTTCCTTAAAAATAATCCTCGGCTGCTCCTGCTCCTTCTGCCGCTGCTGCTGCTGCTGCTGCTGCTGCTGCTGCGACTGCGATGGGGGGTGAGGGGGCTGCGGATGCCCATCATCATACGCGGCAGCGGCGGCGGCGGTAGTAGCTGGGGCGGCGGCGCCCGCCCCTCCTCCCCTCCCCACCTCCGACACGCGGCGTCGCCTGCCCCTCTTACCGGCCCCGCCCGCCACCCCAGACACCGCGTCCGTCACCACCGCCGTAGCAGCCGCCGCGGCTGCCGGAGAAAAATAATACCTCCCTGCCCTCCTCGCTCTCTCCGCCGCCCCCACACCCCCCCCCCGCTCCCCCACACCCCCAGCTCCACCCCCGCCCCCTGCGGAAGTCGCCTTGCCCCCCTCCCCGCTCCATCCTCGAAGCAACGCTTCCGCGTCTAGCTTCGCCTCTTCCTCCTCCGCTTCCGCTGCCAGCTGCCGGTCCAGACGCTCCGCCTCCGCGGCGGCGAGGTACTCGCTGTAGCTGTCGCTCTGACTGTCTGGAATGCTGCCCGTACCGCTGCAACAGCTGCTGCTTATGCTGCTGCTGCCGCTGCCGCCGCTGCTGCTGTTGTTGTTGCTGATGCCGGTTCCCCCATGGCCTCCGCTAGCCGCCGCCTTAGCGGGGGTTTCCCCACCGGGCTGTAAAGGAAGCGGTGGTGGGGGCGGTAGGGGCGGGAGGCGACCGCGGGGGGGGGGGGGGTACTCGATAGGAGATATGTACTCGATCTCATGCATGGCCGTAGTCGTATGACCATAGACCCTCGCATCCCTACAATGCCGGGACGGAGCATGTCGGGTTTTCACCGACCAGGCACACATTGCTTGCACCAAGCGCGAAGCGCCGTGAGGTGTCTGGCGAGTCGCATGAAGGGTGAGCTGCATCCTACTAAGAACCGCTTTGGGGGGGGGGGGCGGGGGGGGGCGGAAGGTTAGAGCGGGCGATCGTCCGAGCAAAAAAAGAACTGACGGGCGGACCGGCGGTGGTGGTAGCGGCGGCGGCGGCGACGTCATGCGGGGGAGCGTTGCCAAACGACATCCTCTAGCTAGGGGGGGGGGGGTGGTACTCGATAGAAAAAATGTACTCGATCTCATGCATGGCCGTAATCGTATCACCATTGTACTCATTTGTTGCTTGCTTCAGTCATTTGACCGTTCACCACGCATCCCTTTCGAGACGAGCCACCGTTCCTACTTCGAATAGAGACGCCTCCAACAATTGGGCGCTCATCACGTTGTTTCCATATATTGCATAGTTTTTTTTTGCTAAATATCCCCTTCCTGTTTGGCCGCCTTTGACCACCATACCAGTATACCTCCTACGATAGCGGTCGTTTTTTGTCGTTATTACTACGGGGGACTATAGTTAATAGGACCAAATATTGTTAGTAAAAATGGTTAAATGTATAGGTTTTTATGTACACCATAGGTCCTATTAGCTATGACCCCCCGTAATATCTAGTGCACCAAAGTCCTCCATTTCACATTCGTCTATTGTCCTTGTCTCCTCCGACACATTCCGCTCTTCCTTGTACATTTCACATCCTCCCACCATGTGACTTCTGCTCTCTATTGCTATGCCACAAGGGAACATTCATGAATCTACATGTACTTCTTCCTCCCGGCTACTAGTATGCCTCTTTCTCCTTTCCGGCAGATCCAGGTCCCCTTCAAGAAATCCCAGTTTCAGCGTTTTTCGCAAAGCCCATTGGGCCGTGCAAATACCTTTTCATTCCTAACTCTTCTCATAACCTCCCCGTACGTATATCTCCAAGTGTTTCCCCTCTTTCACGAAATTGTCTTAGCGCTAACCTTCCCCTCCAAAGTTCTCTATGGACAGCATTTTTCTTGGTTTCCACCTATATCCTTCATACTTTCTCGACTGCGGTTGGGAGGTGGGGGGGTGTAGAGTCTCCGCCAGGCCTGCTTCTCTTGGAGCAAAAATAGGGAGCTCGGGGGGGGGGGAGGCATACTTAATATCGAATGATACAAAACAAACACACAAACCAGAACACAACATGTAAACCACACGGACACACCACTCACATATGCAGGGTCGCTCTCCCACCGCCCGGGAGCGTCGACTATTTCCCACGACTCATCCTCCCCATCCCCCTCTTCCACCCCGCCTCCACCGGCCACGCCATCTCCCCCTCCCCGCCCTCCGCCCTCTCCCTCTACCTCTCCATCACCACCTTCCGCTGCGGCCGCGGCCGACTCAAGGTCACCCCCCCACTGCCCCATGATGTCCTTGAGAGCGCTCGCTCCACCGCCCTCACCGTACCAGAAGCCCCCCTGCGAGCTGGCACCTCCTCCATCACCGCGTCCATTGCCATTGCCAAGACTGTCATCATCGCAACCACCATCGCCATCGCCGTCACAGTCACCAAATGCGCTATCCTCGGAGCTGCTGCAGTACGTCTCCCACCCCCCCTTAACGGGGCCATCCTGATACCGGAACTCCGTCGGGGCGGCGGCGGCCGCAGCGGCGGTGGTGGTGGTTGAGACGCGGAGGTGAGAATATGGGGTATCCAGACTCGCGGGCTGGTGGTGGTGTTGCGTATTGATGGCGGTGTTGGTGTTGTTGGAATCGGTGTTAGCGGTGTTGTTGGCATTGGTGTTGGCGTTTTTGTTGGTGGGGGTGTTGGCGTCGCCATCCCCGCCGTCGGACGACAGGGTAGCGGGGTCCACGTCGCTCGCCGTTCGCGAGGAGCACTCGTCGGCGTCGATGGGGCCTCCGGAAAGGCCGGTCAGAGGCGCCGCCTGCGGAAACGAAAACAAAACCAGGCGAAAATAAATGAACGGGAAAAACATAAGCTGACACACGTGATAACCGACCGCTTGCACGCAACCGTCCATGTATCCATCCATCCGAACAGACACATGCAGTAGATAGCCAAGACATAGAACTACATACTTAGATCACAACCCCTGAGCGTGTTCGGTTGGTGCATCCCTGGCCTCTCAGAGCCCCCACTTCCAAACCGCCTCCTTTCATTACTTGCCGGACCTTTCCAGCAGTTCTTTGTTTTCTCGGTCCTTTCTTCCTTTTTTCTTCTTTCGTTTCGTGTGCGTGCGTGTTCTCCGAGCACGGCATCGCGGGAGGACCCGGCACCGTCGCGGGTGCCAGCGGGTAGAGGGGGGGTTGCAAGGAGCGCGGTCGCCGCTTTCGTGCCTAGGCGTCGCGTGTGCCTCGAGACACGAGGGGTGCATGAACGGGCTTTGTCTGGCTTCGATGTAAGATTGTTGATAGAGTATGTACGAGTTTATAAAGGTCGTTCGGGAGGGAAAGATAATATTCAAGCGGTGCTTATTTTTGCGACTACGCTAAAGTTGAAATAGGGAGGTGTGCAGTTTGAACACCAACGTTATCGAGCTGGCGAACGACGGCCACGGTGAGCACCGGGCTTCACGCGGGGCGGGCGACGGGGCTGGTTGTGGCAGAGAGTGATAAAAGCTTTACCCGGACCGAATCGGTAGCGAGGTGGTCGCGAGAGGGGCGGGCGGCGTACGAGGCTGAGAGAGAAGCTCTTCTGTGCGTTTTTTTCTTTTCTTCTTTTCGACCGTGTGTAGGGTGTTCCAATCAGCCAGAAAAATATTACACGAGAGGGAACGGGTTTTTTTTTTCCTTTCCGAGTTTTCGGTTTCATTTTCATTGTTTTTGCTGCTGTGCCGTGCTGTGCTTTCGCTTTCTTCGTACATACAGTACAGACATAGAGCATATCGAAAGAAGGAAATAAGTACAGACAGCAGTACCCTACCTTGGGTGTATGTACGTACGTACGACATCCGCGACGCGAAGCGTATATGTGGCATCCAAGCTGACGTCGGAGCTGTTTTTTCCTGAAGCATGGCGGCGGGACTCTTGGCATTATCAAGTCGCCGGTTTGCAATTACGATCCTTGAAAACACTAAACTCAATCGTGGACCTCTGTTCGCTTCGCATAATAATTTGATGTACTTTTTTCCTCCCTGAGCGAGCGTAGCGGGCGGCGTAGGCCGCCCGCGGAGCGAAGCGCCTTGTACATTGTATATATATATATATATATATGTATATATTGCAAAGACAGAAATACGCCTCCATCGGAACCCAATAAGAACGGTGCCGTCCGACGACCGTGCGCTACAAAATCGAACCCCTCCATGCAACCCGACACTAATATCTCCCTTCTCCCCTTCTCCCTATCCCCTCCTCCCTACACTCCCCCCGTCTCCTCTGTCACCCCCCCCCCCCCCCCCCCCCCTCTCTATTCTCTACCCTCCCCCCCCCCATATACTCTGGCCTCATCGCCACCGCTACCACCGCCACCACGCCCGCACCCGCTCATCTCTACGCACCTCAACGAGCGTGTGCACGTTTCCGCGTAATCTCTCCACCAGTCCCGTCTCCCCCGCACGCTGGTCCTTCGCCTCTTGCCTATCCCGTGTCACCTCCGCTGCACCATCGGGGACCCCATCCAGCCCCCTCCCTCCCTCTCTCTCTCTCCCTCCTTCCCCCCCTCCTCCACCTGCCCCTCGGCCTCCTCCACCTTCCTCTCCGCCTCCTGGTTCTCCCTTTTCATCTCTTCTGCTTCGGCCGTTCGCCGACGCGCCCTCACGCTCGTCGCCTGCACCGCCAGCGCCGCCTGCGCCGACAGCACCACCTGAGGGGAGAGCGGTCGCTACCCTCATCGCCGCTGCTACTGCTCCCGCTCTTGCTGCTGCGGCCGCTGCGGCCGCTGCTGCCCCTGCTGCTGCCCCTGCTGCGGCTGCTGCTGCCGCTGCTGCCGCTGCTGCGCTGATGGTGGGGGTGGTGGTGGCGGCGGCGCGTGCCATAGTCGTCATAGGCATCGTCGTTGGCAAGGTCGTCGGTAATGCTGCTGTCGGTGATGACGCCATCGACATCGTCATCGGCATCTCGACTTCCTGGACCTCGAGGCAGATCAGCAGCGGCACCCGCTCCTTGGTAGAGAAGTGCATCGACTCTCGCGGGTGGATCGCGCGAATCTGAAAAACAGGGGGAAAATTTGAACGAAAAAAAGAAAAAACGAAGGGGGGAGTGAGGAAAAGTGTGCGGGAAAATATGACAAAAATTGAGACCGAAGGGGGGGGGAAAAAAATAAAAAAAAGAAGCAAAAAGAAGGCGCGGGACAACCTTGAGACACAACAAACCAGCGGTCTCTATACCCTATTGTGGAGTTTACAATACGAGAAGCCGCCACCGAACACATCACTCGACTCACTCTGCAAGCCTGAGATTCCGCCAATGATTGCACTTTTGATTGAATTCACAGCTACCGTAGCCCAACCTATTCGTAAAAGTAAGAAACAAGCCACATTGAACTGGGAGAGGGAGATCGATATGAAGACAGAAAATGTTGTAATAAACACCGCCTCTGCGCGGAAGTACAGAGTGCGTTTGGACGTTCACCAACAAGCCCGAACGCCACACGCACAACCACAGGGTGCTTCCGCACAGAGGTGTAGAATGCACCGCGCGAAAGGGCGCAAGCACGAACAGAACGTTGTTGTTCCGTGTACTCCAGTATGTCCGAGCCTCACGTCGAACCAAGGCCTTCTTGCTTGCCATCAAAATATCATAAAAGACAATATTAATAGTCGTCCTTCTCTCCGTCGTTCGGTTACTCTCTGGCGTATGAGTGGGGGGTAGCCTGGTGAGAAACGATACAAGGTTTTCCCGTCCCTTCTACGTATCTACGACGCGACGCTTACTACAGAAAATGTACCTGGTATACCACTCTGTATAGAGATACGAGAGCCGTTCGAGCAACGCCACGGGAGGAGTGATACCTTATTTTCTGACCCGACGCACGAAGTCGAAGAAATTTGATCTGGCAATCCGACGAGCACTTCCATGCGCTACGCAGTCCCGCAAAAAAACGTACTGACACAACTCCAATACAATATGTAACCGGTACAATAGTTGTTCGCTTGTGGAGCGCCCCCGCGGTCAGGGAAAAAGAAACGGAGCGAAAAATGCAAAAGCCCAACCGCAGATATCGACACCAAAATCGAAACGTTCCTTACATTTCCGGAAGGAGAGGCGCAACCGAGGTCACCTTCGCAGAAACTGCTGCTGTGTGCGCGTGTACACAACAACGAAAACACGAAAATTGGTCACACCGTGTGCTCAACCGAGGCCTTCACAGCAGCAACACCGCCGCCGACAACACTTGTAGAAATAAACACACGATAACGCCCTTTTTTTCCTCGACGCGTGGGTGGCATAAACTCGCCAGCGGAAGAGAGGGGGTGGGGGGGGGGGGTCAAAAAGTGAAAATACACTTTTACGGGGGACCATAGTAAATAGGACCAAATGTTGTCAGTAAAAATAGAGAAATATATAGCTTTTTTGTGTACCGTAGGTCCTATTTTATATGGTCCCCAGTAATATTAATAATATAAACACACACGGGGGGGGGAAGGGGGTCATAGAAACCTGGATGGTTTTAAGAAGACCGGGGGGATCGGGGATGGTAAAAAAATCGAAACAAAATGGAAGCGAACTCGAAACAAAATCGAAACGAAACAAAACAATGGAAGCACTGTTCAGAGCCCGCTGGCGTCCGGCCCTTTCTGGTCATGATGAAGCCTTCTTACCTGATGGAAAACCCCGCCGAAGGGCACGTAGATGACGTCAGACCCTTGCGCACGCTCCGAGAGGAAAAACTCGTTTATCCTTTCGAGTCCGTCTTGTAAACCCCTGGCCCGAGTCTGCGGGGATAGGGTTCCCAGCTGCTCGGCCAGCCCGAGCAGAGCTTCCACGAAGAACCTGAACGGAAACGAAAGGCCACGACAGGAGAGCGGTTGGGACGGGCTTTGAAAAAAAAACACACACACACACACACACACACACATACACCCACAAAACAAATGAAAACGTACATACTCGAAGATACCTGGTATAACACAAAACTACCAAGCACAAAAAGCACACAACACAAAAATCACAAAATACAAACAAAATATGATACCTAAAACACGAACAGAAAGAACCGAAAAACAAACAAAAACGCCAAAATCAGGATCAAATGGCGAGATCGAGGCCAACACGAAGACCGATACCAACACCTAGCCCACGCCCAAGAACACCAAGACCCCCACAGCCAACGTACATAGCAGGGTCGTAGTGCTCCGCTAGGCTGTCGTCCTCCTCCTCCGTATCCTCCTCCTGCTCCCCCCCCCCCCTCCTCTTCCCCCTCCCTCTCCTCCCTGAGTCCAGGCCCTTCTCCACTATCTCCAAGCCTTCCATCTCCCTGCCAAACCCGTCGACAACCTCGCTCCTCCCCCCCTTCCTCTCCCCCCCCCTCGCCCCTGTTCATGCCTCGCACGCTCCTCACCCCCTCCCGATCCCCACCTCCACCAGCAACAGCATCAGCACCAGCACCACCGGAGGAGGGTACCAAGACACCACCTACTAGATCAACACCACCACTAACAGCAGCAGCACCGACTGGTCCAACCCCGGCGCTACCAATAAGCGGCAGTTGCGGCGGCGGCGGCAGCAGCGACCGCTCTACCCTAAGGTGGTGGTGCTGCTGCTGCTGCCGATCCCGTCGCAACGGCGACGAAGAAGAAGAAGGAAGAGAAGACAAAGCGAAAACGCCTGCCTTAGCGTGAACTCCAGCGCTTACGCTAACGCTGCCGCCAATGCTAGCGGCGGCGGCGGCGGCGGCGGCGGCAGCGGGGGCAGTAGCAGTAGCAGGGAGAAGGCCCTGTCCCACACCTTCATCGCAATGCGGTGCAGGTAGAGCCGCCCTACGCCCGAGCGCTCTCGAAAGCCGGCTGGCCACCGCACAGCCCCGCTGCTGAACCCGGAGGGCGAACGAGGACAGCCCCGCCCGCGGAAGGGGCTTTATTTCGAGGCGGGGGGGTCGCGTTGACAATGATAGAAATGACAGAGGTGGGGGGGGCAGGTGGGTCGCAGTGGCAACCAGGTGGAGGGAGGCGGGGGGAGGAAGGACGGAAGGGAGGAACGAAGTCAGGCCATATGTGGATTGTGCTATATCTTGAGACTATTCAAATAGTGATGATTGCATTCTCGCACATTTGTTGCGCCAAAACACATGGAAGGATAACAACACCCCCCGGGCCACACCATCAAAGCAGAAACGGACAAAGCGGCGGAGACGCCGTTGCAGGGGGCTGAAATGACGACGAGGACCGAGACAAACTCGGGCCTCGGTTCGAGGCACTTCTGCTCCACTTCGACAATAGTAGCAGCACCCCCGACACCACCCATCACGAAGTCACCGAGTCATTAACCAAGCCACCAAATCACTAACCGAGTCACCAAACCGCCAGTATTCGCAAAGTCACCTCGTCAACATCACGACGTCAACACCTCCACCAACGCCACCACCACCGACACCAATATCGCCACGAACATCCCCCACCACCACCACCACCACCACCACCGCCAAGCTACGAAGTCACGCCAAGACAAACACAAAGAAAAGAAAGTCACCAAGTCACCCAGCCGCTCAAGTCTCTACGAAACGGCACTAAAGGAGCCAAAATCGTTGATAGAGTGCTACGTAGACCTGTGTATCGGCACCGAAACCTAAATTTAACTGATGTAGAGCAGGGTAGTCGTTGCCCTGCTGTTCCCTAGGTGTTACCATTTAGTGTAATAGTTTCGTAGTTTTGTGTTGTTGTAATAGATGACACCCGGTGCACGATACAGCAGTGCTGCACGTACGGCATACTAGCAGTTGTTCATAGTCGCGCTAATGTCAGAAGCGTTTTGATTGGGTGATTGGTGTGATTACGTAGCTGCAAACTGTCCTGCGGGAGTATGCGGTGGGTTTTATCTTTTCTCCGAATGGGTCGCATAAAACTATATTTGGATGTTTTTCCAGGGTCACGGGGGAGAGGCATGAGAGGCCCCTTGAACTCACAACCAGGAACTTATACAACAACATTCATTGATACTTCACAACACTACAGTATCTCTTCTTTAGCTCCCGCGCCTCATGGTAAGGTCCAGCGGTGCACCACCCGGCGCACGAGTCGTCCCCTTACGCTGCTGCTCCCTAGGTGTTGCCATTGAGCAGTTTTCGCAGTGTTGTGTTGTTGTAATTTGACGACAACCGGTAAACGTTACAGTAGACCCGTTGAACATGGACAGGACGGGCGCGAGCGACACGATCGACGGTCGCCATTACTTCCGTAAACATATCTACGTGCTCTGGTTATTTTGTTTTGTTGTGTTATCCCCGGTACATATCTGGTACGTGACGCAGCAGCACTGAAAGAAGAAGAACAACAGAACCATGCGAAACGGATAAAGGAGGCGTACGGTATGGCGGAAGAACGGTTCCAACAGAAGACGTTCAAGTATGCCACCTGGAAGTGCAGGAATCATACTTCGCGTAAAAAACGAAAAATCAGGAAATCAAAGAGCAAAAAAGGAGGAGATTGTACGACACCTCCTGGCTGTACTGTGCGTGCCAGCTCCAACAAGCAAAGCATCCGACAATTGCAGGAAGAGGTTCAGTGCCGATCACTGTAAAAATCCCCAGAAGAAACCCGAAGGGATTTTTCTGTTTGCCCCCGACGATTCCGAAGGAAGAAATCAGCCGATTGCGAGACAGCTGTTGCTGTAACAACCGAGGCAACGACGGATACCGTGAATCGGGGCCGAAGGGCGCCCTCCGGCGAGGCAACGAACAACTAAGGCAACGACGACAACAATGGTCCAGGGGCAACGACGGTCTACAGCCGACGGCCTAGTTTCCCTATCACGGGGGACCATAGTTAATAGGACCCACGGTACACACAAAAAACTCTATATTTGCCTATTTTTACTAACAATATTTGGTCCTATTTACTATGGTCCCCCGTAATAGTAGCAAGGTATGAAGGAAACCATGGCTTGCGACAAGAAGGATCTACACGAAAAAACGCCCGACGCCCTACTCCCCCTCACATACACACCTAGACGAGACGGCAAACCAGCTGCCGTAGAGAAGCGGCCAGGTGCCATGTCGTTGCCCTTACATTGAGGGGAGACTTGTCCTACTCCCCCCCCACATACATATCTAGACAAGACAGCAAAGCAGATGCCGAAGAGAAGCGGTCACGTGCCGTGTCTTTGCCCTTACATTCAAGGGAAAACTATGAAAAACGAAAACAGAAGGGACGAAGGAGAGAGGGTACCATAAATCGCGAGGCCGTGCGAACGAACTAAAACTAACGAGGACAAAGAACAGTCCACGATAACAACGGCTGGCGACAACAACCAAGGGGATGCTCTTCTCTCCCGGTGATGTGCAGAAGAGCAAGGAACGGCGGGAAAAAAAAACGCCCTACGAGTACGATTGCAAGTCTTTCCGATCGAGCAGCAACTCGTGAATTGACTGTTGCCGTGTTGAGCGAGGCGCGACGTCTTCCCAAAAGCAGTGACATATACCCGAGCTGACGCAGAGAGGCAACGCTGTTAGCGTCATCCGGCCGAGATACGCCAAAGAATCCGGTAGTTGTACGCGACACGCCGGTAAACCCGGTACTTGCACGAGAACTCGCTGTTGGTGGTAGGGGCTCGGCGCCAATATTTTTGAGGATGGCCGTAGCCACGATAAAGAGAGTAGGAAGAACGAGACGAAGGACGCCGCTTCCCATCTGCGGCTCGCGTGATGTTGTTTGCTGCTGCTGTGGGGGGAAACGGTGGGGGGATACTGCTCTGGGAGCTTGCACGACCTCAAAGAGCTTCTCTCTGAGGTGCTGATGCTTTGCTGCTTTTGCTGATGTTGTTGTCTGTTTGACAAGTACTTCGACTTACTGTACAGCAGGAAGCAACCCTGCCAAAAAACGCCACAGAATACATCGCAAACCCCATGGGATCAAGGCCTTGCAACCAGAAGCGACCTTGCACGGCCGTTCGCGAGCGGCGGGCAACGACCTCATCAACGCCTTTATAGCCAACCCCGCTGAGCGAGCCATGCTTCTATAAGGTGATCCCACTTCTGTTACGATCGATGCGCTGTAGCAAATTTGCGAACTATTTCGCTGCTCGTACCGACCCCGGCACAAGCTTGTGTACAAGCGATTGCCCCCGGCGGGGCTGAGTCGCGTAGCTCAAGGCGCAGGGCTCCGTTGAATCCGAAAGTTGGCCCAGACTGCTTGTGTGTGTCGGCTACGGGTTTGCGCGGTATACATGTCAACGTTGTGAGCGGTTTGGGACCAAATTTTGCAAGGATTAAAGTTTCCTTGTGGAGTCAGACAGGTTTCGAATTCCCGACTTTAGATTACCCTAGGTAAAGCTAGGGAATAATGTTAGGAACCGTAAGGATCGCGTCTTCATGTAAGCAATGTCTTTCCGTTTCCGGACAGGGTGGTGCATACGAGTACCATGGTATATATATTAGAAATCGGCAGAGCCAATTCGTCCGATGACTACAAAAGTGTTTCCGTAAATGTATCGGAGCTTCCACCAGAAAATCTTTTGTTGCCTCACATGACCGAAAAACCATAAGAACATATGCATTGATATTGAAAGTTAGCATTAACCGTACGTACTGTAGAGGTCGAAACACAAACAAAAACCAACACATGTAAAAGTTACTGGTGGTGCAGTGTAGACCAGCGCATACCAATTACAGAAGAACCAATGGTAACCCCACTCTTGAAATCGCCAATTCACTTATTACGGGGGACCATATTATTTTAACGGTAGACACAAAACCCCATATATTTCCCTATTTTTACTAACAACATTCGGTTCTATTAACTATGTTCCCCCCGCAATAGTCACATTTCATCAAGTCACCAACGTCACCGAAAAAAACAAAAGTCAATAACAGTCACCTAAGTCACCAAAAAAATCGCGAAAAAAAAAAAAAAAAACGCCAGAAATCACCGAAAGCGCCAAAATCACCAAAAATACTCAAAATCACCACCAAATGTCCACATACCGAGCCTTCCCCAGCGCAGAACGATTTGAGGAACCAGTGCGTCTTGTGAGCCAGTCGCAGGTCTGATTCGCACAGCTCCAGCAAGAACTCAACCAGGGGGGCGGGTCGCGCAAAGTCTCCGAGCGCAACCACGATGCACAGTTGGGGCAGATAAAATTCGACCTTCGTGCAAAAAATGCAGGCACGCGTCACCACGGAAGGCCGGAGAGGACAGGTGGAGGGGGTGGGGAAGGGGGTAAGGCGGGCGGGGAGGGAGAGGAGGGGAAGAGTGGGGGGGAGGGAGGGGAGGGAGGGAGGGAAGGGGGGGGGAGGGGGGGGAGAGAGGGAAGGGGGAGGGTGAGGGGTACGGGAAACAGGACGGGGAGGAAGATCGAGGTCGGCGGGGGGGGGGGGGGGGGGGGGTTGTACTCGATAGGGGGTGTACTCGAAAGGAGAGATGCACTCGATCTCATGCATGGCCGCGTACGACCATAGGTCGTGGGGGAGGGGGGGGGGGGGGGGGGGGGGGGGGGTTGAGGAGGGGGTTTCAAGAATGAGAGGGGTGGGGGGGGGGGAAGGTGGAGGTTAGGCGGGGTGTACTCGATAGCATGCATGGCCGTCGTCGTATGACCATAGACCCTCGCCTCCCCACAATGCCGGGACTGAGCACGTCGGGTTTTTACCGACCGGGCTAACATTGCTTGCACCAAGCGCGAAGCGCCGTGAGGTGCTCGGCGAGGAGGGGGGGGGGGGGGGCGGGGTCTTGTCAAGCCAGCATGCGCGAGTTCTCTTCCCAAGAGCGTGGAGGCCGCCGGCTTGGCAGCGCTTGCCGCGGAGATCTACATTTTTGTGCCGGACCTCTCGTCCTCTCGTCGTTGGAACGATCGATAACACACGGAAGCTGCGGCGGAAATAGACCTTTGCTTCGGGATTCTCGCTGTTATACTGTACCGGCCAAGCGGGGGCGGGCTGCAGCGGCTGCAGCGGCGGCGGCTCTGGCGGTGGCGGCAGCGGCAGCAGCGAAGTACCGTCGGCACGACGGGGGGCAACTGCAATGCCGCCGCCGGAGAGAGCGGACCACGATGACGTGCCTACATGACACCAGAGGTATTCGAAAAGACCAAAAAACGACATGCCGCTTTTTTGTTTAGCCCAGACAGCGGAGGCGGGGGGGGGGGGGCGGGGCAGGGGGGTATACTAAAAACCAAAAAAAAAAAGTAGCCCTAAAAAAAACGCTTTTGGTGTCATTTGTCCAGAAATAGGACAATTCTGGTTTCCTTCTGACCTCTCCTTCAGGCCTCTCCTTCTGACCTGGGGAATGACTGTAGGTTGTTTTAAAACAAATCGTTTTCGTATGTTCTCGATCATACACCAAACAAAATACCAGCATATCACACCCGACGATATATATCGTTCGTTGGGAAAATTACATGGGTGGGGCCGGGCCGGGTGTAGGCATGTAATGCATGGGCGTAGTCGTGGCCGGGAGGGGGTGTGTGCGAAGACGGCATAGAGCGATGCGGGACGACGGACGCACAAAAATATTTTTTTGGTATATCACAGCCCCGCCCCCCCCCCGCCCCGTCTACCACCCACATATCGCACCCGCCAGAAAAATCACATAGAAACCCATTGAACCAACTAACCCACTCACCTCCGAGGGAAAAACGCATCGGGCGTCCCTAAGCTTCCTCACCAAGGCCTTCGCCTCCCCCTCCCAGTCCCCGCAAACAGCGGCACCGTCCACCGCCGCCGCCGCCACATCCTCGGCAGAAAACCCTCCATCGTGACCGTCATCATCATCACCATCTCCCCCCCCTCCTCCCCCCCCTCTACCTCCTCTATCACCGTTGCTGCTGCTGCTGCTGCCGCCGCCGCCGCCGCTGCTTCCTCTTTCTACCGCCTCCCGTCGCTGCTTCTGACAGCGCTGCTGCTGCAAGTACAGCTCAAGGACCAAGGAAAACACCAGGTCGTCGCCGCTCGCCGTTCCGTTACCACCCCCGCCTCCACCATTGCCTCCACCCCCGCCTCCACCAACGCTACCGCCGTCCCCGTCTCTGCCGCCACCACCACCATCGATACCGCCGCTTAGTCGGGCCGCGGCCAAACCCGATGTTGACACCGTTGTCAATGTTATTGGCGCAGCCACCGCATCCGTGTGTCTGGGCCTGCGATGGCTGCCACCGCCGCCCCCACTTCCGCCAACACTACTGCCGCCGGCGCCGCCGGCGGTGCCGCTGCCGCTGTTGCTGCTGCGGCAGCAGCTGCTATTTCTGCCAGCGCTGCTATTGCTGGCCCTGCTGCTGTTAGCGCTGCTGCTGCCGCCGTCGCCGCCAGCGCTGCGCCTATCTCGAAAGCTCTCGGATTCGGACATTCATCTCGCGGAGCACCGAAAAGTTGCCGGGAAATTTGCGTATTTTTTCTACTCTTTCACTCTCTGCGCGCACGGTGATGGCGGTAGGAGGTGAGTGGGTGGGTGGCTGGGTGGGTGCGTGGGTGGGCGGGTGGTTGGGTGGGTGCGTGGGTGGGTGGGTGGGTGGGTGCGTGCGTGGGTGCGTGGGCAGGTGGGTGGGGGCGAGTCTGGCCGAGCAGGGGCGATGGGAGGAAGAAAAGGGAGGAAGGGAGGGGGTCGGCTGTCAGCTGCTGGAAGGGGGGGGTGTTTCGTGTATTTCATTTTCGTGCCGGGGGTGTGCGGACAAGGCAAGGAACAAAATGCCCCGGATACGCTACATGAGGTAAGCAAAAAGCATGAAGCTAAGCTTCGTTTGGTGTACCTGGTGTACTTACATCTGACGAGGAAGGAAAATACACGGCGCTTTGGCTCGGCTCTGTCACCCTCTGACAGGCCAAGACCCGTACCTCCGTCAGCTGAGGTCGCCGATGAGTTTGAGTCCAGGAATGCGTATTGTATATTCTAGAAGGGGGTGTCTGGAGCCCGGACGTGGCGCTGTTTGGACGCGCGAACAAGGCAGAAAAAACAGAGAACGAAATAGACAATGTTCTACGACTGCCTGCTGCTGCCTGCCTGCTGCTGCTTCTTCTCCTGCTACATAGGGCTGGTGTGTACAGCAAGGAAGGAACTCTACGATTTGTGGCTACTGCTGTAGACATACAGGTGTCTTTTTCACAGTATACTACAGCTGTATTACGGGGGACCACAGTAAATAGGACCAAATATTGTTCGTAAAAATAGGTAAACATATAGGTTTTTGTGGGTACCGTAGGTCCTATTTACTATAGGCCCCCGTAATAGTGGCAAGCTTTGCTGCTACTGCAGTACGAACAGTTATGCTGTTACTACTGCTGCTGCCCTTTATCATTGAAGACACATGATATCAGGCACCGTCAGCTATTGACACTTTCATCTTGAAAATGAATGGAGTCTTTGTATATATAGCCTCAAAAACAGCCTGCACCACTACGCACGGGGCAGCAGCAAAATAGCTGCAGCACAACAGCAGAACTTAGGAGTTTTTACTCCGAATCGAGATACGTATCACTCCAATAAGCTCAAACTCTATGATACGATACTGGTTTCCTGTCCTCTAGCGTTCATGAGCCGCGAATGGCAACGCCAAGTATCGGAAATCTTGTTTGGAAATAACTGGAGTATATTCTGGCATACAGCCTGTGCCGCCTAACATTGTTAGTTAAACGCCAGCAGTACGTAGCTTACGGCTGTTACTCCATGATAGATCTATATTCGTACGAGTACTCTATTACTATCTAATAAAAAGTATAAGGTTGTTTCTTATGCGGTTCAGATTTTGAGCTTCGGATTTCGACCCAATCGCATTTTCAGCTGTGCACTTTGCAAATCAAAACAGTCTTCCTATGCTGGAAAATCGAATTTATTGTGCGTGCATAGATTGGAGCAAACGCGAGACCAACTGCTGTTGTTGTGGCGTAGCGCCGCGAAGAGAAGCGCCGAGTGCGCTGCACTGCGCGTAGGACCCAAGCGTCCGAGCCCACGCTGATTGCCTTTGGTCTGGCAGCGAAGATACATGCCGAGTGCGCTACGTAGAGTCAACCTGTCTTGGTATTTTGTATTTCACAATGTGACTGACGGCTGCTGCTGTAGTCTACGAGTAAGTATCCACGGAGCAGCGCGCGCCGAGTGCGCTTCTCTTGGTCTCTAGGCCCGAGCCCGCGCCATCCGAGTCTAACCATGGAGAGACACGCCGCCCGCCGACTGCGCGTCGGGTGCGAAGCAACGTAGTCGGGTGCGAAGCAACGTCGCTATACAGCTGTGTCACCATCCAACTCATCGATCGTTCTGCTGCTGCTTGCTGTCCTGGACAACATCTCGAACTTAGAGACCGCGCCATTTCTCGCTTTGAAAATCTGATGGCCCAAGTCGTCCGATTTTGGACCAAAAATCTGACGACTCAGGCCATCGGATTCTCAAATCCAACAAAAAATCCGGTCGGATTTGGCATATTCGGACTGCGTAGGCAGATGCTTTCATATTTGGGATCGAAACATACAATTCTGAAGCTCGAAATCGAACCGCATAGGAAACAGCCTAAATATTTTACTCTGCTTAGCTCGGTTCTTCCTCGTCGAAAAACAGGTGGCATCAACCGCCAACGGTGCCGTCAAAAACGATTCCATTCATAACAT
Organism: Nereocystis luetkeana; assembly: GCA_031213475.1. Classification (NCBI taxonomy): domain Eukaryota; class Phaeophyceae; order Laminariales; family Laminariaceae; genus Nereocystis; species Nereocystis luetkeana. The sequence continues at coordinate 12,134,447 of JARUPZ010000004.1, forward strand.
TGTACGAACGTACCCGAGGGAAGAGACGATGGTCTACAGGTACTACTGCTGCACACGGTACAGGACACGGTCATCATATAGGGGCAACTACAGCAATATGCTCAAAAGGAAGTGGCCGGTCTTTTCGGGCGCGTCAACGCCTCTTTTGGCCTCAACGCGTTATTTTTAGTGTTGGTGGGGCGGTTACTCAAAGGGGTCAAACCGGGGTCGCCTATTGCAGGTAGGCATCTTTGGGTAGGCGGGTGGGGGGGGGGGGGCGTACTCATTTGTGGCTTGCCTTACTCTGTAGTCATTTGACCATTGACAACACATCCCTTTCGAGACGGAGCACCGTTCTTACTTTTAGTGGAGGCATCTCCAACAGGAGTAGGGTCTACGTTGCTTCCAAATATTGGTGGTCATACTGCTGTAGTTTCATATCAATACATACACATAGCGGCCGAACGAGAGTATATACAGAAACAGATAGTGCCGTCCACAGCTGGCGCGCGAATCCTTCGAGGTGCCTGCCTCTTCGAGTATATAACACGGGTATCATACACCTAAAAAAATCGCTTACCCGTGGGACGTAACGGGTACGTACTACTGAGAGGTCTACTGAAGACACGAGACAGAGAGACAGCGACGGAAGCCGGAAGATAAAAACAGCACACGTACGTACGTAGCGAGTCGAATTTAGGCTTTTCCCCCTCTTTTATCTGAAAAATAGAGAGTGGATGAACAGAAAAAAATACGAAAAAAAAGACGTACGTGGACAAATATCACCACGTGTAAATACGACGAGCACCGATTGCCCGTGAAAAACAGCGATCGCGGCGGATGGGAAGGACGCCTACCCTACCCCTCTGCAGCCCTTTCCCTCAATCCCCGCGTAGGTACACCTCTGGATATTAGCTTTGCCTGCTCGCTTGATAGGCCTTCATCCATCTATCGAGTGCTTGAACCAAGGCTAAACCAGGCGAATGCTCGCTGTATATCAGGTACGAGTACCAGGTTTGCAGCAGTATGTATATACGTACGCAACGCAAGACGCAAAACGTGAGCAGAGAACAGAGAGTGGTGCTTGGGACCCAGGTATAGCGATCAACAAGAGCAGCAGTGCGAACAGCTGTGCGCATGTCACAGTCGAAACTCCTTGCATCGTACGAGTACTCGTACCTCTAATACAAAAAACCGATCACCGCCTCGTACCGAGCAGCACGTGTACGTAGACCTGGCTGGCATTCGCAGACTTGGTACGAGTATTCGTCACATTTTTCTCATTATTGTTGAAGTCCCAAATGGGATCGTAATCAAAATTGCTCCTCTCGCCCAAGACCACACTCTGACACAAGCAAGCGTCTCCCTCTCTCTCTCACCCTTCCTCGGCCGATCTCTGAAGCGCCTCTGGGGCTCTCCGGTTTCCGTTCTCCTGTCTCCGTCAAGATTCTCGTGAAGTCGGCTACCGGTGCTACTGCTGCTGTGTCACAGACAGCAGTCGGCCAGTCGGAAATAAACCCTTTATCCAGACCGAGAAATACCTTGACTGCTGTTACTGCAACCTACTGCTTTAATATACTCCGTTTGCTTTTCGCTAGAGCTTTCCCGGCCCAACGTTGAATCTACCGGTGGCTCTGAGCCGCGGCGAGCGCTAAGAGGGCGGGGCGCCGAAGACTCCAACAAAAACGGGAACTCGGCTGTGCGATGTGTGACTGTTCAGGTACTGTTCGCTGCTCGGGTCGTGCAGCACATTGGAGGGCATGTGGAGGGATTTTTTCCCCGAACATCCGGACAGATTAGGCCTGACAGGTTTTACGAACTCTTTCGACCGAACACGAACACGGAACATCAACTTTAAACATCAAACATCATCTGATGATGTGGCTTCGTACACATGCATGGCCCGTCACATCTCCTCGTGGAATTCCGTGCTGTGGTGATGGTGGAGATGGAGTGAAAGCTTATTCGATCGATGACTCTCGCCGCTTGTGCTGCTCTTCTGGAAAGGCACGTTTGCTCTTGTATCATCGTAGCGATCATATCTATTAATAGCAGCAAAAACATTGCAGATTTTAATACCTGGTAAGTATTTTTTTCAGATATATATGGCAGACGGTAGACGGTAGACGAGGCAGCGGAGCCGCAGCAACACAACAGTAAATAAACGGCAGCTACGGCACGAGCATACACTCTTGATGCCAACCCTTAGATAGGCAGCACCTTTGTGACCCGGGGCTTTGAGTCGGCTGACCGCTCCTACGAGGACGTTCGTCAATGTTGTGGCCGCGAGCAAAGAAAGGCTGTGTGCTTGTGGCGAGGTACGAGTGAGTCGTATAGAATACGCGCGCGAACGGCGTACCAGGTACCAGGTTGTTGTTGTTGTTGTTCTCATATTAACTCACAATACAATGCAGTCCGTGGTCGCAGGACAGGCTCCAATAACTCTGGAATGGAAGAAATACCTCAAGTAAAACAGAGGCAAAAACAAAAAACAAGCATACGCACTCCACCACACTGCGGATATACCAGGGAAGCAAAAAGGAGACTATTAATAGCAGACAAAAACCTAAAAAAGAAGATGAAACGAAGCAAAAAAACGAAACAGAACAAAAACAGAAGCAGATAGTAAAACGCAAACAGGTATCATGGTATCATACAACTTACTTGTAAAACTCAGTATTTTAGTAAATCCCCCATAAAGTCGACCGCGTTCGTCGGGATTAAATAAACGGTGTTTGCTTGTTGTGGCCGTAGTGCCAACCAGCCGTCGCTCGTTAGTCCCTTCTCACTATCATCGCATCTCTCGTTATCGAATCGGCAGGGGTAAGCACCTCAACGTGCCACGGCGCCTGCTCCCTAATCTTAAGCTTTACTATTGCGGGGGATAGTTAATAGGACCAAATATTGTTAGTAAAAAGGGTTAAATATAAAGGTTTTTATGTATACCATAGGTCCTATTAACTATGGTTCCCCATAATAGACGCAGTTCTGGAGATTCAACCCGTCCGTCGTATTCGACCGCGAGGGGTCCAACCCGTTGCACTACACCGTGTTCGTCGGGGATTAAACCCTGCTTGCTTTCTGTGGCCGTAACGCCGAGCAGCCGTCGCTTGTCTTCCCCTTCGGGGGGTTGAATCCTGCGGGCGCGGTCAGGCCTTCACGCCCGACCGCCGTTCGTTATCGAATTAATCGGGGGTGTAACCCTTGGGTCGTCATATGTACTATGCGTCAAGGCTGGGTGGGACCTTCGATATACTTGCTGCAGGTCTGCCATTAATTAGCCGCCTTTGTTGCCCCTCAGCACGGCATATTACTAAGCGTATGTTGGTTGTCGAAGAACCGCACGGAGAAACGCCACAACACTGCGTGCCGACAATCCGGTAAACGCGTTCCGGGTGCATCACACCGTAATCGCATCCTACCTCACAGCACCGTATCACCGTCGGAGGGGTATTGGGAAATCGTGCACGACGTTCCCACGGGACAACCAACGGTAGCAGAACCCCTAATCAACTACCTGGTAGGCTACAAGTTTGGGGGCAGTAAGGAATAAAAGGCACCTGCAAAAAGAATACGCATGGAACGAGCGACGACATTGAGATAAGAGAAGGGTCAACAAGTATGGGTGTAATCTCATGCCGCAGCAGAAGGAGGCCTCATCGATCCCAAGCAATATACGAATTAGACGCGATGTTACAACAGTAAATTAATCTGGAACAGAAAAGGGGGGACGCCGGCAGGGTGGATCCCTTTTTGGGAAAGCCTCATTGTTGTATGGGGAGACAACGATTCAGTTTCACTCCGTGAACGATATCGCAGCTCTACAACTGCACGACAACGTAGAAAGAGGCTAGGAAAAAACAGACCATCCCGCCCGCCCATCGTAGATAGCGAGGTGTACCGTCGACAACGACATCAGTTTTGTTATTGTTGATTTTAAATTACCGGGGTACTTACTCTATGCGACGAGGTGCCGCGTTGATTGAACGCGGGGGTAGTAACCCTGGGTGAGAGTCCCCGGCTGGTCGCAGCAGGGGGCTTCATTGATCCCAAACTATACACGAATTAACGTACGACGCGATGTTACAGCAGTAATTCCCCCATAAGAGTACAGGGTACTGTTAATACAAGCGAAAAATAGAACGGACGTATTACGCAACTGTTTCAATTATTCAATCAGTCGAACTCACAGCTGAATGACCTATTCAATTATTTAGTTATTTCATTAAACATTACGGACAGATTGGTATACGAGTATGATAGGGGGTGCAATCTTACGCGATGATAACAGATGATCGGTATACGAGCGGGCAGGCACTAACCAGTTCTGTACTGGATCGTAATATTAGTACGATGCGGATCGCTTGAACTACAACTGACTGTAGTATTAGACAGGTAGGTGTGGATTGTTGTTGCTAGCAGTTCCTTTTGCAGTGCAACCTCTTTTGCACATCCTTCAAGTTGAAGTCGACAGACAGGCATTGGAAAGATAGTCCTGTAATGCCTTGCACGGGCAGTTTCTAAATTATTCTTGCCAAGTCATCCGCACAATCGACGCGCTCTACGATAATAGAGGTAGCACATTTATTTCCGCTAAAATAAATTGTTTTCTGAATGACGGGGTTCCTTAACCCAAAGTGGTCGGAATGCCAATCTTGTTTCGAAAAATGACGTTTTTGTATCCTTGGGCCATGGAATTATTCATCGGGATGCAATTTGATATTTGCTGAAGTCAGTTCTCGGGTGAGGCATGGAAGAGCCTCAGAAAATTTAGGGTGAACCTCTATCGTAGAACGCCTCGATCCGCATTCAATCGCAAACTATACAAGCGATTAAAGATGTAATCCAATTTCTTACAGTTCCGGACGGAGTGGCACTGGTGCTACCACCACTATGTCCGGAAAACCCCTGAACGGATGCGGGTACTGTACGTAAAGGGGCAGCAGGCTGCGTAGGCCCAGATGCCCCTCGCAACCAGATACCAGCTTCGCGCCGCTGAAGACCCTGGCACAGGAGCTGTTTCCTCGGATTTGTCTCATGTGATTGGCGGGTGTTCTGTTCGTCCTACGTACACATCAGCCACGCGTAACGGGTATTATCTGTGTCCTACGTAAACATATGCAGTTACCGGTATTAATAGCCTAGAACTAAGTGTGGTACCGTACGCCGTACGTACTTATCATATTTAATTTTACTGTTATTATTATGCTTGCCATCCGACAATATGTAGTGTTGTTCTAATAAACGACTAACAGAAAGTGAAGAACTCTCCAGAACATAAGCGCGGCAGTATCATACGACAAAAATCAGAACTGATGTGACGCTCATGAAGACTACTACAACCAACATCCCTCCATCTCGTCCACCAAAAAACGACCACTCCCCTCCTTAAGCACCCCCGAAGAAGCATCTACCAAAAACCCGCTGTCCATCAAAATGGCTGGTTTATTACTGCTACACGCATGTTTCTACTATTGCTTTTTTTTCTTTATTGTTCGTACCAGGTAGTACGTAGGTCATTTCGTCTCCTCGATTTTTCCAGCCGATTCGTCTCCCAGCCTTTTGAAGTCATTTCGCGTCCGGCCTTTCACTCGCGTCCCAGACATCGCCTGCGAGTACGAGTAAGCCTTTCACGTCTAAAACGACCCCTATCTACAGTACAACAGTAGCGATCGAAGCACATACATGCATATCATGCCACAAGCGATGGAAATATACTGGTACATCATAGCTGACACACAATCGCAGCGGCCTGCTCTGCGCCACAGCTCTCGGGTTCTCGGGGGGGCTGTGCGTTTAGCTGCCTGACACCCTGATACCCGGAGCTTCGCACTGTACGAGCATCTTTCGACACGTACCTTCGTCTGTGTACTGCTTGCTTTATGTGTCTCAATAGCATGCATCTCGAGTCATCGGAAGTCGGAAGCACTTCGACTTATCTATGAAGACCCAGGTGTAGGGCCAAAACAATTAGCCCCTTATTATTTTATTGCTTTCCAGCTCAATTCGTACGAAGTTTTACCCTCAGCGATCTTCTGGACAAGCCGGGGCCACAGGTGTCGTCTCTTCTCCCCCGCATTACGTTCAGCATTCCCTCTCCACTGCTCGTCGATTTTCATCGAATATTGATAACTCGTGCTCTCGCCCTTTCCGCTAATCAATTTATATGCAAGAAAAAGTCCTTACGAGTATGCACTCGGTGGGACTCGAACACTCAAACCCACGGAAATGATCTTAGTAGGCACGCGGAGTACCTACAGTACGAAGCCACGGGGGATTGGGCGCTCGAAATAGAAACCAAAACTAGGATATCTTAGGTCCGAACGACCGCCTATGTACGAGCAGCGTGAGCGCCCAGAAGTACGAGTAGGATCATGCAACGCCCGTGCTGCCGTACGGCTTATTATTGCGTCGTAACTCGGACACCATTTGTGATTTTTTATCACCCCCCACTCACGCGGCAAGTAGTTGCCGTCGCAGAATCTCGTCCATATTTATCGTCAAGTGCTTTAGAGGGTTAACAGCGCGGTCTTACCGGTGATCTCCTGTGAGCGCGCAGTAGTAGCACGAGGAGAATATCAGGCTGCGCGCGTGCCGTACAAACCCCTTGCAGTGTTGTTATTTTTTTTTCTTTCTGCCCCGGAGAGCGAGAGGAAACCCCTGTCCACACTTATTTCTCAAGTTTTCGTGTACCGGTTCGAACCCGGTTCGTTTCTTCCACCTTTGTCGGGCCTGTCTGTGGCCGTCATTAAAGTGTGGTTTACTCCGAGGATGTAGGCACCTGAGTCTAGATATTATCTCTCCCGACTCAGGTAGTGTGAGATGTGAACCCACTAAAACCCCTCATAGTCTCCCCAGCTTGGCTCAGTACACGAGTCACCCTGCCCGTCTGGGCGTTGGTCCGCATGTTGTCTTAGCGCTGTTCGGGCACGTGCTCATCGCAATATCATCACACAAGGAAGGGCGTATGCGAAGAATTTGGTCGAAACCCATTTGGTTGGGTTTCTTATGGTTTGTTTCCTATAAAAAAATGACCCCAACCCATGAGGCATTAGGAATCTTCCTAAGGTTGTGGCAAAAAATGGCCAAAAATATGCCCCGTTTGACCTAACTAACTATGATGGGGTTGGATATGAGGAAGGCTCCATGGGTTAGGGTCATTGAGATAGAGGAAACAGACTCACAAGAGACCCAACCAAATAGGAAAACCAAAGTCTTCGCAAACACCGTACGGCACTTACCCCATGGATCAGGCAAGGCTGCTTTTTGTGGCCAATGATGTTGTAAACATAACTTGTTTAGGTATTTTATGTTTGCTTCTGGAATCCCAAGAAAGGGTGAACGACCTCTGCGGCCGTCAAAAGCGCCGGCTCCCCCCCAACACTACCACCGTGCCTAGGCCACCCGGCAAGGGAACATTCTAAAACGCAGAAATAAAAAAAAACGCCGAGAAAAATTTGCGATCTTCTCCGAGAAAACACTGCTGCTCGGTAAAAAAGCAAAAAATAAAAAAATACAAGCGAAATACACAGCTTCCAATATGTCATTAATACTAAATCTATACAAACGCTCCACTACTGGAGCTCTAGGTTTGATTTTCGAATCAACGTGACGCGCGGCGGTCAAACGAAAAAACCGTGCAATCACTGAAACGAGGCAGCGTGGGGACGAAACCCACGTTTCTTCATGGCGCCTGCACCCGGCGACAGGAGTGGGTCACCCCTCAAAACCCCACCCAAGCGCCCCTCCTCTCCAAAAACAACAGCGCAGATTCTACAACACGATACAGATTCTACAACACGATACTGCCTGCACACACTCACCCCCTCATCCACCAAACGCGATACCTACATATGTACAACACGACCATCCGTTAAAGAGGTGACCACGATTTTGCTTGTGGCGCCGCAAGGGCGAAAGAAAGCGTAGGGCGCAGGCCTCTGGCGTCATTCAAGCAAGACTCCTCTCCTCGGTACCCCGGATAGCCTGTCGCACTCATTGACGTCTGCCCAACCGACGCCGACATAGTTGGAATTTCGAAACCGCGCGCAATGTTATTAATATGTGCTAGTGTACTGACGCCTGCCATGGTGTTCGACACACGGGACGCTGACTGATCCACGACATGTTCTCACACGATCGCGTGTCCCCTATGTGCCCATAAACGTCGGTCACGCACCGTATTTTACAACCACACAAGGAAAAAACAAAAACAAAAAACTGGTAGACTGACGGGAACATCCGAGCGCATCGGACGGGACGGGAGAAACCTGTCCTGCCTCCGGGGCTGTGACCGCTCGCGAGGCGGCGGCAAAGACAGCACTTCCCGCAATGGTTGCATCGCAAACCCCCGCCTCGTCGAGTGTTGACCGACACCTCTAGACACACCGAAATAGAACGAACACTGGCACACACATACAGGAGCCGCTATATTAAGCGTCCCGCCCTCCTGAGAACAAAAGAAAACGGTTACAAAATATCGGTACCCGGAAATGAACAGCCCGACCATTGCCAACTCTTCACGTTTTCCCTCACGTACCCACCCTCACCCAGCCGTCGGCACATCCGAGAAGCGACAATCGTCGAAGCGGCAAGACCGCGACAGATCTAATAAGGAGTCCCCCTCCCGAACCAGAACGCCTTCCGCCACCCTTCCCGTTCACCGTCTTTCCCGACGGCCCCACGAAGCGCATCGGGTGCACTTCCTCCTCGTCCTCCTCCGTCGGGTCGCGATGCACCACGCTCGCAACCATGCTATCCCCAGCCGCGGCGAACAAAACGGGCAACTTCGCCACTTCGTCCCTCGTCCCCCTCAGTCTCCCGCGCCGTGTCCAGCCTTCTCCAAACATTGAAGCAGGACCTTGGTCTCTGGAGGACGGAGGAGGGCGGGCAAGCGGTAGCATCCTGACGGTAGCAGGGGACATCCCGGGCCCGTTGTCCGGAAGGCCGATCATCGCGGAAACGCGCGCAGGGGCCGTTCCTGCCTGCCCGCCCAACGACGACATCGCCGATTCGTCCCGGTACGCTCCCACACCCCAGCCGGGGTGGCGAGGCACAGAGCCGGCGGAATCAACCCCCGAGAGCTCTGCCGGAGAGCGACTGAGGTCCCAGAGCACCGCTGTGCGATCTCGAGATGTGGTCAGCAGGAAGTGTCTGGTCGAGTTGGGAGCAGGCCGGGGGCGGGTCGGCAACCGCGCAGGGAAAAGGGAAACGTGGGGACGGGGCGGGGGTGAGGAACGACCCGCCGATGGCTCGATTTCGTTTGAAGGGCGGAGTGACGAGGTGGGGTGAGGCCCGCGGGAATTGGACACTTTTTGGCGTCTGAGGGATACTATCCCCTTAGGGAGTACGTTTTTGGGCACAAACTACTTGGAAGTAGTGTTGGAGAATTTTCGTAGCACTGAAAGGGTTAACAATATGAACGCGTCATGGTTTAAAGCCGGGGCAGAAGTGACCCACGCGGCCAGACCGAGGGGGAGCCCCGTTCCCGCAACTAGGACGCGGGGATCTTTCAATCCCATTCCTTTCGTCGCTGAACAGCGCGCGCAAAGCTCGGGACCTAATGCAAACGAACCCACACACCGATGCACCCCCGCTCGCCTTCGTCCCCGCGCTCTCGTAGCGGTAACTATTCTGAGCGTTTGTCACGAACTCCGCCCCTTCCACGCCCTATCTCGTCATTTGATCCATCCTGCTTTTTCGAACGCAACGGCCGTATGTAGCATGCCTAACAAACACGTGACATTTTTCGCCAAAAATCTCGTGGTTGGGTTGCGAGTCCCTCGACTCGCTTGAAGAAAATAGATCGAGGTACTCTCGCCCGTTCCAATACGCCGACTACAAATCTCTCATACTGTTGGCGAGGGCGGCATTGCTGACAACAACGGACCAAGCACACAGACTGACAATTTTCCCGAACACACTCCTCCCTCTCCTCCTCACCGTGCGACGTGAAACAAGCCAACGACGGCGCCGCCGTGTGCATTCCACCAGAACAGCGGCCGCCCGCCCGGTCGTCTTTTGTCGAAAACAACGACCTGCCCCCCCCCAGACCCCGCCGCTATCCACGACCCTTCCCCCTCACACACCGAACACAGTCCGAGAGGCAAGGAAGGAGGGTCTCCGCGTCTGGAGGATCCGTGTGTATCGCTGCGACTGTCGTGATGATGCACGAGACAGCAGGTGTTGGAGAGAAAACGGGGGTAGCAGGCAGGGTCACTCACGTTACTCACGCGGTTCAAATTGCGGTGGCTCGCAGATCATTATTGGTCAAACGGCGTTCCCCGAGGGGGCAGGGCTCGTTTCACACCATCGTGGAGTGATTTGGTGGCTGCGCTTGTACGTGCTGCTCCGGCGCAAGCAAACTTTTGCGCTTTCGCGGCGCTGAAGCGAGCCATGAGACTCTTGAGAGCAACTTTTGTTCATGGTTGGGCTGCTGTGTCTCTCTGCGGGCTCCCTATGTGAGGGATCCGTGCTTCGATAGAAGTACTCGTGGCACCAAAAATGTTTTGAAACCCCTCAACTTGACCCCTCTGGGACACCGATATAGCGACCGAAACAATGGTTGGTAACTTTTGGTGTTGTCAACCATCTACGAGCAGCGGGAGTGCCCGGCAGTCCGTATGGGTATGATCATGTTGCGCGCCCGCTGCGTTCGACTCCTCGCCTTGTAACGCGAACACCAACTCGTATCTCACCCCCCAATCACGCAGTGGCCGTTGCTGTAATCGCCGCATTTTTTTTGTCGTCCATTTTCCTCCTCTGCTGTCCCAAGAGGGTTAAACCCTTTTAGTACTGCAGTCCCGTTTTGGGGACAAACTACTCGGAATTTGAGTGGTTTGTCCCAAAACCGAACTGCAGTGCTGAAAGGGTTAAGGAGCTCCAACAGCCGATTTTGATTTTTAAACAAAACTTGAACAGTATGAGGTAGGCCCGACACACAATCCCACGGGTTAGGTATCTAACGGTTATTATTGTTTAGCGATGCTTACAGCAGTACACATCGGATACAAAGATATTGGGTACGAGTTTCTCGGTGCCCTCAAAGGAGCTTCACTAGTGAGAAATGTTTGGGCCTGAAAAGTGCAACCCAACACCCACAACACCTGCGGTAGCCCGGGTAACGGCCGTCAGTCACTGTCGTGCACTTTTCTCAACTGCTGCGCAGGTTTCAAACCAGCTAGGGGCCGTCAACCACACAACACCTACAGTAGCACATGCGGCACATACACGATTGTCGCTCATGCCCAAAATCTAAACCGCCCGAACGGGCTGAATGAACAGACCGCAAACATTGGAAGTCACGCACAAACGGAGAAGCGGGCCGACCCCCGAGGCGGCGGTATGTACTATCGTCGCGTACTCACGTCTGGCTCTTGCTGGTCGCGCGAGCTCGCAAGGACTGCAACCTCGCGTCGACATCCCACTGCGCCACTGGAAAGAGGCTCTGCACCGCGCCTCCTAGTCGACTTTGCCTGAAGAAGAGCAACAGGGCACGAGCGCGTAACGTGCCATGGTGGCCAGGACGCGGGCACTGAGAGGAAGAAGGGGCCTGCTATGGCGCAACCAAATATGAAGCAACAAAAAAAATCGAAAAGCACGAGTTACCGCAAGCAGCACCTACTTCGTACGTGTTGTTATTGGTGGCGATGCTGTCTAGGGCTCCCAAGCAATGTCAACATCGTCGAACATAAGTTTTGCAGAGACGCCAGGTCGCAGTACTGCTTTCCCCACGCTGCCACGGTCGGCGCTGATGTTGTGTATACGCAGATAAGAGAGCGTAGCCTCGCCCTCGAGAACTGCGGTAGCCGTGCCTGCGACATTAAAGTATGCCGTAGATTGAGAGCGTACCCCCGCACACTGACAACCGCAGCAGCCGTGTCCGCGTTGCAAAGTCTGTCGGCGGGGGCCCTCGACACGAAGACCAACCGAAAGCCTCGGAGCGAATATGTCCTTGTCAACGGGAACTTCAGGAGAAGAGGCGTTCTCGCAACCTTTGCAAACCCGCCACTCTCGCATACAGCAGCATTCGTGTACGAGCAACATGCGGGAGACGACAACACGCAATACGCTGGCATCACCTCGACCGCGAGCAGTAAGTAGGCAAGGGGGCGTGGGCGGGACAATAGCTTCCGTTTTTGGTGCATGGATGGCCCACCGCACCAGACCACTTTTGAGGTATTTTTTTGTGCCACACTGTGAATCATTGTTCTCTCCCGTCCTAAGCTCCGATCAGTCCTGCCTCTATAAGCCCAGTCCCGGGCATCCGAGTCCCCCAAAATGATGCCCTAGCGTTACACCAGTCTACATGCGGGGCCAGAAACAATTGCAACCATCGACCAATCGATGGGTCGAAGTTACAGCTGACGTATTTCTGGTCAAATAAAAAAGCCTGCTGCTCTGCAAACCTGCAGTCGTAGTGCACAACACCCCCGTTGTACGTCGCCGTCAGCTGCTGATCGTCCGGCGCCGAGAAAGCCGAGGTGTCGCCGGCAGCCGCTGCAAGGTCTTCCCACTCGGACTCGTCCAGGGGTGGCGTGGTGCCATCCCCGCACCCGCTCAACGAAAACGAAGTGAGCGGCGGAGTGTCGGCGGTAGTCCCCAGGTGGCAGATGGCGAGGCCCTTACTCCTGCGGTACGCGAGTTGAGTTCGGGATTAGCATTTTTCATCGGCATTGCGAGGGCGGGAGCTTGGCAAAACCCGATGAAATCGACGAGCAGTGGGAATGCGGCAAGCACCCCAGATATCGCGGAAAAAAAAATGGAGGCAAGTGTGAACCAGGATGGGGGGAGTGCAAGACACCTGTGACCACGGCTTGTCCAGAAGGCCGCTGGCGGCGAAACCTTCCATACCTTGGACAAATTATCGATTCCCACTCCATGACATAGATCCTTCAAGGCAGACATATTCCCGATATTGTATTGCCTACAGTAGCCCATGTTGCCGGGTGGGAACCGTATAATCTGCACGATCTACAGTAGCAACATGCTTCCTGGGTTGGATCTGTACTATGTACACAGATCCTGCACAGCCTCTCGCGACGGCAGGTAAGGAACTGGATAATCTAGATCATGATGTGTCCTACAGCAGGTGCGAAACCTTCTCTACGAGTTGAGCTAGAAAGTGAAATTGTTGACAAAAAAAAAACAAGAAGGGCAATGCACGGGACAGATACAAGATTGCACGGATGTTACAGCTGCGCAGAATTTAATATTGTACATCCTCCGCTCTGAATCATTCCAGCTCCGTAAGTCTACTCAGCTTGTTGAGTTCCGTAGGATACAGCGGGAATGGGCAGCGACAGGGCGGGATGGTGTGCGTACGACAACACGACGCCAGCCGTAAGGGCGGGGTGAGGTGGCCGCAGAGAGCGGGTGGGAACGTGCCAGACACATGAACAACATAAAAAGCACCGTACGGAGGTGGAGCTTGCGCGTTATAACTTATGAATGACAAGTGATGTTTCAGGAATATCTTATGCAATTACAGACGAAGCCATTCCACAAGATCCGCGAAAAAAATGTTTCCCGCGCGGCAAAAGCTCGTCACTGCTACAGCGCAGCATAGCACTAGCGCCGTGTATTGCCGTATTCAGGCGGGAACCTCACGCTGGTTTGACAGGAAGCTTAGCCAGCAGATGAACCAAGCATGAGTACCGCAAGCATGCCACCCCGACCAGTCAGAATCGATCAACAACGACGCAAACAAGGCGACCCCATGGGCGAAAACAAGGTTGGCAAACGTATGATCACACCCGCGAGAGGAGCAAACAAAAACTGTAGAACCAATACCAGAACCAGGAACGCAACCAGTACTGAAACCCGAGCCAAATCACGCCGGCCCGCTCACCTCTCGACGTCCCACACACGCACCAGCCCATCCAGCGCTGCCGCCCGCCCGGCCCCTTCGAAAATACCGAGCTGCGTGATCGCAGTCCGCGACTGCCGCGAAGAGTTGGAGCCCTTACGACCACCTCCACCTGCCTCGCCACCGCTGCTGCTGCCACCTCCGTCGCCGGCGCGGAACCCGCTGAGACGTGTCACAGGGTGGTCAGATAAGGACCACACGCGCACCTCTCCTTCCCCGGACCCCGTGATGAGTATAGATTCCGAGCGTGTCTCGACGGCCATGCTCGTCACGGGGGCTTTGTCGGGGTGGGCTACGAATGAAGTCTGCCGCCGGTAATTCGAGAGGAAAAAAAGAAGGGTGGGAGAAAAACAGGGGGAGGGGGAAGCACCGTAAGATGGAAGGCGCGCGGTCGACAATGAAGCCGGTCATCCGGTTTTTCGTTTTACTCCTCTCGTCCGTCGACCTCGTCCAACACTATGTGAACGCAATGTAGCCGCGACGCAGCCAAAACCTGCCGCCCCTTGCTTGGCCTTCACTGCAGTATTTATACGTGCTTCTACCAGCACGTCTCCATCTCAGAAACGCGTTCACGTAAATAGGCACGCGCACGGCCAGCTACATACCTGCAATGTCATTTCCAGGGGGAATAAAGACCCGACGGCGTCCGCGTCAAACCCGTCTCCCGGCACTCGCCCTTGCCCCAGCTCGCCACTGTGTCTAGACTTTCCCCACACCCTAGTCCCCATAAGCCATCCCCTTTCCCGCAACCGCTCCGCCACCTCTACCCCTTCCCCCCTGCACGTGCCGGGTAAAGGGGGAGGCGCAGAAAAAGGAGTTGTGCTCGGATTCGGCGGCGGCAGCGGCGACAGCGCCGAGAGGGGCACTAGCGCCGACAAAGAGGTAGGTAAGGCCTGGAGGAAGGGAGACATGGGCGGTGAGCCTGGCGGTCCCGTTTTTTGTGACTTCGTTGTCACCCCAGCCCCCGACGCTTTCGCCACTTCCTGTCGAACGCGTGCAAACTCATCGTCGCTCCACGCGGAGCCAGCGACATCTGCCGGGCGAGTCGGCGCCGGCGCTGGGCTAGACGGCGGTATATCCCGAACAGAAAGAGAAGGACGAGGAGGTGTAGGGAAGTGCGGGGCCTTTGCGCCCATCGCGCCGAGCAGAGACGGCCACTCTAACGCAGCCGCGACATCATCAAAGTCATCGTTTTCGTCTCCTTGTCGTCCTGCTATCCCTGACGTCGCTACCACCCCCCACACGCTCTGATTCACGCCATTTGGAGAATCCGACCCCCCGCTTCCTACCCCCCGTGGGGATGCTTCTACCCGTGACCCTTTAGCTGCCCCGCTGCCCGTGATCTCGCCGCCGTTAACCAGAGGAGGCGGTAGTGTGGATGGTGGGGGCGGGAGAAGCGAGTCTGGTCCGTCCTGAGACTGTTCTCCCCAGGCCGGCAGGCCTCGCGACCTCTTTGCTCGCGCTTGCGCATCGCCTCGCGTCTTCGCAGGGCTACTGTGCGGGCCCTTAGCTCTAGAGGTTTCGCCTCGGTACCGGTGGTGGTCGGCGCCGGCAGTGGCTGACCCGCGCCTTATCGGGCGTAACGTGCCGGCGCTGTCTTTCGTCATCGAGGACGACACGCTTTCCTCACCTCGTTCAGGGGTGAGTCGTTGTTTTATCGCTTGCTGTAAGCGGCCCAAAAGGAGCACGGGCGTTCCTTCTTCGTCGCCCTCCCCCGGCGTCGCATCGTTTTCCTCGTTGGCCTTGTCCGGTGGCGTACTGCTTGCAGCGCGAGGCGAGCCCGTCGCGGCTGCAACACCCGTTAGTTTCGGGTAGGTAGCAGCCTGGGCGCTGGCAAAGCGGGGAGAGTTCTCTCGCTCCGGTGAATCTCCCGGCGAGATGTACATGCCGCAGTTGGTGGACACCACCCCGAGAGAGCGCGCACGCCAATGCCCATCTTTCTTGGGTGGCGCCGGAAAGGGGCTCCCGTTTTCGTTCCCGTTTTTACTCCAGCTTTGGCGATCAGCGTTTTTTCCTGCCTGAGCTTCCGAAAATGATCGCAGAGGCCGTCCGGCAACGATAGCATCTCCCGAGCTGAGACGACCCCGGAACGATCTGGCGACCTCTTCCCCCGTTGGCACTTCTTCCCATGGAACGATGGGTCGCTGGGTGTTCCTCGTGAGCGTGAGGTCTCTGCTCAGCCATGCCACTATGCGACGGGACGCAGAGGGCACACGATCCCTCATGGCATCGAACCTGCTCATACAGAAATTGCAGGAGGGGGACAAAAAACCCCGAATTTATACAAGTGGAGGTCCGTCACAGATACGCAGTAAATCGCAGAGACGGATGTGTTTGGCGGGCAGGGTCGGCTTTCCTGCATACTTTCAGGACTCGGGCTACACAAACGCGTATTTCAGGGCCTTCGGGGGGTTATCGCGCGGAGCAATCGGGTGGAGTTTCGGGGCACCAACTCGCGCTGATTGTGATGAAACAGAAACGGCAATGGAGACCACCCAGCCGTTTGAACAGGAGCTGCGTTGCTCCGACTCTTGGTGACTTGTCGATCCGTTCCGGAGCGGGCACAACGTGACTTGACTCAAGGGCGCTCACGCAAAACAAAACAACGCGCATCGGCAATCAAAAACGGCAACAGACCTAGCCGCAACTATCGCCGATCATGCTCGAAGCAGGGGTAAACGGAGGCGGTGAACGAGCCTGCTGCCAACAAGCGTTATCAGAAACAGAGAGCACGCACCCAAACAACGAAGCGAGCGGGTTGTACACTTCCCTCGCGAGCTTCAGAGCCGCCACCATGGTAGGATGCGAGAACACCAACCTGCGACACGCGATGCAGAAAAAGGAGGTTCGGGTCGTCGAGCGTTGTTGCAGAGGTGGCGGTAAGAATACGTCCCTCGGGGCGAAAAGCGGCCCGCAAAGGGGGGCGCGGCGAAGATTTAGTTGAAGGAGCTCAGTGTGGGTCTCAACGGTACACGCGGAGGCAATGCCGGCACCCGTATTGACTATTCGCTGTGGGAAGTATGCAGCATTCAAACCATACGGCTCCCGTTCACAGGCGCCGCAGTGCGCGCCTTCCTCTCGCCCTAGTTTGCGCGTAAACGACGATTAAATCTAACGTGTTGTATGGGAAATACGACAGGGCTGCGCCTACGCTTTTGCAGCTGCCGCGCTCACCCGCCATACGAACGTCCGAAAGCCGAGAAGAAGTCTTCCGCCGCTTGAAAAATTGTCGCGTACTCTTCCTCGCCGCTGCCTTCCTCTCGGAGGACTCCCATCGCCGTCGCCGCGAGCAGCCGCGCCGTCTCAATGTGGCAGACGAACTGCAGCGACGCGTGGGTTTGAGTTTCATCCCCGGCGCCATCAGAACCGGCGGCCGCTCTTCCGTCGTTTGTCGACGACCGACCGCTCGCGTACATCTCCTCCAACAGTGCAGGAGAACACGCTGCAGAAGATGGCCCCAACGCTGTCACAGCTAGCCCTTCCTCGAGCCCCACCGTCGGACCCACGTCAGGGGTTGCGGAAAAGTAAGGTCCGTAAAAGAGACGGTCTTCGTCTTCTTCGCCGACTACGCCCCGCGGGTTGCCGTCGCTGCTAGGTGTCAACGGCGGCACGACGTAGTCCCGGGTCTGGCCGTCATCGACAATCCCCCGCGGCCTCGTCCTCTCCGAGTCGCTTAGACCGCTGCTGCCGCCGCCGGCGGCATCGTCCTCCGCGGACCACAGCAAAACTTCTCCTCCTCCTCCTCCTTCGTCTCCCAAGAACGAGGTGGAATCCATCGTTAAGGCGTCTTCGCCCGTCAAAACCTTGTCCGCCAACCACGAGACGTCCAAACCACCCACGGGCTCCGGCAACGGCATGGCCGAGAGCAGCCAAGGCACGCTGGTCACTGCGGGGGAAAACATCGCTCCTGTGGCGGAAGACGGGTCGAGGGGCGACCAAGCCGGCCGCATCCCGACGTAGAAGTGAGATATCGTTTCGGGACAAAGCGTTGGTAGGAGACGGCCGAGTAAATTTGTTATCTCCAGGACCGACCTTGCAAAAACGCGCCCATGAGGCAAGAGAGCAGTAGGGACGGAGCAGGCGGCAGCAGCGGAGGTATAGAGGGCATCAGAAGGCTAATCATCGAGGCAGAAGAGAGTGGCCACAACGGACGGCGATACTATTACCCTCGCCCTTCGCGAGCATTCACATGGGCTAACTCCTAAAGACTGTGCCGCATGGGAAGGCGTTCACGTATCGGTTGGCCGCGTTGCGCACAAAATACGCCACCTGGATGCGGGCAAAGACAACAGTCAACACACGTGAGTCCACGCAAGTGCGGTACACACTATACAGTCATCAACAAACAAAAACGCGGAAGTAAGAGCGGCGCAAAAGTCGCGGAGTCCATCTCGTCGCTCGCGACTCCTACGATGGCCGCGTCCCAACGAAAATGAGACGTATAACCCAGAAAGGTGGTAAACTTGCTGGGCCTCCTCACCTGAACACTGTCGCTGAGACAGGTGCTCCCCCTCTCTCTACGAGCACTGATGGAAGACTCGGGATTATTTGATGAAAGAGTCGACTGAGCACTAGCGGCACCGTGACTTCCTCCGAATCAATCTGAATCAGCGGGGTATACCGGAGGCGAACAGAAGCAAACGGAGACTGGTGCTTGGAGTGGGGAGAAACTGCCTTTGCCGGACTAGCGGGGACAACATTGAGATCGAGAGGACATGTGCGGGATGGTCGTGGTCACGCGGAAGCGCCCTCCAAAGCCTCGTCTTGCAAGCCAACGACGTCTTGACAATATAGACAGGGAGACCGCGGTCAAAACCTGCGGGCCCTTCCTCTTCGACCACGTGCGCAGGATACAGCCTACTTGGAACTCTGAACGTACTCGATAACCTAGTACACCTTGGCAATCCCCCTGACGTCTCGCACGCGAACTTCTCGAGCGTACTGTAGCGTCACTCACTGCCGTTCGCCGATCGGCCCGCGAAGCGCGCGAGAACTATGTAATCTGAACGTCAACATTTCAACTATAACGACGTAGCTGGTCGCCGCATCTCTGTTTCCGCGATTCCCGACAACAACACCTCGGCCCTCCACTCCTTCTCACCCGCAAGCACATTTCGCCGAGCGATTTAGACAGGAAAAGGAACAATTCCCCTCTGCCAATTCCAAAATCAGGGTCTCCTGCCGTTGCATCGCGGGTGTTGCAGTAGTGGAAGAGAGCACGGCTAGCGGGGTCCCCTGGGCAACCATCCCGCGGCCACACGCCACCCTTGCGGGCGCCGGCTGCCCCCGAGACGCCTTGCGGGGGGACGCCGAGGTCGTTGAACGGCGTTGCGGACGCGGCGATGCTTTGAGCAGGTACGGGAGGGGGGTCCCGGCACAGGCTGGGCGCCTGAGCGAGCACGGGCGAGTGGGAGTTAGAACCCGAGGCAATGGCTAATCGGCCCAGGCAGTCTACCAGCGCTGGGATGAGGTAGCGGGCGGCCAATGGTGGTCCTGCATGAGGGCGGAAGCGGGAGCAGGGACGGGGGGAGGGATATCAGGCAAGGGGACGATTTCCTGCGGATGCCGTTTGCCTTATCTTCCTTAGGACCGCACCCAATTTGTTTTACAAACTACTTGGGATTAGTACGGGATGATTTTCGCAGTAGAAAACGGGTCATTGTACCAGGTACTAGTATCCAGTCAGCTACTGGTAAATACTTGTACGAAGTATACCAGGCATATATAAAAAAAACGCCTCAGCTGCGAGATCGAAATTCCCTCAAGACTCAAGCTCAAGCTTGGTGTGATACTTCGGTCTATACTCGTACATATATAAGCGATTGACTATACTACGCCACTCCAAGCGGGCCGAAAGCTCACGATTCCCATCGGCAGCGGCTCACAAAAAGCACGTCACAATACTATTAATAGAGAAAACTCGAGCATACGACTTTATCCATCCCATAGGAGACTGCTCTTAAACCTGTACGCTGTCCGTACTGCCCGCCCCGTCGTCTACTCGCGCGGTTTATCTCACCCAAGCAGTCGTACACTTCGCTTGAAACAGAAGCCGCCGCGGTCGCCTGCACCCTGCTCGAAGCCGAGTCTGCATCCGTTGCCGCCACCGTCGCCACTCCCCCGGCCTCCCCCGCACTCAACACGCCTCCTTCTAACGAAGATTTTCTCGCGCGTTCCACGCTCTCGTTCGCCACATCATCTTCTTCTTCTCTCGTCTGGGACACATCGCCGGAAACGGTGCCGTCCACTACCCCCTCTAGCCACGCCAGCAGCACAGGCATAACGTGTCGCAGGAAGCACTCGCTCCCCACTCTTTGGGCAAGGACCCCCCAAAGGTGGGAGTCCATGAGATGGCAGGCGTACTCTGGGGACCGGATCCTGCCGAGTCGTCGAGGTGGGAAATATTTATTCCACTGTACGGATAGTATTTAGTTGCTCAGGGCGGTAAGGTCAGCGCAGCGACGGCAAATCACAACTAGTAATTATCAATCTTAATTCGCGCGATGTTCCTCCTCACAGTCTGGACGACATTTCCTTCTCCGACTGCGTAGGCGACTAGTGCAACATACTCATTTTTTTGCACGACCTTCCGATCCCAGCAATACCTTCATGTGAATACTAGCGACCTCCAAACGACCCATGTATTTTTTCGCATGGCACATCGCAAGCGGAGCGCGCGCAACTCCCAAGCCCTGCCGTCGCGTTTCATCGTGCACCCGGCACAACACCCAACAATACAACAAATCTCCTAGGAGGATTTCCTCCGCCGATTTTCTCCTAAATAAGTACCCCAGGTACGTATAGTACACATAACAAAACGAAACTGGCGGCTTTGTGAAGATCTCGGCGAGATATCGCTTCGCGTTCTGACTCTCTCCGTCTCTCCCCGTTGGGGAGATAATTAGCTTGGGGAAACATTGTCCGAGGGGTATGATGTGATATCTCGCTTGAGTTATCAGCCTGAAACTTCGTCCGAAGGTGTGTGCGCTATGTTGCGCATTGTCCGGTAGTCAACAAATAGAGAAAAGCAACTCCAACCGTCAGGGCGGACTCGCTGCCTAGCGAAACCACCGCACACGCCGTCTTGCACTCACCCTTCCAATGCCGCCAGCGCCGGAGGAAGCAGGACATCCGATGCCAGGCCAGGCCCGAGCCTGGCGGCAGCAAAATCGAACACGGCCACCCACGCTTGAGCGTGCTTAGCCGCCTCAACCGCCACCACCGGAGCCAAACCCGCGAGGCACTTGCCGTTAACAGGCTCCGCAATGCCTTGCGAGCCAGATTCCGAGGCAGCTCCCGAGGCGGGTTGCGAGACGGATTCCGCGTGCACCACAGGCTCAGCTGTTGTTGTCGGTGACGGCAATCGCCTCGGCGCCGTGCTCGCCGACACCCCCTCCCCCTCGCTTCCCTGCTCTGCTGCCCTTCCTCGCGCCTTCGCCTGTGCACCCACCCTTCCCCGTGGCGAAGCGTCGTTTCTGCCGGCTCGGGTTGCTGCACCACTTCGACGTGCTGCGGCGGCTCTCGCGTTGCAGTAAGCTTCGTCCACCGGCTGGAGGGACCCAAAAAGCGCGACGAGGTGAGGGACCACTAGCGAGAACGCGTGTATGGGCACTTCAAGCACGGGAAGGGCAGCCGCCGCCAGGAGTAGGCGTTTTTGAGCGGTTTCCTGAACGGCGAGGATAAGCGGCCGGGGGGGGGTGGGGTGTACTCGATAGGAGATATTAACTCGATCTCATGCATGGCCGTAGTCGTATGACCATAGACCCTCGCATCCCTACAATGCCGGGACGGAGCATGTCGGGTTTTCACCGACCAGGCAGACATTGCTTGCACCAAGCGCGAAGCGCCGTGAGGCGTCTGGCGAGTCGCATGAAGAGTGAGCTACATCCTACTAAGAACCGCTTGTGAGGCAGACTTTCATACGGATGACAATGAGTTGATTTCATTTCTGGTGTAGCCACTTCCAGAGACAGCAATGGGAGTACTATATAACTGCCTCTTGGGCGCCTTACCATGAGCACTACGTGATACAATCAATTCCCTTGTGCGGAGTGAAGGTTCTTTACCTCGCACAAATGATCTAACTCGACGACCAGCTGTGGGCGGCCGGGGGGCGGGTGTACTCGATAGGAGATATGTACTCGACCTCGTGCATGGCCGTAGTCGTATGACCATAGACCCTCGCATTCCTACAATGCCGGGACGGAGCATGTCGGGTTTTCACCGACCAGGCAGACATTGCTTGCACCAAGCGCGAAGCGCCGTGAGGCGTCTGGCGAGTCGTATGAAGGGTGAGCTACATCCTACTAAGAACCGCGTGTGAGGCGGACTTGCATATGGACGACAGCTTCAATGAGTTAATTTAATTTCCGGTGGAGGCCGGGGGGGGGGGGGCGTTGAGGGGAGCCGGTAGGCAAATAACAGCAGTGCGCTGGATCGAGGGTTGCCTCGGCTCCCTTAAATTTCCGGCAGGGATTACGGCACGTTGGTCATACACGGTCTGCGAGACCAATCCATGCGAGGGTGGCTCATCAGAGGCATGATGCTGGCCTCCTGAGACCAGCACCTGTCGGTTTGAGACGCAAACAGAAAAAAAACTTTCCGCTAATCCAATACCAAGAGCGACGATGTTTTGCACGTACTCACGTGTTCATCTTGCTCTCACCTCTTGCTGAAGGGCAGCGAGGAAGGCGTACACATCGTGCATGTACGGCGGAAACAGCTTGCAGTAGGCGGGCGGCGGCGCCGGATCCGGGCGCCCCGCCCGATCGCGCTGTGGCGATGTTGCGCACTGAAACACCGGCTCAATCGTGGACAGCAGCGCTAGAGCCGATGGTCGCTGTTTATACGCGCACAGGAGAGACAGACGACGGGGATTGTCAACCATCTCAATCGTTTCACTTGATGTGCATTCAAACCACGGTAAACGTCACATTTACCATCAAAGTACTAAAAACCCAGAATATGAACCAACACGCCAAATTATCTCTCACTACCAAAACCGATAAGACCTGGAGTATTCCCGGCCTGGTTCCCAATCCCCCATAACCCGCTTTGTCCCTGCCATGCCTACCACTCGCCCTAACGTACGTTTGCGTTTGTTGTGGCAATTCAGCGCTCTGCCCCGTGAAAGACTTCCGGGTAATGTGTTAACGCATTGGGGGGTCGTATTAGAGATAGCAGTTATTACATCAGTAGTCAGTACCACGTATAATCTAGTCGCTGCTAGATAATGCAGAGCCATCTGGTCATCACGCGGGGTTATCTCGCCTAATGTTCCGTGTTCAGGACTGTGCCGTCCAGTGGATTCGCTAAGAGGCCAAGTTCGTACATAGGCAATACGTGCCGTACCTCATGGCCGGAAGCGGCTAACCCCGGGACCGTAGTCGAAGCGCATCAGAACGAGCACACGACTAACCGTTACGCTCATCATCTACGCTCATCATCAGTGCCCCCCCCCTTAACGCAACGCCACACACATTTTTTTTTTTCATCCTCCGGCGGATTGGTATAAATAAAGCTGGAGCTCACCACACCTACGCTTACCTGGGTGGGGTCTGCATGCGTCAAGGCCCCGATGGCGCTCCGCAAGGCCTGTGGCAACTCTACAGCGGCTTCCAGCCAATCGGTCCTCCCGCCGCCGCCATTCCCATTCGTGTGCTCCGAAGCTGTGGGCCCGGCAAGAACCGGCTCTCCCGCGCACAACTCCGACAAGATGCAGCCGCAAGCGAGGAGATCGGCGGCTTCGGGGCCGCCTCTGGCTGGAACACTCTCTCGCCTTCTCGCAATTGGAGCGTCGGAGCAGCTGACGTCGTCACCGTCGCCTTCATCACCGTCACACCGGATGGTGGAAGCCGATGTGTTGCAGTCGGTGGGAGCATCGCTCGTCGTATCGGCTACGTGCAGGCTGTTCAAGGGGGGGGTTCGCGGCCTGCCATACCAAGGGTCCAGGCGAAGCTCCACGTCGTAGGCGAAGGCGAGGGCCCTGGCGAGAGGCGTGGTTTGGAAAAACAGGAGGCAGTCCCGAAGGAGTTCGACGGGTTAGGGGGGGATCCCGGCAGCACTATTAGATTATTTTTTGCGGACTCGATTGACCAACAGGCGGCGTGTGGCATGTGAATACAGAAAATGCTGATCGAGGGACTGCTGGTACAAAAACGCGGTTCATGGTTGCACCATCCTGCAGCAGCACTGTTTACGTGATTGAAACGCACGTCGCTGGTTGAAAATGTATGGTACGTACACAAGCACGTCAGTAAAAAACTACCATAAACAGAGGCTCCGGCAGACACTCCCGACATGACCACCGGGAGAAGACCCGTTCTCCAAAGCCCGCAAAAAAACGCGTTCTCGCAAACCCATGGCGTGGGCCGGACGATCAATCTCAACCACAATCTCCATATCAATCTCAATCTCAAAATATCAATATGTCACTTCTCCTATTAATAGCCTCTGCCCCACCTTCTCTCCTCCTCGATGCTCGCGTGCGCTACCCCGTTGCCGCTTCCGTCGCTCCTGGCTCTCTCAACTCGAGCGCCGCTTGCCGAAGCCCCTGTTGCGGTCGCCGAAAACGGAGGACGCACCCCGTCCTCTCCAATATAATCGTCGAACGCCACCCCGAATATACTGGCACCCCCGCCTCCACCACCCCCCCCCATGCCAACCCCCTCCACCGACACCGATCGGCTGCCGATACCCAATCGAGTCGGACCTGGTTCTGTCCCGGTGCCAAGACCGGCGGCGTTGACGGCGGCTGTGGCTGTGTGACCGCCCTCTGTCGAATCAACCGTGGGGTGCAGCTCCACATTTTCCGCCGGAGTTGGCGATGTCGCAGTTTCCGAGGCGGGGTGGACACCGCCGGCCTCGGGAGCGGCTTCCCTGGAGGCGCCTACGCGAGTGCGCTCCTCGAATTTTCGCGGCGGGTGGGGATGTCGGAAGAGCTGCACGAACCCGGAGCGGTTTTCGCGGGAGAGGGTAAGCCCAGCACCGGCGTTCCTGAGGGAAGGGCAAGGGATCACGAGAAATACTAAGCACACGCGAGATCAGGTCCGGTTGACACACTCACGCGTCCGACCGCAGCTTGTGCTGGCGTTGCCACGGAGGCAGCTTTGGGTTCTACAACAATAGCTGTATACGTACTGCGAACAGAGTTGAACTAACACACGACTCAGAGGCGCAACGTCAACGAAAAAATACTTGACACCCCACTTTTCAGACCCAGGCAGGGGGGGGGGGTACTCATTTTTTGCTTGCCTTAGTCATTTGACCATTGACCACGCATCCCTTTCGAGACGGAGCACCGTTCCTACTCCACATAGAGCCACCTCCAACAATTGGGCACTCATTACGTTGTTTCCATATATTACATGGAAACTACGTTGTTTCCATATATTACATGGAAACTTTTTGCTAATCTTATCCCCTTCCTGTTTGGCCGCCTGTGACCACCATCTATCTCCTAGGATAGCGATCGTTTTCTCGCTGCTATCTAGTGTGTCAAACTCCTCCATGTCACATTCGTCTATTTCCCTCATCTCCTCTTCTAACACATCCCGTTCCTCCTTGTATATTTCATGTTCTCCTACTAAGTGAGTTCTACTCTCTATTGCTTTGCCACACGGGCACATCTATGCATCTGTTTCTTCCTCCTTTCGGCTACTGGTATACCTCTTCCTTCTGTCTGACAGGTCCAGGTCACCTACACGAAAGACCCAGGCAGGGGGGGGTATAGTAAAGACAAGTTTTTTAATTTTTTTTTCTCGCTTCATTCTTGCCCATCCGCCGGAGGATTAAAAAAAACGCAAGTAAGCGCGTGTGGAACATCGCGAGTTTCCATCTCTTCACCAGGGACGGCACCTCGTTTCGCTTGCTGAGGGCGGCCGCCGATAGACTGCTGACGGCTTAACCCTTTTCACCTTCACAAGACGCAAAATAAGTAGGCATCGCCCGCACACAGCCAAGCACGGCACAGTTACAAACCACTTCATGTGTGTGCATGTCTAGCCTTGACGCTACAACGGTCATCCTACGGGTCCTACGCACTTCCTTCGACCATTTCCAACCAGGTCCTCCCCCCCTCCCCCCCCCCCCCCCCAGCTCATCCCAAGCTCACACACATAAGGCAGGTCACGATCTATCCATCTACAGATAGATTATCTAGACCCCAACCTGTTGTTTTGAGATGCTGTGCAAAATCTGTACAGTATTCAAGTCCAACCCATGGACACATGCGCCAGATCATGCGGACGAAACGGGTCCCATCCGGCAACTTGGGCTAGACCATACAAGTACAGATCACGCATACACGCATCGATCTGCCCTCAAGGGGTAATAAATATGTCATGAAGCGGGGATCGGTGATTCGTCCCATGTGTGCACGCTTGGTGACGGAACGCTCACCATCGCCGAGACCGCCGGCCGGCGCTTGGGCCCATCCCGCCAGGGGGCAGCGGGACGTTCTTGTTGTCGACGGCCGCCTGGCCCTTGAGGCAGTAACCGAACGTGATGTCTAGCCACCGGTGTAGATTTCGCGTCACACGCTCGCCCTCCAAGAGCGACCGGTGGTACCGCACGAACTCATCTGGGGAGTCTTCGAACCAGGAGGGTACCTGAGGGCGCATCGTGCGTCAGTCACAAACGCAACGTTCTCGTAAACAAAAAAGTGATATGTGTATATATATATATATATACGAAGTATCCATCTACATATACAACTACATGTAGTTCAGATTTGTCTATTCGTTTTCTTCTCAATTATCACTCTCGCCCTTCTTTTCTCTCTCCCTCCACGTCGTAAGTCAGACCGAGGGTCACACAACAGGCTCTCCTCCCCCCTACCCACTACGGTTCGTGCCTTCATTTTTATCGCGGGAAGAAGGCCTCAGCCACTTCTTCCCTCGTCGACTCCCGTCAAAATTTGTTGGGGTCCGGTGGTGTTTTTATTGAGGGCGATCCGTTCAGCACCCTTACTTTCGCCAATCCGCCGGAGGATTAAAGAAAAAACTTCTGCGGACTTCATTTACGTCGGTGGCTCATGTTATACTTCAGTCATAAGAAAGGAACGGCTTCCCACTTCATTCAGAGTTCGGAACACCCAGGAACGAGCGCGCGACGCAAAAAAAGGCGTTTTGAACGCCGCTTGAGTTTATTTTTTACCTGAGGCCGGAAACAACATCCACACGCTGCTCTGCGTCGCGGCGAAACATCAAACGCGTGTATTCAGTCGACGGCACGATACTGTCGTTTGGGCGCAACGAAGGCGATTAAGAGGGACGAATGGCGGTCTCAGCCGCCCCCTGGGATAAGGCCACGAAATCGCAGCAGCAGGGTCGGCCATCAGTACATACTGCGGGCACCCGCGTGTCACCTCTAGGTCGGACAGCCCGCCAGCATCACCGTGCGTAGACCGGAAAACGGCTGGGTCTGTGTAGAACTCCGGCACGCACTCGTCAGGGGTCCAGCTGTACATCCTGACGACGGACGCCGGGTATTCCTCCGCCACCAGCTCCGACCTCACGACGTCCCGTAGCACCTACCAGGGCAACAAGGAAGCGCCGCCATAAGCTAAGTTGCAGCAAATGGTAAGAAAATAAGGCAATAAAGAAGCCCTTCTTAGCACCGTTGCAACATATTCTGCGGGTTCAGCGGCACTCCCTCAATCCACCCCGGCCAGCAAGCTGCGTTGTAGTGAGCCACCGAGTACATCTGGAGAGGTGGCTTCCGCAGCGGCCGGCAAAACTCCGCCCCGTCTTTGAGTCGCATCCGATTTGGCACTTGTTCGTGCTCTTCATCCGTAGATGGCCGAGGTCGAACACAAAACTGCAGCTCTCCGCAGGTACTCGCGATAAAAGAAAAAAAAAATCGGTTCTCTCTCTACGCTTTGCCGCGCGTAACACGAGATGGACGCGGGATTGCTCCACCCTAACATCATGCAATCTAATACAACAGCCCGGGTTATATATAGTCCGCCCAGAGCAACGATTTTCTGCAGCCATGATTGCAGCACATGCCATGGAAAAACGAAAAAAAGAGACGAGCAATCTACCACCAGTGTAAAGATTTTTGCGCGTACGGTAACCGCCGTACAACGACTGGTGCAAGGCTTTGCGAGTGCGAGTACCGCGTGTAATAAGAATAACACAGTCGCGACTTCCTCACTATCAGCGCCGAGTACCATATATATATATACATATATACCTGGAGAGGTAATCGCCGGGCAAGGTACACCGCCAGCGTCAGCTCCGATAGGCTCTCCGGAATGTGGTGAGGAGGCTTTCCCTCCAAGAAAGACTTGTCAAGCTGTAAAAAAACAATTGCGACGGGAAAGGCCCCGACGAACCGCAACCCAAGCAATGGTCAAGGTCAGAGTTTCGTGTGTATATAGGATGCGCGGGTAAGGGGGCGGCGCCGTGAAGTGGCGTAGCACACTAAAAGAGCGCCAAACAGTTTGTTGCTCGAGGTCTCCTTCCTCCTGTCCTGGCCTAATGCCTCACCCAGAGGAATACTTTCGCAGGAGATGGCTAAGGCTCCCGTGATCGAACATGAAATATGGTATGATATCGTTTTTTGGGCGTCAATTTACCTCTTTTCACCTTGACACTATCATTTAAGTGTAGAAGGCGGTCAAACACGGGGTCAAACCGCGGGCTCCTAGAATAAGTGCCTGTGGTTTACCTCAACCATCTCCTCGCCGTTCTGCCAAGATCTCTTTTGCTGATTATTGAAACAGCACTACTCCCAGGCCCTCGCCTGAGGCGGAAAGGTGGGACTTGGTCCTACAGCGCACTCCGTTGCCCATGCCAGCACGCACGCACGCACGCACCGCGGACCGATCGACACCACCGCAGTAAACCGCCTCCCCCCTCGACCAGAGGTAACGAAGCTCTTCCCGGCAGCGAACAACCCTTGCACCATTTCCTAAACACGCAAACGTCTCACGCTGGAAACCCCGCTGTGGTCACCGACCGCACGCGCGCGCAAATCCCCCCTCTCATACGACTACGGACAAGCATGGCATGAGTACACCACCACCCCGTACCTGCGTGTCTCCCTTCTTCAATCGGAACTTGGTCATCGTCAGGTCTCTCCAGCCCTCCCCGTCCCCCTCCCCGCTTCCCGCCTCCCCTACCCTACGAGACAGGTCGCTCACCCAAGGCACGACCGGGTGACACGAACGGTCTCCCAGGAACCGCCCGGCCGCGGTGTTCACGGCGAGCAGGTATTCTAGGTTGGTCACCATGCCCTTCACCCAGCGGTACGTGAGCGGCAGGTCTTCGCCCGGCGGCCGGCGAGGGCTACCCAGGAGCGGCCGTCCCCTCGACTTATCGTGCTGTTGCCTCCGCCATCTCCGCTTCATTTCTTTCCCGGAAATTTCTTCGCGGCTGTGTCTTGAGGAGAAACCACCCCTTCTTACTCCGGGAGACCCCGACCGCGACCTCCGCGACGACGAGGACGACGACACCGCCCGATGCGTTCGAGAGTAAGGAGAGGGGGCGGCGTCCTCGCTCAAATACGCCGGCGGCATGGAGGGTGCTACCTGCACCCACAGGTGATCGGTCAGCAGCACATTGCTCGAGCTGAGATTGCCGATAGCGATTCCCCGCGCTGCCAAGAAGAAAACAAGAACGGAAGAAGGACGAGGTGGGCAGGGTCTCTTTTACATGCCGAGCAAATGGCGCGGGGAAGCGCTGGCTGTCGACAAACCTGTAAACTACCGAAGCGCGACACATCTGCCTCCACGATCAATCTGCGAGGGGCGGCGGTACTTCAGACAGCTCGCTCGTACGTGGCACTGCAAACAACCGCCGATATACTACGGTTTTACGACCCCCAAACTGTTAGCGTCGCGCTGTACTGTGTACCAGGTACGATATGAGATATATAGACTCACAGTGAAGATAGTCCACCACTCTCAGCAGCTGGTAAAAGACAAATCGCACCGCGAGGTCGACAGAGTTGCGATTTCGCCAGCCGCCGCCTGTCGGAAAAAAAAAGCGAGAAAACAAAGAGAGCACCATAATAAGCGCGAGCCTGAGTGTATTAATGCAAACTCAACCCCTTCGGATTCAGTACTGCGGAGGCGAAGTTCGTGGTGGTTGGGTCCCAGGTTGATCTTCAGCAGAGAGTTTGAGGAAGCGTGGAAGAGGTCGATCGAGAGTCAGTTCCCGCTACTATACTGTACGGGGGGGATCAACCTATTAGAACACCCAGCTCGCCTTCAGCTGTAGGTGCTGTGTATGGTTGTTGCGCCATTAGAAGAGCACACAGTTAGTGCTATATGTACACGGCCAAGAACAGAGGGTATTGTCAATGCTGTCGCGAGTCTCGAGGGTCAACGCGCTACGCTTCACGAGCGCTCACATACACGTAAGCGCAAAAGCAACGTCAAGGTGTGATATGAATTATTGCGGTCGGTGTGCAGATCAAAAGTCAACGCGTGTCTGTGACGTAGTATTCCTCTTCCGGACCTCGCGGTGTGACACCCCAAATACACCTAAGCGGGTTTGTAGCATGAATCTGGTGAGTTTCGCGGCCGCAGACAGACGCTGCTCGTGGCTTGATCTTTTGGTGGAATCGCAATCAACACTGCATGCTGCAATGCGCTTCGGCAAGACAAAAACGAAAGAATGACGCCCCGCACAAAAATAGGCCTTCAACCAGTTAAATGGCGCTCTCACCTGTCGCGCCCCGCACCGTACGGCACAGCTGCGTCAGGGCCGTGAGCCTGAACGGGATACACGCAAAGAGCTGCCAAGGAGGAGTGGTGGGTCACGGGGTGAGGGAAGAAGGGAAGAAGGAACAGCGGGTCGAGGGGTACGGGTCGCGAGGTATGTAGGGAAGGAGGCAAAGGCACAGTATGTATCAAGCGGCGGCTTAACAGATCGAGGCGAAAAAAGGCTCCGTTCTATTGCCGGAGTGACGCAGGCTAAGATTGAGGTTGGTTCGACTCACCACACAACGCAACACCTATCAAAAATCGGAATTTTGGACATGTCGGACAGATCATGATCTGTTTGGAATATATCGCACAGATCATTAGTTCGCGGCATTGAAATATACCACAAGGGGGGCTTCGCCGCGGCGGTCGGACGCCTGCTTGCGGTTCCGCGCCTGCTCGTAATGGTCAAGATTGGTAGGTAAGCTGAAGGCGCACAAAAGCCTAAAAAAGAAGATGAAGCGAAGCAGTGTGGCAGCATGACTGACAGCTACGAGTCGTACGTTTCACTGTGTCCGAAAATACAAGGGTCGCATTGGTATTTATATGAATATACAAACGGTACAAGTACGTATATTAAAGGAAATAAATACCGATGAAACACATGTACATCACCAAGCAGCAGCACAGCAGCAATAGTGCATGCGACAGGCAACAGTAGTCGCAAGATACGTACTCGTCATACCTGGTATCATACTGCATATTGAACAGTTAGTTGCCTTGCTATAGTGCATACATGCAACAGCCAAGCGTCGGTCTCGCCGACGGACGCGTCGGTGCAAAAGACAATGGTATAACCAGGCACTTGAATGAGTTTTTTTTTTTTAAGTGGCGAAGTTTCGAGATCCCAGCCGAGACTCAAATTGAGGCACAGCATAGTCCTGCAGCAGATGGAATTCGTCCTTGAGGCACACGTGCGTAGACACATCAAGGCGTGCTGGGTGGCGTAAACACACTCTCGGTGATCAGCAACGAAAATATAAACTGGCCTCTTGAGATCTGCTCCACGGATAAAACTTCTGTGATAATGAGGCGGTAGCACCAGGGGGTCGGGTCAAGAACGAGGCAGATTCGTGCAGAAATGCGAAAACAGCGCGCTCCGCCGGGACACGGCGCGAGCACGGCCGAGGCCACCCCCGGCAGAGTCGGTAGAGGCGATCACGATCAGGCATGACGAGGAAATAGCGCACCGATGGATGAATCTCATCGCGAGGAAACTTGCTTTCGGGGATCAGCAACGGAAGTTAAAAAAAACTGAACACTTGAGATCTGCTTAACATATTTAATGGGGCGGTAACTCGTAGCTCAAGGGGATCTGGTCAAGAACGAAACAGTTTCTTGCAAAAATGCGAAAACAGCACGCTCCGCCGGGACACAACGCAAGCATGGCCGAGGCCACCCGCGGCACAATCGGGAGAGGCGAGCGCGATCAGGTATGACGAGGAAACAGCGCACCGAGAGGTGGACCTCATCGCGAGGGAACTTGAAAACGGATCGAAACGTGGTCTAAAAAACACACCTCGAGCTATGAGAGCGCACCTCCAACATCATCGTACTTACCAGGTACACCTACTATTACTATGTATAATACTTGATATACGCATATGCTACAGACCGTCACGTGGACTTGTGTGTACATATCGCACAGATCGTACCAGATTGGTAATGCGCTTAAAAAACGGGCACCCGCATGATAACATGACCGCACTACACTATTAATACCGCGGAAACATACCAGGTATAGATCATTCAGATCCTGTACGCGTACGTACATCAACCGTGTGGAAATTGTGCAGAAAACGCATATAATCCGTGATCTGTCCGAGCTGTACTCGATTCTTGAAAAGCAACCTCGGATATCAGTCAGAGCGCTGGTGTCGCGGTGACAGCAACACGCAGCAGTTGTTAGAATGCACGGTGGCTCTATTCACACGAAACCGTGCGGTGCGGTCGCGGCTGCTGTTGCAAATATCAGCCAGGTACCAGGTACGCCGCAATCATACCTGGTACTGGTATACAGGTAAATGATACGGCACGCGAACAGCTCCGGTCGTCATTCTTGGCGGCTGGGAGGTCGTTTTAGCACCCACCGGTGTACAACTGTGCAGTCGGGCTGTAGCTTCGTATATACCCGCGAAAGACCGCACAACGTGGGCCTACCCACCACGGCAAACCTCACCAAGAAGATGTCATCTCCGGACTCTACGAGCGGCGTGTACAGAGGGACCAGTCCCGCGTGGAGCCGAGCGCAAGTCACGAGTGGCCTTGCTAATCCAAGGGGTTGCGCCGCATCGGAAGGAATAGCTTCAGCAGTGCCGACGCTTTCTGCCGCCTCCTTGCGTGTTGTTGTCTCCTGCCCAACAGCGACGGCGGCTCGCGGCGAGCCGACTACTTGCAATCCTTTGTACATAGTGCCCAGCGCTTCCAGCAGGGCATCGG
This sequence comes from Nereocystis luetkeana, assembly GCA_031213475.1. NCBI lineage: Eukaryota > Phaeophyceae > Laminariales > Laminariaceae > Nereocystis > Nereocystis luetkeana. The sequence continues at coordinate 12,167,446 of JARUPZ010000004.1, forward strand.
TGTTGGCATTTCGCTCGTCCGCCCCCGTGGCGTCGCTCGGAGAGGCGGGTGCCGGCCCAAGCTTGCGCCCGCTTCCCGTTGAGGAAGGCGTGCGAGCTGGGAGCGTTCGCAAAGGCAGCACGCGGCAGAAAACCTCTGCGATCGATACACCATCCGTCTCAGCAGCAGCAGCAGCAGCAGCCGCAGCAGTGTCAGCAGTAGACGTACCGGCGGGTTCGTCTGAAGGGGGATCCCCGCTCGCGCTGCTCGTACAGCAGTTGCTGCTGGGCTGCACCGGGGGCTGGCGCACGAGGCACCTGGCCGAGGAGTAGGGGGTGTACCTCAACCTTTCGAAGGAGTACGTACTTCCATCAGGACGCTTGAGCGACAGCTCGCGGACGCTATCTTCCCGCACGCGCGGCACCGGCAGGTCGGTCGGACAACTGTACAGAGCACCAATATGATTTATGAGCGCGCTTCGGGCCCGAGAGCCCTCTCGGGTCTCGTCCATGTTGCAGTAGTTGAGTTGCGGCAAGACCAGAGTCGGAATGAAGAAAATAATACTGAGGGTTTAGACGATATATACGGCTTTTTGGTTCGGGAAGAATCCACGACGCCTTTTTCCTTTTTCCTTGCCGCGCGCAGCAGCAAAGTCAGACGGCAGGCAGGCACACAGCAGTCAGACATCCCAACACAACAGGCATCCTGGCTCTACGGCTTGCATCGAGCAGAGCGATAACGAGGACGTCCGCAGCCATGTCTTTTCCTCTCAAGATCGGAATGTTCGGCGGAGGCACCGTCGGAGGAGGTGGGTCGAGTAAAGAGAGAGAGGGCAGGCAAAAGACGATGACAGGCATGGAAGCGTACCTCTCCCCCTTACGAGTACAAGTACTACCCTACGATGATTTCTGGTATTCTGTCTGGTAGATGGAGATAGCGATGTTTGCACTTGCATGCACCGTTCCGAGCTGTGCCGCAGGCGGTATCGCACTGCGGAGCCGGGAACCGGCCGGTTGCTTCAGGCGCGAAAATGCGCTCAGGCGCTGTGGTGCATCAATTCCACTGCAAAACAATCACGGAGCGAGCGTTGCCTCTGTCGTTTCTGCTTCTGCTTCTTCTGCTGCACCCGTGGTATGCGCGTGAGATTGCGGGGATGAAATGGTTGCGAGTATCGTACCAGGTACCGGTATGATGTTTTCTCATCTCCTGTCATAATATATACCTGGTACCTGGTACCTGGTATCTGGTACCTGGGTACGTCGTAGTGTCATACTCACGGCTGTTCGAAGCACAGCGACTATAATTGCGCTCGCATCGTATACAACGCTCGTACTACGGACAGCAGTTTTAACGTTTCGATAGTGCCTGGTATACTCGCACGAATGTGATGATGCTGTGCGAAAATGTGCGAAGAAGTCTCTCGGTCTGCAGACCGGCTATATACACGGCACAGCAGTACCAGGTATGATTTTTGCAAAAGACCCCTATTCATATTAAATAGTGTCGTGCACGCTACTACCGGGTATTAATTATGCTGTCGTTGAATCGAGCACGTACCGCGCAGCGACAGCCCGCGCACACGACACAAGCTCGGCCCGACCTCAAATGTATACCTGGTGTATACCTGGTTGGTACCTCCCACGTACATATCAGGTGCCAGGAATGTGATGCAGCTTTCCGAAGTTGTACGCACAGCAGTAGTGCATGCATCCTGCCTCTGATCATGAGCCTCTGGATTTTGGATCTTACATACTGCGTCCACGAACAGACTACGGTTTCGTGTGGCGAACGCACCTCACGACTCACTACTCACGAGCTTAAGAGAGGGGCGGGGAAATAAACTTAACGTGGGATGGGACACACGCATTAGGCCCGTGCGATAGCGGCTTTTACGCCAAGTAGGCATCGGCTGCCGACAGTACATACAGTAGTGTTAACATACACCGGCGGCGTGTTGCGGACGTTTATAGTCCGCATGTACGTACCGTGATGGGATGGGGCTCGCCATCGATCGCGGTCTCTGAGCAGTACATGCTTTTTTGCTGCCCTCGGTTCGGTTTCTCTATTTGTTGTTGGCTGCTTCGCACGCACGAACTCCTCCCCCCCTCCCCCCGGAGAACACGCGAACGCCCGAAGCGGGTCGAAGGCGTCAGCCAACAATATTTTACTTTTTTTCCGGGGTTTGAAATGCACTCCAGAGTTGTTGGAGCCTGCCTTGTGACCGCGGACTACTATGATTGTGCCGATGAGTTAATGCGAGAACAACGTCGACAAAAGTACCCGGAACGTGGTTTATAAAGTGTGCATCTATTAGCAAGTATCGGGCCTGAAAAATTACGTTGGCGATATCGATAAAGTGTTCGTCCAGCACTCGTGTTGACTTAATCCAATTGCCTCAGCCCCAATAGTGTGCGCCTACCCTACTGATCGATCTGCAACTCCGGAGGCGAAACAAGAAGTCGTTTGACCCCTTGTACGATGCGTGTGTTCGGTGCGCTGCGTTGCGTGAATAAACTGTTGCTGTTGCTGTTGCGTGTAACGGTCAGGCGTGTACGAGATTATGGAGCAGACGAAGAAGGAGTTGTTCCAGTCGTGGGGCGTGGACGTGACCATTGCCAAGGTACCGTACGAATAATAAGATTAGCAAGAACTGTCCAGACCTTGAAAAGGTCATCTACAAATAAGCTACAAAATTATTCCCACCTTTATGATCTAGATATTACAAGGCAGATAGATCATTTAGTCCCGATCTTGTATGATTCGGCTCACGTTGCCGGGTGGGAGCCGCTTATGCCGCATGATCTACCGCACGTTTGCTGGGTTCGATATGTTCTATGCAGATCCTGCTCAACCTCTCGCAACAGCAGGTAAGTGAGGACCTACCGGTAGATGATCTAGATCATGATTCCCTCCGAGGTGTGGAATAGGTAGTAGTAAGTTCTTCGCGATCCATGTGTGTTTGCGTGTTCTTCACATTAAATCGTCGTGTTCTGGCCATCGATATCTTGCACACCCATTTGTCCGCGCTGATTCGCCATCCTAGAGAAATACCAGCTCTGTGGTTGGTCACAAACTGCGAGAGAGAGAAAAAACATCGCATGCGAAATGTGCTGAGTACACGTACGAACGCAGGACATTCACAAGCCAGACAAATTGCGCAGATGTGCGGATGGATGCATACCTTCAAGCCGCTGTACATACATATACAGGACGCGCCAACACCATCTCGCGCATCCGTGCGCCTCGGTACTGATGGTAGTCAGCCGGCAATAAAATTTGTCCGGAGCGGCTTTGTTGCGGTTGGTTGACTGGTTGCGGAATGAGCTTCGCACCCCTGCTTTCTCTAACGTGCGCAACCTGCCAGGCAGAGCGACAGGAGACAAGGGCGCCGACAGACCAGTAACGCTTCTCAAAAGTGATAGCCTCACGAGTAACTCAGCTTGACTCGACCGGCCACGCCGGAGTCTCATTCCCCCGCATCTCAACTCCCGCGTCTAATACCCCGTACCCCTGTGTACATGTGTCTAAACCCCCCGCTTATAATTCTCCCGCGTCTTATTCCCCCGCAGATTTGCGTCCGAGACATGAACAAGAAACGTTCGTTCGAGCTCGAGAAGCACACGACTATGGTCACCGACTATGACGGTAAGCCTTCGACAATCGACGACAGAAACCGCCGGTCGCTTTCTCTCTTTCTTTTTCTGTCTGTGTCTGTCTGTCTGTCTGTCTGTCTGTCTGTTTGTCTCTCTGTCTGTCTGTATGTCTGTCTGTTTGTCTGTCTGCCTGTCTGTCTGTCTGTATGTCTGTCTGTTTGTCTGTCTGCCTGTTTGTCTGTATGTCTTGTCTATTTCTGTGGCGCCGTCCGTGCGCCCCTATTTCGCAGCGTTCTGTGCATTAAGCGTGATTTCTGACTTAAAAACGTGTTTTCGCTGTCGGTGGCCTTTCGGAAAGGCTCGACGGAAACGAAAACAAAGTTGAAGTCAAGTTGAGTAGGAGATGCGTGTATTGGCACGTCATAAGCGCGTGAACGCTCTCGCGCAAACGGCTTTGAGTATGAAAGACTGCCGGGGGCTCCGGCTCGCTCATGGCCGTTGCCGTCTCCCCTCGTCTGTCCTGCTACCTCTACCGCCACTGCTGCCGCCACCGCTATTATTGCCGTATTCACTACCGCTATCACTGCGTTTTCAATACTGCCGCTTCCGCTGACCGATAACCGATCACCGCCGCTTGCATGTCGGCAGACATCCTGGAAGACGAGAGCATCAACTGCGTGGTGGAGCTGATGGGCGGCGTCACCCATGCGAAAGACGTGGTGTTCAAAGCCCTCAAGAAGGGCAAGCACGTGGTCACCGCGAACAAGGCGCTCCTGGCGCAGCTCCTGCCCGAGGCGCGTGCTGCTCCCGCCGTTTTAGCTAGGGGCCAATAGCGTCGTGACCACCTTTAGTTTCTCGTGTTTCGGCAGTGGGAAGCAGTAGTGTTTTCGACCTGGCCGAGCTTCGAGAAAATAGTTATCCAAGCCCGCACTACTTCTTCCTCATCACATGTTCATTCCGAGGTATTTCGCAGGTGATCGGAGTTCGGCTTAGGGATAGGGTTTGGGATTGAAGTTTTCGTTTTTTCAACCATTTTGTCAAATCCGGGGCAAGATCTGTACAGCCCTCATGAGCGGGGCGAGGTTGGCGGCCGGGCGGGCGAGCGAACGGGCGATGTCGCGATTTAGTGCTGCGCCGGTGTGTTTTTTTCTTTGGCAGGATTCGTGCGCTGCGAAGGAGCTACCCATTATTAAGCTTAAACGGAGCTCGTTTATTTCATTGCCGCCACCATCACTACCTGGGAGTCGTTAGCCCTCTTTATACCTGCTCCCACATTTTTGGGGACAAACTACTTGAAACTAGAGTTGGTAGTTTCTGCAGTAGTTACAAGCGTTAACGGTGGGAGCACTGCAGAATTGACCCCTCCGCCCCATTGTCAAGCAGAATGCGGTGACTACAACCAAAACCGGCTCACAGAGAGTTGTTCCCGAACCCCCCCCTGCCCCCCATTGGGACGAGAGTGTCCTTCCTCGTATACGTACTTATATACGATGCGTGAACGTTCTCCTTCTGCGTGGGGGTGCCGTGAACAGCGACCACTAGGCGCAAGGCTCCACTCACTTGTCTCAGCTCGCCAGGAGTCTCGTGTCCCATTTCAGGCTGAATCACAGCTGGCACTGGAAGCTCAGGACGCCGGACACCAGGTTCCCAGTGGCGTTGGTCGCTGGGATGATTACAAGTTTTTTTTGTGTATTTAGCTCAGGAGATGTTCGAACCTACCACGGCGCGCGCCGTCTGTGAGCGCACGCTCGCACGTCGTTCTCCCGCCCGCGCCCCGCGTTGATTTTTGTTTTTCTTGCTCCCGCCCGCCTTTCTCGCTCCCTTGTCGTGCTTTGACGGCTCGCTTTTGCGTGCTACAGGTCAAGTCTCTCGTGGCCGAGAACGAGGGGACTACGCTCGGGTACGAGGCGGCCGTCTGCGGAGGTAAGTCCTCCCCTGCTCCCTCTCCCCCCCCCCCTCCCTCCCTACCCGCGCAGTGCCTTGGACCTGGCCGGTAGTGGGCTGGGGGCGGCGAGCGCGAGCGCACATTAACAATCTTTGTGGTAATCATGTCGTGCTTTCTTGTGCGAGCGAGAAGCTTTTTTTGTGTGTACGATAAGGGGCGACACGTGGTGGTAAACGTCAGGGGGGTCGTGGTAAGTTAATCCCGGGGTTCGCGCACGGTGGGCTTGCGACCCGCTCGCACCGAACACTGTCGCAGCTGTTGTCGCGAGCGACCGCAGGGGAGGATCACCGTCTAGAATTCCATACCTTTGGCTCCGGTGAGGAGAGATGAGATGGGCATGCTCGAGGCCGCCGTCCAATAAGAAAAAATCGGCGCTAAATCGGCGCCGGAATTGGCGCCTATTCGAGCGGAAAGCACAACCGAGGGGGCACTCGTGGGCGTCGTTGCGCCGCCCCGCTTCGCGCCACACCAGTCAGGGACTACGCTATATAGCCCCCGCTTGCTTGTTCTTTCTTGGCGTTGATTGTCATTTGACTCGTGATGGTTTTTCGCCGTCGGGTTTCTGTTGATTGTACTCAGGAAGGAACACGACCCATATGGTTCATCGTAGATCGAGAAGGGTCATGCTGGAGAGGGATTCTGGTAGTAGGGTATTGGGATATGGGGGGAATGTGTGAGCCCACCGATGCCACTCGTACAGTAGGTGTAGCTCCATATGAGGCGAGTCAATTCGACAGCTCGAACACAATATAAGAGGAGTTCCGTGTTATCGTCTGGAGTCAACCGCGCGTTCCCGTGCCGTCTATACCTTTAGAGATCAATCAACACACTAGTGTAAGCAGGTGATCTTCTATCGGCAAGCGTAGCCAAGGCCAACTTAAAATGGTGAGAACCTGTTTCCAGCATTTCTGTTGTTTAGATGATGTGCTTATTAGTAGTCAGGGAGCCAGCGTGGGAACAGAGGAGAAGATATCGAGGTCCTGGAGAAAAGGACGCGGGAGGAGCGACAGGAGATGCCGCACCAGAAGCAGCAGCGACCCCAGCAGGGCCAAGTTTGGGCCGGACCTGGTAGATTCGCTCGGCACTGGTGGCGAAGGCGCTGGAGAGCAGCAGTTGCAGAGGCAACAGCAGCTCCAGCAGCACCGTCAGCAACGTCAGCAGTCAGAGGATTGCTACGCTTGTTGCGACGATGAAGCTTATGCAGCAACCACCGTTACCGCTGCCGTCTTCGCGACCACCGCTGCCGCCGTGGCCGTCGATGCTGCAACACCCCAAGATAGCCAGGCGTATGCCTGAATCTGTGGGTCCGCTTCGCGCTGGCGACGTAGGAATAGAAAATGAGAATAGAAGAGCATGGATGAGGGAGTTTGGCCGGCAGGTAGCCGGGGGGAGGGTAGAGACCGCGGGAGCGAAGCTAAAGTGTTTTGGCAGAAAATCGTTTGCCTGGACTGCTGAAGAACCACGCCCGCAGGTGGTTGATGGGGGGGACGTTGCCCCCGGAAAGAACGGGCATTCACAGCTTGCAAATTCCTCTTTTATCACACCTAACTTACTAACGATTTATTTGCAGTGGCATTTGAGAAGTTGAACTATAGTGGTAAAGAGGGATTTGCAAGCTGTGAATGTATGAAAGTAGCAAAACACCCAAAGCAGACCTAATCGCTCGATTGCACGTCCCATCCCTTGTGTGTGACTGTAAATCCCGAGAAGAATTCCGTTTTACCTGGCATTGGATTTCGAGAGTTTTACGTGTTTGCAACAGGCTGTGGTCTTGAGCATTGAGTACTGATTCGAGAATTTGATTTTTGAGTTTCTGAGTTTGATATGAGTTGACTTTGATATTGCGGTGTATCAACCCTGCAATGTCGTGCCTTGTCATGCACCGGAGCAGGGGGGATATTAGTATGGTCGTGTATAATGAGTAGGGGGGGTGTTGGTTGTACTCAGAAACACGACCCATAACATCCATAGTAGATTGAGGAGTTCCATGCTGGAAAGGGATTCTGGTAGTAGGGTATTGGGATGTCAGGGTAATGTGTGAGCCCGCCAATGCCACTCGTAGGGGTAGCTCCATATTAGGCGAGTCGACTCGACAGCTCGGATGTACGTGGCGATGATGTGGCCCCCCCGAGCTTAAAGTGTGCGGCTTTCCCCCCCCCCTCCCGTCAGAGAAAATGTGCCAGAAAGCGACAGTAGAAGCCTATGACGGACGACCGTATAGACTTACCAGGTACTATAGTAGTTTTAACTGGAGATGTGACTGACGACGCCCGAACCTGTCGTTTTTCTGGCGTGTTAGTGTCTGAGCGCAGCGCGCGTCGTAGTCGTCCCCGCCGAGGGGGCCGTGTTTACTTGAGTGATGGCGTTAGCTTCGAAGAAATGGTTGAAATAAAGTTGACTCTAAACCCTACACGTAACGCTACATGTATAGCCCTAAGCCCGTTAACCCCGGAATGCAGCCGTTGTTGTGATGGAGTTTGTGTGTGCACTACTGTGCTTGCATCCGTTCACCTCTTTATTTGAAAAGCTGGGCCTCATCGTGGAAACCCTTCGCACGGACGGCAGCCGTGTTCTTGTGGCTTGATCACACTTTTATAAAATTTGCCTTTGCCTCAGCCAGATTGCCTGGGAAAAATCTCGGAAGGCAAGCTGCGGTGAGAATTTTGTGTGCGCTATCTATCAACCGGTGTATCGAAGCTTCGCCACGCCGTGAAATACTGCTGCTCCGCGACTCCCACTCCCGACCCCCTGTCCCCCGTCCCTTGTCCCCTTTTCCCCGTCCGTTGTCCCCCCGTCCCCTCTCCCTGTCCCTCGCCTCCGCTCCCGCCTCCGTCGTCAGGCATCCCGATCATCCACAACATGCAGGGCAGCTACGTCGGTGACTCTATCCAGTCGGTGATGGGCATCATGAACGGCACGACGAACTTCATGCTCACCAAGATGGAGACGGAGGGGGCCGACTACGCGGACGTACTCAAGGAGGCGCAGGACCTGGGCTTCGCGGAAGGTCGGGGACTGATCTCGCTCTCGTTTCGTTTGTTTACCTCCGTCCTTTATTTTCTGTGCTTCCGTTTGTTTGTCTTCTTTGTGTGTGTTTTTGTTGTTGCTGCTGTTGATGTTGCTGCTTTTACTCTTCTTTCCTGCTGCTGTTGTTGCTGCTGGTATTGCTGTTTGTTTTCTCTTCGCCCCCGCCGCCTCCTCGAACGGCTCTCTGCTTTTGCGCCCACGCCCCGACTTGTGCGAGGCCCTTTCAACCCCGTAGCGCTTGAAAACGCGGCCACTTACCGCTATCGTGGGCATCGTAAATGGCGTTCGGGATGTCACGCCCGGAACCCCAAGAGATAACAACAGCTGGTCGATCAACGCCGACACCGCCGCTGCTTCCGCCGCCGATAAAAAAACGCTGTCGATGCTTTACCTCATTTTTTCGCGTCTCCTGTGCAAGGGCCGACGCCTCAGTCCGAGCGATGAGGAAACCCTCGCTGTTAAGAAACGCGGCGTTTTTTGTCGTTGTTATTGTTGTTGCGTCGTTCGGTCCGAATCACTCTCGGCCTCGGTCTCGTTCTATGGGTACTGGTATGGCTACTAGGAATCGGCGGTGCGTTGTTGATGATTGTTGTTTTCCAACGTTTTGTTCTTGTACCAGGTATATTTTCATGTGTATGTATGGGGGGAGATTTTTTTTAGGCCTTGAGCGAATTGGTGAACATACAGGATCAGCCCCCCACACTTTTCCACAGCCAGCTATAGCTGTGTAGTATGTCGATTCATTAGGTCGGCTGTGGAACGCAACGGCACTGGCGTTTGTGTCTTGTCTTCCCGTTTGTTGCAGTGATCGGCGTAGAACGACAATCGACTTCGACACGATATCCATGAACGAAAAATCAAATCAGTGTGATACGATCTCGAACGTCGGTACGGTAGTGAAACGTGTTCGTTCAGCACCAGCCTTAACCTAAGGGGATGCCAGGGGATGGAGGGCAAAACGAAAAACGCCTTCGATACGACATATCGAGACGTTCGATACGATACGATATCCAACACTGTCCTTGCTGTCCTCCCCCCCCCCCTGTTTTTGTTGTTGTCTTGAAAACGGTATTAGCCGACCCCACGGCGGACGTAGAGGGGCACGACGTGCAAGCCAAGATCGCCCTCCTCGCCAAGCTGGCCTTCGGGCAGGACGTCGCCCTCGACAAGGTGCCGTGCGCGGGCATCTCCAACCTGAGCAGCGCCGACTTCGCGTGCGCCAAGGTGGGTGGGTGGGTGGGTGGGTGGGTGGGTGGGTGGATGGGAGGATAGACTCTAGCATCTGAGGAAAGTCCTTCGCCGACGATCGCTTTGTTTTTGCATTAACCGGTGTGTTTCGTGCGGTCGGAGGTGGTGATCCGACGATCGCTGTTTCCGTTGGCACCGATCGGCTCTGTTTTGGTTTGTCGGAGGTGTATAGTGGTGTCGGTGTTCAGCGCCTGACGAGCGCTCGTTCTTGTTTAGTTGGTTCGAAATGCTAGCGTGATGGTGGCGGTGGTGGTGGTGGTGACGGCGCCGTTTAGAGGCTTGGTGGGGAATCTCGGCTTCATTTGTCGCAGCGTGGCCTCGACGCACAAGCCGCTGCCGCGCAGAAGGACAAAAACATCAGGCTGTCGTTAACCCAGGCCGCGGTGGTACGCCGCTCTGTCGCCACTTTGTCGCCGCTTAATTGTAGCAAGAGTGTGCGGGCGACGTTTTTGGTTGCAACCATGTCATAGCGAAACGGCAACCAATCGTGATCGGCAGGCTGTGGCCCAGAATACCACCCCGACTGAACCTTCGCGGCACATGTAGGGCGCATGCCCGGTGTCTTGCTTTACCGCTCATCCAGGGCCAGGGCCGCAAACGCCAGGTTTGGGTTCACAAACAGAGACTTGAGGTTCCGAACCACCTTTTCTTCCTGATACACCGTGCGGAGGATGACGTCGTGAACAAGCACCCCCTCCTCCTTCCCTCCCACCTTCTTCATACCGTGCCTAGCCCGTTGTGGTAACCTGGGCCTGGGCCTACAGCAGCGTTCGCCGGCTTGTTTCTCCATAGCGGTTCTGCGAGACCCACGTTTCCCGCTATACTATCAATAGTACGATATTGACTTTACTGAGCACCCGCGCCTCCTCTCTCGCTATTGCTGAAACGACAGTGCTTTTCTTGAGCACTCCCGCTCACGATCGCTCCCTGTATACTGCAGTTCCCCGAAGATCGTGGAACAACGTTGATTTTTTTATATAAAAAGCATCGTCCCTCACCCGGTCGCTCCCTAGTTATCTTGCAAATGCTGGATGGACATTGATTTCCACGAGCACCCCGCGGACCTGCCCCACCCTGCCCCGACCCGACCCTGGGCCCGGCCCTGCCCTGTCGCCCTGACCTTATCACGCCCCGTTTTTCTGTGTGATCCTGCCGCTACCGCCGTTGCCGCAACAGATGATGGGCTGCACCATCAAGCTTGTCGGCACCGCCGCGCTGAGCGAGTCTAAGGACAAGCTCACCGTGTCCGTATCTCCCGTCATCGTGCCCCTCGGTGGCCCCCTTGCCTCCGCCCGCGGCCCGGGGAACGTCGTGGTCGTGCGCTCGGAGAACCTGAGTGAGTCGGTCGGTCGGTCGGTCGGTCGGTCGCTAGGGCGGTCGGTCGATTGATCCCGGTCCCTCGATCGTACGCTTTGCCTGCGCGTGCAAAAAAACGTTTGTTCATTTTTTTTTTTGTTCTTGTAGTTTGGGATGTATTAACGAACAAATAGACATTTCACGAATCGTGCTAAAACGTTCTTACCATGTACGTGTACTTCGTACCAGGTAGATATTTTGGGGCGTCGAAAACTGCATGCGCGTGTAGATTTTTTAGTTCTAGTTTGATGGATTAACGAACAATATAACTACCACGAACCGTGCCAAAACATATTTACCATACACGTTAACCCTTTTAGAACCGCACTCCCATATATGGGGACAAAACGCTCTGATTCTAAGTAGTTTGTCCCCAAAACGGGACTGGGGTCCTAAAAGGGTTAACAGTTCTATTTGTCGAAAAATGCTGAAGTGTACGTACGTACACGCGATTATCTGTAGTTTTTCTTTGTATCTCCACCGGAGATCTGGTGTGCGTGTTTCTGCTACGGGCAATCGACTGTTTTTTTTTTTTTTTCTCGAGTCAGTAGTCAGTTAGCTTTACGTCGGGGGCTGTCGTTACGTTGCTGTCATGAAAAAACGTGGCCCCGTGCTTAGGTCCGGTACGTGGGAGTTTTGCACCTCTCAGCCCGAACATTTCTCACTTACGCAGCTCCTCAACCAACCTAATTTTTCGACCCGAACACTCCGTCGGAAGAGCAGCTCCAGCTACAGCAACAGCAGCATCCCGCTCGCTGTTCCTGCCTTTGTTGCTGCCCTGTCGAGTTCGACTCTAACCTCCAGAATTATATGATACCAATAATCTACGCACGTAAGTATAATAGCATGATGCAGCAGTAGTGCTGTTGTTGTTGTTGCTGTGTGGTACCACTGCCGTGCTACTTGTAGACGACACAGCAGTATAACGTATCTAGGCCTGACCCCTGATCCGGATGGCTTCTCTCCTGTGTACGGCAGTATCAGTCCAGTAGTTGTAGCGTGTTGGAGCCTGATCCGATGTATTTTGTCTTGTGACCTAACAACAACCACAACCGTTTTTTTACAGCGAGACGTAATCCTGCGGTGTCGACGAGACAACAACGAGGACTACTACCGACCGGCTACCTTCGAACAGCGCACTCAAGTTGACGACAGTTAGAAATATCCTTCTGCGCGAGTTCCTAGCGACAGCTATACTCTCTTCTAGGTCGTGATCTGGCCGAGGTGTGTAATCCCTTACTTAACCTTGCCCTCTTCCGTTTTTTTCCCCCTCGCCCTTGCCCTTTTTCCGTCAGCCGAGAGTGTTTACGCCGGCCCAGGGGCGGGACGATACCCCACGGCCAACTCCGTGGTGAACGACATTGTCCGCCTCGCGAGGCTCGGGCCGAAGGGCACCCCAGCCCCATTCCCGCTCGAGAAAGCTTGGGAGTTGCAGCCCGACTTCAAGGCGTGTTTCTACGTGCGCGTGACCGCGGTAGACGGGCGCGGCGTGCTCGCGACGGTGGGCGCCCTCGCGGCCGAGGCCGGGGTTTCCGTGCATTCTGTGCTGCGTGATTCGAGCGGAGAGGAGGGGACGGGGGACAGCGACGCCGGCGTGAACTTCGTGGTGAAGACCGACGCGTGCTTGCGGTCCGAGGTTGCGACGCTCGTGAAGGGTGTCAGCGGGCAGGGGTGGGCGAGGGGGGAGCCCGTGGTCATGTCGATTTTGTGACGGCGGTATCTTTAGTCTTGTGGCTGAGAGGAAGGAAGCGGCGGCGGCGGCGGTGGTCGGAGTTATACAATAGCAAAAAACAAATAGTAAAATGGCAAGCTCATTTTTGTGGCGAGGGCGGTGGCGGCGGCGGCGGCGGTGGCGGCCGGCCGGAAGTAGTGTAGTAGTTTAAAAAACAGAAAGTAAAATGGGGAACGTGAGGGCTTCGTACGTACCTAGTACCAGTTTTGACTCTTATCTGACGCGGCCATGGTGCTCCCACGCGTACATACGAATGGCACATGCATGCATGCCTTTTTTTGTTGTTGCAACAGTACCGTGGACGCCACTTTCAGGGGAGGGCAAAAGAGAAAGGAAGGGGGTCCTGGTTCTCACCGGCACAGCAAGAAATTCGGACGGACGGCTGGACGCAGCTCGGGTGGCGGTGGTACCTCTAGGATAGCGTTGCTGGGTGAGGAGGGACGGCCGCCCGTCGGGGCCGCATGAGAGGCGGAAGGAACAAGCAGAGACTCGGAATACAACCCCACAAAAAAGCCTCCGCGCGCGAAGAGCGCGACCGGCTGCAAGCGGAATTATCAATAGGGCTTCGTATTCACGGGTCGTGACGCAAACCCGCGGGTCAGGTCAGGAAGTTTTCGAAGTCTCGCGGTTCGGGTTGGGGTCGGGAGTTTTTTTCAAATCCTCACTGATCGGGTATGGTCACCGTTACCCGACCCGACCCAACCTGAGCCACGAGGTTTGACCCGATCTTGAACAACCCGGGTTATTATGGCCTTGACGCCGTATCAGTTGCCACGAGGACAGCGGTAGTATCAGGCTCGCTCTCGTGAAGGAAGGAACAAACTAACGACGACTCACGGGACGTCCAAACGATAAGCCTTCTCCGTCAAAACGATCGGCATGCTCGACAGAGGAGAAACAGACGCGCCCGTGTCGGTTGGTATTACGGAGGACCAAAGTTAATAGGACCTGTCGTATACATAAAAACTTATGTATTCAACTATTTCTACTAACAATATGGTCCTATTAACTATGGTCCCCCGTAATAGTTTTGATAAAAGTTGGGACAACACACCTCGGCTGTATTGCTATCGAAAAAAACATCGAAATTCTGATATTGTGCAGTTTATACCGTAGGAGCTTCTCTATCAGACATTTCGCTTGCTCGTGTTCTTGTGGTACCTAACACACCCCGCATCTCCCAAACGCCGCGGCAAGATCAACCGACCCATTATCCTCCATTTTAGGGGCATCCATCACAGGGCCACCACTATTACCACCGCCCCGCCGATCGGCACCCATCCACCCGCGCGATGACCTCTATTTTCTCGCGTTGGGTCCGATAAGAATACCATGATCTAGGGGGAGGAGGTCGACTCATCCAACGTTGTACACGTCTGGGACCAACCACCGCCGGAGATGATGAAGACAAGACATGATTACCACAAACGACAACACTGGGAGCAGAAGCAGACCCACCTTCTTGGAAGCACAAGCAACCTACCTCTCTCTGCATGTGTACCATCGCTGGATCCACTTTGACTGGCTCTCGGTTTTACTGGGTTGGATACGTGCTACCTGGTATACATTATCCTGCACAAGATGTCACAACAGCAGGTTAGGATCAACATGTCACAACGGCAGGTTAGGATCAACATGGCATAACGTCAGGTAGGGATCTAGATGATATATCTGATCTACAGATACATCATGACTTGCCCGATCCGTGGAACCTGCTGGTCTGCTTCTCCGCGTGGCCGATGCCGTCATGACCATTTCCTTTTTACACGTCTTCCCTCTTGAGCTCCCATATACCGTTAGGGGACACAAGAAGTGTGGGTAAGATGAGACCTCCTGCCCCAGTCAGAAGTTCCATATCCCCGCTGTCATCAGTTCTAGAGAAGCTCGTCAGTGGTTGTACTATTAATAGCGGCTATAAGAGGTACTCCTGCTGGCGCGTAAAAAAAAAAGCTTAGTTTACGAGCCTAACGACTGAGCAACACCAACGAGGCCGCCACAATGAATCGTTTGTACACGTGTCGTGCAAGTGTTCGAAAATAGGTTTTGAGAGGCTAGAAAGCGTTTCAACGGAATGGTGTCGGGGCACATGGTCCGTCATGCACCACACCTAGCTGGCGTTTTTCAGGAGTGACAGACAGATCGACGTTCAATAAAATATTCTCGCTTCTTTCCAACTTAAAAGATCATTCGAGAGTTCGTAAAAATTCGAACCTCACACCGACACTTCTGACCCGCCCAACGTGGGGGAGGCGTCCCACACACGTCTCTTTCAGCCACCTTGTTTTCCGTCTCGCGGCTGCCACCCGCAGCCGCGCAAAAACGCCTCACGCGCGAGAGATACAAGCTCGGCGCGTCGTGAATATAAAAAATATCGGAAACTACCTGGAAACTGGCGGGGAAACACGGAAAAACGAGTAAAACGCAACAACACACACAAAAAACTGAAGGGCAAACATTCCCAACGTCCAGTCTTACAGACAGCAGCAGCGCCTATTTCTCATCATACGCTCAGTCGACCAGCCCTACCCCCCCCCATGCGAGGGTATATGGTCATACGACTATGGAATTGCATGAAACGAGTGCACCCCCCCCGCCCCCCCCAACAATGCCCCCTCCCCCGCAAGCAATGTTTGTAGGGATGCGAGGGTCTATGGTCATACGACTACGGCCATGCATGAGATCGAGTACATATCTCCTATCGAGTACACCTCCCCTGAGCAATGTTTTTCGCTCTCCTCGCTTTGCAAAAGGCATCATATCACGCTCTCGCTTTTTTTTGCCGTCTTTCTGCCTCATCTGCCTGAGCATCGGCGGCGGCGGCGACGGTGCTCCCGCCTCCAACCCCTCCGCCGCTAGCAGCCAACGCGAGGACGGCCTTCTTGATAGCGTTAGCCCAAACTTTCTCGAACTCTTGCCTGGAGCCCAGCTTCACCCAGAGCTCGACAGGCCCCTTGAGGTACGTCCGGTCCCGGCGCCACTGCTGCACCAGAGCGGGCAGGGAACACACGCCTTTTTGTCTGAGTTCCAGCACCAAGATAGCCACCTGCACAATCGTCCATCATCGTCACACCGCAGAGGTCGGGTACAGGGGGAGGGGCAGGGGTAAGGGTAGGCCGTAGAGGGGGTAGGGGTAGGGATATCGATAAGGGGAGGGGGAGGCAGAGGCAGCGGGGGGGGGGGGGGGGGGTGTTGGCACATGATGGAAAAATGCGTCCTGCGCGATGCGGTGTGTGCAGCCGCCGGGACAAACGCTGATGGACTTCCGCCTCAAAATGAAAGCGTGCCAGCATTTGGCATGGGGGAGGGGGGGTATTCGATCGGAGAGATGTACTCGATCTCACGCGGGGGACGGGGGGGGGGGTATTCGATCGAAGAGATATACTCGATCTCACGCATGGCGGTAGTCGTATGACCATAGACCCTCGCATCCCTACAATGCCGGGACAGGCGATCTTAGCGTGGTTGAACATCTACGGAGATCCCCAAGACAAAGGCGCAGCAGCGACGACCGTGCCTCAGCAGTCAGCCTCCCCCTCTCCCTCGGCTACTCCCCGAGCCTTGGTCATTGGTGAGCTTACACCCGTCTCACACGAAACCATTTTCTTCCGTCACGCGCGAACGTAGCAAATACGTACAAGGAGCACCTACCCAGCTTGAGGGGGAACCAAACAGTAACAAAAGTTACCAGGTATTTGGGTACCTGGTAAAAAACAAGCGTATAGCACAAGCTAAAAAACAAAAACCCACACCCCCGCCCCCCCCCCCTCCCCCGGCCGGCGCACATCCAACTAAACCAAACCCGTTCACGAAAACAATATCAACACCTGGTGGCAAAAGAACCAAAAACCAAAAACGAAGGAGAAAAAACCAAAACAAGGAAAGAAAAAAAAACAAAAAAAAATGCACCAACACACACCCCACCCCACCTTCTTCGCCGGCCTCTCCCTCGTCACCAGAGACGGGGGGTCGTTCAGCATCTCCTTCGCCTTGAGCTCCGACAGACACCCGTCCACAACCCCCCCCTCCAACAAAAGCCTTCCGAACCAGCGGAAAACCATGTCAGGTCTGTTGGCCGGCGCAACCGAGGCGAGCTCGGTCGGGTAGGGGGGCAGCTCCCACGCGTGGACGCCGTAACTCGGGGTGACCCGACAGACAACCGCGTGCCTGGAAGCGTCGTAGGTCGGCGCCGGCGACACCAGTGGCTGCGAGAAGGAGAGCAGGGGCGACCCCTCAGCGAGGGAGGGCAGCCACGCGGCCTCAATGGCGGAAACGCATGTCATGTTTGCCGGCGCGCCCTCCCGCTCGCCGCGGACGATGTCCTGTAGACGCCACGCCGTTTGCAGAAAGGAGGCGGTAGCGGGGGTGGGAGTGGGGGTAAGGGTGCCCGTGGGTGCGGGAGCGGGAGTGGGGGTGCGGGCGGGGGTAGGATGGGGTGGTGGGGTGAGGGCGCGGCAGCGGCGAAAGGTAGAGGGGTGTGAGGGGCGGGGGGGGGGGGGGGGAGGGGGTGAGGACGGGGTTCACTACTAATAGTTTTTGGCGCGCCTTGAGGAGGTAGGGTCTTGTGTGGGGCTGTGATGTGCGTTGCCGAAGACACGTAGCGCAGCGCCAGTTTTTTTTTGCTTGCGCCCGCCGGGACGGATACCTTTGTGTTGACGATGACACAGCCGCCCGCCGGTCAGTTAATAGGCAAGACCTAGAAATAGCAGTACTGTTGGAGAGCTCAAAAGCCAGCGGAGTTCGAGCCTCCCTCGCGAATCCTTCCAAGTTGCCTCGAACAACCCTCTGGCGGGTCGCCGCCACGGCGCTAACTTCAAACACAAACCTGACAGAAATGGTCGATTTAAAAAAGCGCATTTTTTTTTCCACACTCCTGCATGCTCGCCAGCAGAACTGTACCTAGTATATTCCTTTTTTTACTTGATTTTTTACCTATTAATAGTACGCTTCTAGAAACGTTTCCAGTTTTCGTGTTTTTCCCATTTTTACCTGGTACACCACCCACTCCGGCAACTCTTGCGGGTCACGCGAGAAGAGCACGGAGGTGCTCTTGATGTAGAGCGGCTCCGTGATGGCCTCGTTGGAGCTGAGGTAGGCGCAGTCCCTCTGCAGCTTGGTGCCGGCCTTCACCGTCCCCGCCGGCGCTCTCCGAGCGACGTTGTCGAGCAACCCCGACAGCAAAACCTTGTTTTTTTCACACGATCACAGGGTTAGGGTGAAGGTAGGGATAGCAATAAAGTCTTGTGCACGAAAGCAGGGATAGGGTTAGGATTAGGAATACAGCCCGCACATGAAATTGCCAAGAAAATAAGGCTAGCTAGGGCTAGCGTTAGGGCTATTGATAGGGTTACCAACAAGACGAGCTCGGTATTCTAGGGATGCGAGGGACTATGATCAATACGATTACGGCCATGCATAACATGAGTACACCCCCCTCCCCCACTTGCTTGAAGTGTGGCTCTATATAAAAAATCCAAAACGAACACTCAATCCATCACTCGGGGTGCGTCGCGTATCACACCCGCTAGAGTATACAACACCGGGTGATATGAGCTCACCCCCCCCCCCTCCAACGTTAGAAATTAAATCAACTCATTCAAGCTGTCATCCATATGCAAGTCCGCCTCCAAAGTGGTTCTTAGTAGGATACAGCTCACCCTTCACGCGACTCGCCAGACACCTCACGGCGCTTCACGCTTGGCGCAAGCTATGTCTGCCTGGTTGATGAAAACCCGACATGCTCCGTCCCGGCATTGTAGGGATGCGAGGGTCTATGGTCATACCGACAACGGCCATGCATGAGATCGAGTAGATATTTCCTATCGAGTACACTCCCCTCCCTTCCAACGTTAGCCTAACTCACCTGCCGTAGCGCCGCCGACTGTCGCCGGTTTGGCGGTCGTAGCGCCTGCGCGTTTTCGCTGCACCCTTTCCAGCCAGGCTCGGTCCCGAAGCGGAGATCCACCAGGCGCGTCAGCTGCCTCCGCAGTTGCTGCGAGCGTTCCATGGTCGGCCCGTGGAGGAAGTTTTCGCGGCAGAAGTCGCCGCCGCCAGTGACGGTGCCCCCCGAGGTGGCGTAGGAGTAAGCCCCGGCCGCCTTCAACCTGCAAGGACACGTGTTTTTCAAGAGCGTAGGGTAGAGTAGGTTCGGGTAGAGTAAAGTAGGGTAAGGTAGGGTAGGGTAGGGTCGGGTCGGATCGAGTCGAGTCGGGTAGGGTAGGGTAGGGTAGGGTAGGGTAGGGTAGGGTAGGGTAGGGCAGGGTAGGGTAGGGTGGGGTAGGGTAGGGTAGGGTGGGGTAGGGTAGGGTAGAGTAGGGCAGGGTAGGGTAGAGTCGGGCAGGGTAGGTTAGAGTGGGGCAGGGTAAAGTAGGGTAGGGTAGAGCAGAGCAGAGTAAGATTAGAGTACAGTAGAGTAGAGTAAGAGCAGAGCAGAGCAGAGTAGACAAGTGTAGAGTAGGATAAAGTAGGGTAGAGCAGAGTAGAGTAGGGTCTAGTCCAGTATGTACCCATTCCGTACACGCGGTTAACGACAGGCAAGAAAGGAACGAAGCGCTTACAAATCGGGGGAGGGGGGGGGCAGGAGGGAGGGGAGAGGAGTGGGGGCAGGCAAGACGCCGGGGGGGGAAAACGTGGCGCACGCCGAGGGGTAAGGGAACAAGGGGAGACTACGGTGGGAGAGTGGGAGTAAAGTTTGACGACTACGTGGGTTTCCAACGGCGATGCGTTGAGGATGATGCTAGCGTTGGGGATAGCGTCGACACACAGCAATAACCACGAACCCAACCCCCAATCGTTTGGCACGGTACACACGGGTGCCACACCACCTTGCAATGGTTGGCGTGATGACGATGACAGGGAGGAAAAAAAACCCCGCCACTACAACCAACCGCGTGCAGGAATCCTCTCTGTCGCGATTGGACAAAGAACGCTTCTCTCTCTCCTCTCTCACCTGGCCAGCGCATCGCTGCTCGGGTGCAGCCACTGGGCCCTCTTCCGGCGCACTTCCTCCGCGTCCACTTCGCCGCCTTCTCCCTGCGCCCCCCTCCCCCCCCCCCTCCTCCTCGCGCCCCCCGGCTCCCGTCGCGGACTCCCCATTACCATCCGTCTTCACGGCCGAGCTCGGCCTGACGAAGGGGTCTCCCTCGGTAAGCATCGCTACAAGCGCGGTAGCATGGTCCAGTAGCCCCCCCTGCACCGCCAGCAGGAGCATCTTGGCGTACCGCGCGCCCACGGGCAGCAGCGCCAACGCTTTCCCCACCGGCGTTATCTCGCCCGTACCATCCCCCATCCCCGCCCCCCCTCCCCCACCGCCACTGCCTCCACCATCAATGTTGCCGCGGCCCGCGGTAGCGCCGAGGTTAGCGAGGAGGGTGGCCGCGGAGCGCAGGCCCGTGGCGTCGGGAGGGGTTGGGAAGGGGAAACGGGAGACGTCGACCACTCCCATGGCCTTCATCTGCAGCATGACGTCCTCGAGCGGGCGCGTGAGCACCTCCGGGGCGGCGAAGGCTTCCAGGGTCTGGGTGTACACGGCGCTGCTGTACAGTCTGCGTGCGTCCGTGCGGCCGGCAGGCGGGATGGAAAAAAGAATGCGGATGAAAAGCGTTCGCCGGAAGGGCGGGTGTGGGGGGTTTGGGGTTGGGATCGATGTTTCAGGTAGGGTTGAGATTGAGATGAGGTTGGAGTTAGGCTTGGGGTTGGGTTGGGTTGGGTTGGGCTAGGGTTGGGAGTTTAGGGCTGGGGGCTTGAGCAGGTGTGCAGAGGCGTCAACATGAAAGCTAGGAAGTGTCCGGGTTTTGGTTGGGAAACGAGGAAAAGCAAAACGCGCCATGTTGGATGTTATTGCGGGTCCGACTCCGAAACGGCGGGGGGGGCTGACTCACAGAAACTAAAGAGCCAAGGCGGGGGTTGGTGATCACCCACCAGTCCCCCGTAGGTGTCCTCGTTTCGTTCAACAAAACATATATAACCAATCGGCGCATAAGGTAAATGGATTCATGGCGCGTGTTGTGCCCTCCGTAACTCACCACGATCGATCACGACTCTAGCCCAGCCAGCGCACTCGCCGCGAAGGCCTCTCACCCATACAGCTACCTTAGAAGAAAAACAACAGGTGTACAGACGCACAAAAACAGTACTGTCCACCACACCATCTGCCGCGCCCGCAGGCGACTCCCTCCTACGCGTCTCGCCCACAAAAATTGCATCTGTGCGTGCGGTCCAACCTGAAGCTGTACATTTATCCTATCCTCTTCCCGCGGGGAAACTCACCGATAGCAGTGTCCCGGGCCAGTCCGACCCGCCCTCCCCGCCCGCTGGTCGGCCGACGCCTTTGAAACCCAGCCGACCTCGAACTGGCTGATCCCGCTGCCGCGCTGTACAACCCTCCTTTTCTGCCGCCCGCAGTCCACCACGTACGAGATGCCCGGGATGGTGATGCTCGTCTCCGCCACGTTGGTCGCCACCACGATAAGCCGGTGCCCCTCCGGGGGCGCGCGGAACACCTTGGCCTGCTCCTCGGCCGTCAGCATCGCGTAGAGGGGCACCACGTGCACCGGGGGCAGCGCGTTACCGCTGCCCCCACCCCCCCCTATCCCGCTCTCCCCCCCGCCTTCAGAAACGCCCCCTCCGCGGTCTCCGTCGTCTTCGGCTTCGCTGCCGCTGCTCAGACCCCCTTCCCCTCCGCGGCCGTCGTGATCGCTGTTCCGCCGCTCTTTGCCGCCGTCATTGTCGCCGGCTCCCGCGATATCGGTAACGCTATCGTTGTCTCTTTCCATGTCCGCCAGACGAGCGGCGTCCTCCTCGTCGTCGTCCGCCTCCCGGTACAAGAGCGCGTCCCTGTCCGTCTCCCTCGGTTTCTCTTGCGGCGGCTTCTTCACTTCCGCCGCCGTCGCCTCCGCTCCCCCCTCCCCGCACGCCTCCTCCGGCACCGGCAACCTTCCCCGCCCCGCCCTTTCCTTCCCTTCCGAAACCTCCTGAACCCCATCCCCACCCCCACTCCCGTCTTCCTCTTCTTCCTTCTGGTCCTGGTCTTGGTCTTCGCCGGTATCCATATTTTTCTGTTCGCTTCGTGTGTTTCCGGTGAGCTCATCGTCGACCCCACCCCCACCGCCGCCACCCTCCTTCTCCTCCTCGAGGCGGCGACCGCGGCTTCCCTTGCCGCCGCGGCCGGTCTTGGCTCTGGGGGGGGGGAACTCGCGCCGGAGCTTGTCGCACATGTGAACGATCTCGCGCTTGCCCGTGAGGAAAACGAGGACGCCGCCCTCCGGCAGCCGCTGGTGAACCTTGCAGACCTGATTGGAGGAGGAGGAGAATGAGGAGGACGAGGAGAAGAAGGGGGGGCGGGGGGAGGAGGAGAAGGAGGAGGAGAAGGAGGGGGAGAGGGAGGAGGGGGAGGAGAGGGAGGAGGAGGAGGAGTAGGAACCAAGGGAGGGGAAGGGAGGGGGAAGAAGGAAGACGAGGGGGAGGAGGGCAAGAAAGCAATAGGACGCGAGACGAAACCCAAACGTGAGAAAAGCAACACACAGAAAAACGAGACCCCATAACAGACCGTGAGCTTCACGTACGTAGAGATGCGGGATGAAAAAAGGACCGTGCGCAAAAACGTTTCAAAGTAATCTGCGCGCCACAGGAGCGGTCCCACTTTCCTTTACATTTCCATATATCTATATGGTTGTCGAGTGCGAAGCTCCGAAATCAGTACTCCTTCACCTGCCAAGAAAAAGTTGTCGAGTCAACTGCAGGTATTGGGACCCATGCAAACCGGCCAAAAAGAGCACGAGCGTGCTGTTTTCAAGCGTCTAGTGTGAGCGGGCAGTAGCAGTACGAACATACACCATTAGCGCTCGAGTTCGGTACGATACCGACAACAACAACAACAACAACAACAACAAAAATCGTAATCGATACGAGCTCGATAATTGATGGATTAAAGCTTTCACTCAACACACACGTATCGGTATGAAAACACACGGGGATGCCAGGGGAAGGATGGAGGGCAAAACACGATCGATACGATGTAGTATCGAGGTCGAGACACGATAAACTCTAAAGTTCGATTATTTTGGGAATATCAAATTCGATTATTTTGATGCATCAAAATTTTCGATATGATATCCAACACTAACCACCATACTGAGAGCGTGTCGTGACAGCTTCCGTACGTAAGTTGCAATTTTTGGACGCATTCCCTCTACCCCCTACCCAAGCACCTCGGGCTGCTTCGTTCGGTCGATGCCGTAGTCATCATTTCGTACCGGGTACATACACAGAGTTTCCCTCTGAGAGCTCCAAAGGGGTCGTCAACACCTTTTGGACCCGGAGATAGCGACCGGAACAATGGTTGATAACGTTGGTGTGGTGCCATCAATCCCCTATGATACGAGCAGCAGCGTGAGCAGTAGTGGTAAAGGTATAGAATCATGCTGCGCCCGTACCGTACGACTCCCTGCACCTTGCAACTCGGACACAAAAAAATGTAGCATCCTCCCCCAATCACGCAGTGGCCACAACGGTTGCCGCAACCGTCACTTCATACGGTTAATTTTTCCCTTCTGAAGCCCCACAGGGGTTAGTTACGTCACGCCCCGCTCCCCTCCCCAAAACACGCCTCACACCGTGCGAACGTGCGCGGCCTGTGCACACAAAAGAGCAAACGTATCCCCAACACTACCGCCAACCATTTTACGGCCGCGTATTGTACGTGTCGTACACCATCGGCGAGCACGAGTGGCCGACCTTCTTGAAGGTCTCGCCGAGGTAGTCGTAGAGCTCGGTCTGCTTGCTGAAGTGCACCGTGACGGGGTGCTGCCGGCTGGTGGCGCTGATCACCGGCGGCGGTGTCGGAAACAGCGCCGTGTTCTCCGTGAAGTCGGTCACCCTAAGCGTGGCAGACATGATCACCAGCTTCAGGGGCCGCAACGGAGGCTGAAAAAAGGATGAGGGGGGGAGAGGGGGGGGTTCCAAAGCGAAAGGACGTTATGGGAAACTGGTGAGTCGGGGGTGGAGTGGGGGGGGGGGGCACAGCGCGAAAGGGCGATACGGAAAGCGTTGAGTCGGGGGGGGGGGGGAGAGGGGCACTCACGGCAACGCCAAAACGGGCGGTGTCACAGGACGAAACCATCAAATATCGTCTGCAGTAGCAGTATAATAAGAGTTCAAACGCCATAATCGCGTCGCACGGGGTGGTCCGGTCTTCCCCAAGGTGCGCCAGTTGTTCCAAGATACCCCCCCGCCCCCACCCCGGATGTGGAATTTGTCAGGTCAAGCGGCGAATGGTTTCCTTCCACAAGACGGCGATCCCAAACAAAATGAGTCCATCAACTCAAGTACGTTGCTGCTGTACATCCTTTCCTGTACGCATCACGAAGCGATCACCATCAGGCTCGCCTCCCGAGGAGACCGCCAATTCGGCGGCCGCTAGGGCCCGGTACGCTTCACCCTTTTACTACCGCACTTAAATTCCTAGCAAAATGACACCAATTCCTAGTAACTTGTCCCCACAACGGGAGTGCGGTCCGAACGGGGGTTATCACCGCTTTGGGGCCCGGGTGCAGCCACCAAGAGAAAAGAAAAAGAGAGGTGCGGTCTGATCAACCTCCTGGGAAAATCGTGCAAGCAGTACAAGTATCCGCAATTCCGATAGATCATCTACAGATAGATCATCTATTGTAGATCCTAGCCTGCCGTTACGATATGTCCGTTACGGTATGTATAGGACCGTGTCAAAGGAGGAAACGTGTCCTAAATCATGCAGGTTATACAGCTCCCGCCGCGGCAGCGTGAGCTATATATATAGATCATACAGATCAGGAATCTATCTGCCCTGAAGGATCTGGATCATGCAGTGGAGATCGGTGATCTGTCCGAGATGCGTGCTATGATAAGGGCATTAATAGTACTTTTCGGCTAAAATATTTTCTGACCAAAAGGGGCTCCTTAACCCACATTCGTCGGAACTATTTCCTTTTTTTTTTCGATATTAGCATTTATACATATCTTATCATAGTAGGCCATGGAACTGTTCATCGGGTTGCACTTTCGATTTTTTCAAAAATCAGTTTTTGGGTGTTACTGGGATATAGAGCTCTTTAAGGCACCTCAGAAAAAAATGGTCCACCTCTGCCTTGAAGCGCGGTGAAAAAAAATGGTTCACCTCTGTTCAAGTTTATCACCGCGCTGCGCACGTGTCGTACATCTCCCTGCTCTGCGCTCCGGGCGCGTCTCCTACCCCGGCAGCCCGGACTGCTTCGTCCGGCCTACGCCGCCATCGTCATTCAAACTTCGACAGATTTTTTTCTCTGAAGTCCCAAAGTGGCTAAATGCGCTGCTAAGCGCGCTAAATGTGTCCCTACTCCGGGGGGTCGGTTGTCGATTCACCTTGACCTCCTTCTTGCGGTCCTCGCTGAGCATATCCCACGACCTTTGCTCCTCCTCGGCCACTTGCCTCCTGCACAAACAAACAAGAACAAAAGCGCAACACGTACGTACAGCCAGCGCGTGACTTAGGCCACGGGAAAAAACTGCGCGACGGAGGGGATAGGGAGGAGATTTCTCCCGCGATGGCGCACTTGCTATTTAGTGCGTGCGCATGTGCCCTGCACAGCCAAAGCTTTTGCAGTACATCCGTATGGAGGGAGACGCGGCGAAAACTTTTCTGCAACAAACAAAAGTCGGCAAATACACACGTAAGTGCGGGAAAAGCACAGACAAAATTGTGAAAAAACGCAAAGCAAAACCACGGGATAGGCACCGAAAAAAAAAACGACTACGGCAACACGTTTAAAATAGAAAAAACAAAGCTAAACAAAACAGAACAAACAAAACAACAGACCGAACGGTGCGATGAACATAATCAAACTCCCAGAGGTGTGCTTCCCTCCAGACTTCCATTGCTCCGGCGATACACGAGTGCACCCTGCGGCTGCACCTACCTATGTCCACCGTTTCCCTCTCCGAAGGGCTGTGAGATGACTAGGCTTCGCACCTAGGAGGCAGCCAATCCCTTCGGGGGGCTCGAGATAGCGATCAAAACAATGGTTGATAGCATTGATGCTATCAACCATCTATGAGCAGCGTGAGCACCCAGCAGTCCGGGCAGGGTCGTGTTGCGCCCGCGCCGTGCGACTCATTGCATTGCACCTCGGACACCAATTTCTATTGCCCCCCAATCACGCAGTGGCCACAATGGTTGATGTGATCGTCACTTGTGATCGTCAATTTTCCCCTCTCAAGTCCCGAAGGGGTTAATCTAGGTGGGTGGCGAAGTAAGCCAACTATGAAATAACTTTAGTATGTGCTAGCGATACAGCCACGGGTCCGCCGATAAGACTGCAGTCGGCGACTTATGGCCAGTCAACCTACAGCCCTACCTACCCCTCCGAATCCCTCGACCTCACCTCAGCGGAATCGACCTAGAAAGCATCCCCAGCAAGACGTCCGTGTTGAGGTTCCTCTCGTGCGCCTCATCCAAGAGCACAGCGCTGTACTTCCGTAGGAGCAGGTCCGAGGTTATCTCCTGCAGAAGCACCCCATCCGTCATAAACTTCACGCGCGTCTTCTTCCCGACACCGGACGCGTCGTACCTGATCTGGTACGCCACCGCCCCGCCGCGCCCGCACTTTGTCCCAAGCTCCACCGCAACCCTCTCGGCCGTACCCACGGCGGCGACCCGTCGGGGCTGCGTCACCCCTATCAGCCCGTGGGCCGCGTAGCCCGCCTCGTACAAGAACTGAGGCACTTGCGTCGACTTCCCGGAGCCGGTTTCCCCGCACAGGATGACGGCATCGTTGTCGTGGATGGCCTCCATGATTTCCTGCTCCATTCCGCAAATCGGCAGCTCCATGCGAGCGGCCTGAAGTTCCACTGGCCGCACTACCGGAATCCATCTCTCGGGGCGCGGGAGCCTCGCGCCCGACCCTCCAGCGGGACCCTTACCACCGCCGACGCCGCTGTCGCCGGAGACCGACGGCAGCGGCGTCTCGACCGCGTGGTAGACAGGGGCGTTGGTTTCGAGCCAGCTGGGAGGCGGGGGGTAGGATGCCACCGCCTCCTTATCCTCCAACGCCTCCGTTTCCGCACCACCTTCAACAGCAGCGGCGCTCTTCTCCTCGCCGTCGGAATCGTCCATCGCCGAAGCAGAAGGCTCGTTGCCGCTGCCCTCCTTGGCCGGCAGAGCGGCGGCGGGTTTTGTTCTTGTCGAGAAGGATGCCCCACCACCTGCGCTCGTCGGCACGCGAGCGAGCGAGGACATCATCTTGGCCGCCCAGCTGCTGCCGCTGATTGGGTCTGCAGCTCCCTCCCCACCGACCGCACCGCCTTCTTCCGCGGTGATACCGCTTTCTCTTCCCTTGAGGGCTGACTTGGCCGTCTCCGGCGCAGAGGCACCGCCGTTGTTGTGCCCCTCGGCGCGAGACTCGGGTGCTGCGGTCCCTGCTGCTGCGGCAGCTACGGTAGCGGCGGCGGTAGTTTTTCTTGTGGCCTTACCTCCCCGTTTATGCTCACTCTCTCCCTCGCCCTCGCTCTCGCTCGAGCTGCTGTCCATGCTGCTGCTGTCGCTGACGTCGCCGCTGCTGCCGTCTCCGCCGCGCTCGCTTCTAGCGGTCGAAACTTGAACCGGACGCGGAGCACGAGCGAGCGCTGTGGACCTGCTGCGCTTCCTGCTCGAGAAGACTTCGGCGCCGACTCCGGCCGGCGTCTTCCCCCGAGCTACCGCAGTAACAGCACTAGCCGCCCTTCCCCCTCCTCCTCCTCGTCCTGCGTTGACCACGCCCCCTCTTCCGCCACCACCCTTGCCCACTGCTGTGGCTGCAGTCTTCCGCGTGGCTGCTGCCATGGCACCCCCGACCGGCAGAGACAGGGCTTCCTCAACGTCGGCGACAACCTGAGGGTGGGTCTCCAGCTCAGCGACGGCCGCATCGTCCAGAGCGATCCCGGCGACGGCGCGCTGGACCGCGTGTTTGACCCTTGACCGCAGCGTGTCCTGGTTCTGGCTTATTGTCTTGGAGGACTGGAGGAGGGACAGCTGCTGCTGCGACAGCCGGTTGCTTTCGAGCTTGAGGTACAGCTCCGCCCTGCGGCCGTCCTTGACTTTCTTGTCCTCCAGTTGCTTCAACTTTTTGGCCTTGCTCTTGCTGATTGTTGCGGCCAGCACCCGGATTTCGTTGCTCACCTTGTCCCCGCCCGATGCCCCCCCCCCTCGCTCCCTCTTTTTTCCCTTGCTCCGTCTGGCGGCCACCGCTACAGCTCCGCCAGCGTTCGTAATGCCATCGCCTCCAAGCTCCGCCATCAACTCAGGCGAGAGAAGGCTACCCGTAGCCTTTTCAGTCGGACTAGTAGCAGCAGCAGCACCACCACCACCACCACTACCAAACTTTCCACCACCACTATTTATTGGGACCTTGGCCTTCTTTTTCGAGGCTCGCGTCATCGTGGGTCTACCGTGGCAACGTGGCTTGCAAGCTGCAAGCTGCGGCCTAGCTACGAGTGGCCAGCGGCCAGAAGGAGGAAAATTAATGCGGTGGAACCTCGCCGGGGTTTTCAGTCAATATTGAGGCGTGCGTGCTTAATGAGCCGTTGGAGGTTTGAGGTTTGAGGTTAGAGGTGGTTTGGCGTGGCACGCACAACGGGGCTCCCTAACACCCGAGCACCGCCATGGCGACTACTGTTATGACCGAGACCCCGCCTTCTAGCTCTGAGCCGGCTACGCTGCGCCACCTACTACAGACGTAAGGACCGGTTGCATAGATGTACACCTTTGAATTGGATAACGTAAAAATCAAGTTGCAGGTGTACCCACGTTTTAGCGAAGCCGCCACTGCTCCAGCTCGCCTGCACCTCTCCTTGCCCCACCATCCCGACCGAACCGCTGTAGTCCCACAGGGATCGACCAGTCTGCTTTCGCCAGCCGAGCCTTACATCCGGCGCGTGGCATGCTCGTGTTTTCCCCCCTATTTCCGGCGCTGTCTATATGTCTCAGAATCCCTCAGGTGCTCGCCGCTCAGACGCCGGCCGCGCTTCGGCTGGAGGCAAATGCTGGGACCGATGCCACCGAGGCGATGGCTTGCGCTGAAACGCGGTTCCTGAAATCGGCCGACTCCTTCTTCCGACCGTGCTTTCAAGGGTCTGTGCTGGACAATCTCACGAGAGATGACCCTGTTGCTCCTCCCCACTTCGAGAGTGAGCAAGCTCGTGCACTGACTTGATCTGCTTCGTACTTGCTTTTTACAACTCTGTACCTGGTACCTTGTACGATGTACCAGGTACCAGGTACCATTTTGCGACGTACTAAGTAACTGCTGTGTTCTGCTGTGTATTTATGTACAGGGAGAAATTCGAGTAGTCCCACGCGCCACGCGGACAGCAATATGTACGTACGTACGTAGGTTTTGGCGCTTCGGCTTGCCGTTCAGATACGGTATACCTGGTACATACTTGGTAGGTAGCTTCACTGGGTCGTACGTAGGCCTGGGCGCTTCGGCTTGCTGTTTTGAAACGGTATATACATACCTGTTAGGTAGCTTCGCCGCCCGCAGCAGCGGCACAGGGTCGTGTGTAGTTCCGATACTTCATGGCGAGGCGATCACAGGATCGTAGGTGGTCTGTGTGTGTTGTCTTCGCATTCAATCGTCCTTTCTACCAAGTGTCATCAGTACACCCGTTGTCCTGGTTCCTTATCCTAAAGAGATAACTGTTACTAATTATGTACCAGGTAGTCACAGACTGTGAGACAGACCAAAAACAAAAAAAACGCAAATTCATGGGTAAAAGGAAGTGAAGTGCCAGCGTACCGGGACGAGAACACAAAACACAAGCAACACCATAAAATAAAAACAAAAGACAATCGTACAACGAAAAACTTCTGAAAGATCTCCTATTATTAATAGCAAACAAAGTGGTTCTGAGTTTCCTACACACCCGGCCCCGGATGGACGAGCGACGATATGAATACGTATGTTTGTGAAATTTTCGTACTTTTTCCAACTTTTCTCGCACTGTTCGGCAAAACGCCAAGTACCCCGACACGCGAAGCCCGGCTGGAGACATTGATCGAGGTCTGAGCGCAATCTGTGCCGTCTGGAGCGCGTGGCAAGCCCGTAACGTTTTTATTTGGTGGGAGTGGATAAGAAGATTCCCCTGCTTTCGGTACAAGAGGCCTTATTTTGTACCTGGTACGCACGTACCGGTTAAAATGTCGTCAGCTTCTGCCCTTTTTCACGAGCACACAGCCCAGACATGTACCAGGTAGGCAACAGGCAACAGGCAGAGAGCGCAGCTTTACAACGCTCCAGCGCATATAAATACCAGCAGGCAACACCGTGCGTGTATGACACGCCCATCTGCGCTACACTGTTGTAGCTAATTGTGTTTATCGGAGCCTGCGGTCCGTAATCCACAATATACCTACTGTCTATTTCCTGCTGTATGTGGCAAACTCACGCACACTCTGGACGGCAAATGTACGGACCGTTTGGATTGAATACGAGTACGAGTATCTCACCTGTGCTTGTATTTTCGACGTTTTGTGTTTCTAGGCATCAAATGGCATGCACAAAACGCACATGTATTTTCGACGTTTTGTGTTTCTAGACATCAGATGACATGCACAAAACGCAAACAACGTTACAACTCCGCCTATAATAGCAGCGCAAGCAGCAGCGGGCCACCCCCCGCCCGTGTCGCAGGTCCGTGGTGTACTGCTATGGGTAGTTGCTCTATCGGAGGCTGCGGGCCGTACTCTGTCATCACCACCTCCCTCTATTCAGCTGTGCATGTGTGTGCGCGCCGCGAAAAATAATACCAGGTACCGTGTGGTATCTTTGTTGATACAGTAAAATGGCCACGATGCCCGATTTTGGACTTGAAGGCGCGAGTTCGATCCTCGCAGAGACCATGTCTAATTTTTATTCCTTGTTTTGGTATCATGTAAGTAGGCCACAGACAACAAACAGCACAACGTGAGCAGTGCAGGGTGCATGCTACAACCAGCTGACTATATCGCTGTTCACCCCTGCCGCCCACCAGCAGAGCAGGAAGATACATCACGCACGTGCGGTAGTTTGTCCGCCCTGTATAGCTGTGGTTTCCTTTTAATACGTACCTGGTACCAGGTAGTAATTGTTTTATCGAACCCTGCGATCTGTAAAGCTGGGAGGGGGTCTCTGCTGTTGTGTGATGCATGCTGCCACAGGTACAACAACGCTGCTGCTGCAGTGCGATTTTCGTGGGCAGCCGGGTGTGGTCGAGAGTTCCAGCCTCTTCTTCGGTGCATCCTGTTCTATTTCTGTAAATATTATCCCACTACTTTACGCACTGCTTGCTGTCTTCCGTGTGTCACGCGTGTGCGTGCCGTGTGTCACCCGTGGAGTGCTTTGAAACCTTTTTTCATTTGCAGTCCTCGACTTTGTGCGCGAGAGGTCTTCTTCGCGGTGAGCGCCACAACAAAGGCATGCAACAGCAGTGGTCCGTGTGTCACGCGTGTGTCTGCCGTTTGTCACGCGTGGAGCGCTTTCAAACCTTATTTTTGTTTGCAGTCCTCGATTTTGTGCGGGAGAGGCCTTCTTTGCCGTGGGCGCCACAACAAAGACATGCAGTAGCTGACATATATAATACAATGTTTGGCGGAATCATCAAGAAAATCTATAAACGCGATTTATTTATAGTCAATCGTAACAGTTCCACACTATTTTCTTGTATGTTTTGTCCTCAAAAATACAGGTGCAGTCTTAAGAAAGGGGCTTATGCTGTACACGTCTATATGTGCAGCAGAAATATGCAGATATTTCATAACGTCGTAATATTTGTGTCATATGCGTATGATACAACATCGCATGCTGTATCGTTTCCAATTCGTTCTCGCGCGACTCCACTAGGCACATCCCGGAGGGGAACCTTGTATGCTCATATCGATAGTTCGTTTCCACTTTAAGTACGTTCCCACAAAGAGTACTGGTACACTAATTCTGACAGCTCCCCTGCTGATGGAGCCGACCGCAGCACTCCTGCTGTCTGTGATACCGGTATACCGCTGCCGCACTCGTAGAAATAAGGATTATGTGAAGAACACACAAAATCGTACGTGGCCAGTGTGTGTTCTTCATACCAAACCCTTCTTTCTACCCATCGACATCCAGAACAACCAATGTCCGTACCGATCCAATCCTAGAGAGATACAAGCTCTGTAGACATAAAACTACGACACAGAGGTTCTACGTTGTTATGCAGTAAGCAGACTAGACAATGCAATGTCATGTCATCGTAATGGATACGAGAGACAGGACCCACACATTCTATGTAAGAAAGAAAATCGAAAGAAACAAAGGAAAGCAAATCGAGAAAACAAAAAACGTATACGTGTCGTGCCCCTCAGAAGGAGACGTGGCGAACAATACAGAAACAAGCAAAACAAACATGACCACCAAATGTAAACAGAATAAGTTTACGTAAGAGCTTTAGGGAAAACCAGGCAAATCGAAGCACAACGGAAAACAAAACTGGCGTCGAGTGAATCAGGTGCCGACAGAGTCCATAGTGAAAAATTGCCGATTTGAGCTGACTACGTAGTACTGTATGTAGTACATCGCGCCAAACATTCTTCTAGTTAAAATACTGTACAGTATTACATGCGTCCGTCATTGGTCTACCAGAAATCAGGCCCAAGCGATGAACAGGCCATAGGCCATAGAGGCGAAAAGGTGCCCTTTCGGGGATGCTTGGTACCAGCACACGGATCGCAGGATACGCAGAATACCAGACACCAGGTATACTTGGGCAGATCAAGTACTTACCACGGTTACTTGGAGTATATGATGCTTCATGGGTGTACTGCTATACTGTTAATCAGGTCTGGGGTCATGGACAGGCCATATCATAGAGGCCAAAAGAGCTGTTTCGAGGATGCCACGGTCCTTGTGCTGTAAATGTTCAAATTCTACTGCAGTACATACTGCAGTCCTCATGGATCATATAGGCGGTACAAATGTTGCGTTTGAAGACTACGTACCGATATTTTGAGTATTTTTGTGTCATTCGTTGAGTTTATGCCAGGTATTTCTGGTATGGTTTAATGGACTGACAGTTGCGTCACTCTTGCACTCTTCCCAAGTCTCCCGCTAACGATTATGGTTAAAAAAAAACTGCGATGGCGATGCTGTCACGCACGTGGAACCACCCTTAACCATCTTCCGCGGCCGCTGTCACACCGCCGCCCCCACCACCACCACCGTTCGTCGCGCCTCCCCAAGCAGACAACGTACGGGACCAAACAGCAGAGATCGCCCTCGGCCGCCGCCGGGTAGACGAGACCGTCGACCGCGTTCACTCCGAGCAACTCCAGTTGCAGGCGGCCTCGAAACGAGTCGAGGAGCAAGCAGCGCACCTGCACGAGCGGCTGGCAAACCTTGAGCTGCAGGTGGACTCCGCCTCCAGCGCCGGGGTACTGGTGCTGGACGCGGGCTACACCGACGGAGACAAGGACGCCCCTGCGGAATCCGACCGCAAAAACGAGCAAGCTCTGGGAGCGTTGGCGGAGACCATCTCGGCGGGCGAGGCGCGAAAGGCCGCCTTGGTGGCGGAGCTGGCCGCGCAGCGAGAGGCTTTCGCGCTGCAGCAACGAGAAGTGGCCGAGCTGGAACGGGAGCAGGAGGTGGCGGAGGCGGCGGCGGCGGCGGCGGACACCAGGAGGAGAGCAGACGCTTCGAAGGGAACGGAGGCGTTGGTGGGCGTTGCTAACATGTCGGAGGCGCAGCTGGACCTAGCCGTGGACGAGGAGGAGGCCCAAGTGCGGAGAAACGAGGACATCGGCGAGTGGTACCGGGCTACCGTGGCAAACCTCGAGCAGATCGGAGGTTTTCGAATATCGCACAGGCTGCTCTTTGGGACGGCCGGCGGTGGAGGTGTGGAGGGGCTTGAGCTCATGGTGGACCTAGGCTCGGATCAGGTTATGGAGGTCACCGTGTCTTCCGCGGACGGAGGCCTGCGTTCCGCTCAGTTGTGTCTTCCCCAGAACAACGCGGTTGTGGGGGGGTTGATATCGCCGTCGGAGCTGGAGGAGCTGAAGGCCACTGCCGACGCTTTTCCCGCGCCCAGAAACCTCCGGATGCTCATACGCGAAGCCATGAGTCGCGCAAGGTGTGCCGCGCTGCGCGATGAGCACGTACGGCTCATGCGGCGGAGGTATTTGGTGGGATACCGCGCCTCCTCCCGCGAGGTTACGATCACCATGCCTGTGGGCATCGTGGCTTCCTTCCGCCTGCATGCGGACTACCCAAGGGTGAGCCGAGGTTGTCGATGTTGTTGGATCGTATCCTTGACGTTTTTTTGTGGAGCGAAGTGTTGTTGGATCGTATACTTGACGTTTTTTGTGGAGCTCGCACCGCCACCGTTCGGTCCCGTTTGACTCATTTGGTTTAGTCACGCGTGGCTGCGTGCTATACATGAGCGTTCTGAGTGTACGAGTAAGTAACTGGAAGGAAGAGCGACTCGCTCATTTCTACGTCGTACTGCTGCGTTTTCAGTGAATCTATCCCTAGTTATAGATCTATCACTATAATAGTTATAGAGGGTTTAGTATGTTCCAGTCTCTTTTATGTCGGACATTTCTCCCCACCTGACGTAGTATCAACCTACCAGGTACTGGTATTATTTTAATTTTCGTACTGTTCTTTTTTGTCTTGGAATGTAAGCCGGTCCTTCTCTCTGCTGTCAATTCGAACTACTGTTAAGAGCTAATGTGTTGGCTAAGTTTTTATCTATAGCTTCCTTCTGATTCTACTTACTGCCAGGAACAAATATCTAAAAAATGATCCCGTCGTCGTACGCTATACCTGGTACTAAACATAGCCTCTGCGCACCTTCAGCGTACAAGAAGGAAATGTATGTCCGTGTAAAGCTATACTAAACGTAGCCCCTGCGCATCTTTCTAGCGTACAAGGAGTAAACGCCCGTGTGAACACCGATTTCGACGATGGTGACAGAGTAGCAGTATACCAGGTGCACGGCGTCACTGTCACAGCCGATTTTGAGCGCTTTTCATATACCTGGTGAATGATACAGCGGTGCACTACTCCCGTACCTGTGTGATTGTTCCACACATCGAATAGTTCACGATCTAAGTAGTCTAGGTCCTGTATTTTGCGTTACGATACGTTCTTCGAGTGCTGTAAACTACAGATCCCACCAGGCAGATATGTGCGCGAGACCTGTCTCATAAATATCTCATCCGGCAAATACAATTTAGATCTTGCAGATCGTAGATACCGGGAGTCTATCTGCCCCGAAAGATGTAGATAATGAATTGGTGATCTGTTCTGTCCGATGCTTCTCATCCATCCCCCCTATTGTCACTTGATCTGGTTCACTCTTTCTCAAGGTTGCTGGCGGCGCCGAGGTCCTCGCTCTGACCGGCGTTGGCGGGTGGTCTGCCAGCGAAACTGAGGCGGTGTGCCGGCGGGTAAACGATCTGGCCCTCGCAACGCTCATGGAAGCCATGGATCAGATCGAAGCGACTCTGGTCGCCCTGGAAGAGGGTATGGTGTGATTTGGACATTTACTGTTCGTGTGGCACTACTATTGCGCGCGCGCGATGGGGGGGGGGGGGGGGTGCGCTGGCGGGAGCTTGCGTGATACTTTTCCAGCTTACCCACGCGGCTGAGCAGTAGAAATTGTTGTGGTTGGCCGTGCGTGGCGAAAGGTAGGGGCGTGGGGAGGCTCACTGTAGACGCCTCTCTGGCTTATCCGCTATGCATGTCCAAGCGCCAATTTTTCGCTCCTCCTGTAGTGTACACAACTTGGCCAAACTTCGGCAAAAGGGTTGGTGGTGCACAGACAGTCCTCATTACAGCTTAATTTCGATAATTTCCCTAGGCGTTTTTGAGTTGGGGTTGGGATTTTGGGACAAGAATGGTATATGTCAACCATTTTGTCGAAGCTGGGGCAAGCCGCATACTCGGCTCTATTTTCCCGCTGGTGGACAGATGTGCACGCACTTGTATGACGAGCCTTCCGCGCTGGCAGCGCTTTGTCTTCTTTTTATTTGCGTGGACACCGACAACCGCTATGTACAGTACGCATCTTTTACGGGCGGGGTCGAGATTTCGAAGCGAGAGGAATGGTTTGTTGCGTGTTTTGGAGTTTTTCCCTTTTGGTATGATGTTTTGTACGTAGTGCTCGTGAATGGTGGAATAGGATGAGGGATTTGTGCAGCGGAACCTTAGAGAGAAACCCGCACTAAACGTCTTGAAAAACGTGCAGTACGATCGCCGCCGTAGGTCTTCTCAGTGGGTCGATGTCTGCTCTGGGCGTGTTTCCGAGAAAGAATGCAAGTGGTTCCTTCCCACCGTACTGCTGTAGCGTCGTAGGCCCAGTATATTGTTTGTTACAGATTCGGCCGCCACTCTGTCGTGGAAAGTACATATTGGTAAATACCTGGTATATAGGACTGCTCGCAGTTCGCGTCTGGGAAACTTCGAAATTTCGAAATTTGACGCTCGGCTCGAGTTTGTCCCGGTTTTCTGGAAGTCTTGGAGGCGTCGAGAGACCAAGAAGAAATGACTACCGTTTATTTCGCACCGGTAATTGTAAAGCTTTACGTTGTTTACCTCTTAGCAGTTCTGGGCGCTTGTTCACAGGTAGTACAGTCAGTACGAATGCACGGATTATTGAGTCACTCAGAAGACATTTGTTGCGCCTCCGCCGCCACAATAATATGTATCGGAATCCCCCGTTCTGGTTGCATATGTACCAAACGAAGATATGACGAGTACGCATTAATGCTGTGACGATGGGCCATCGAGTCGTTACTACATTATTATGTTTTGCTTATGGGCTTGGTTCTGGCAGACATTTTTTTTGTTTATGCGAAGTATAAAATCACACGCATTTTCTTTTTCTTTTTTCTTGCAGGACTAAAGCTATCTAACCAAGACAACCTGAAAAAAATGTTGACCAGCTGTACATCGGGTGCTGGCATCATGAACAATGCAACAAGACTGCCTCATCATGACTTCCGTGATAAATAATAATTTTCGCCTGCTCTACGATGGATGCCACTACATACAGCAGCGTTGCAGCGTGTGTGCCATGTGTGTATATGTGCACGATAGTCTCTCTTGTTCTGCCTTCGTCGCGTTGTCTGCCCCAAGCGGGGTCTCCCGTTGTTATTGTACACGAATGGCGCTATTGACCGAACGTTATGGTACCACTTTGTGGGTGTTTCATCTTTATCTCAGAAGCATGGTGCCAAAGAAAACGGGGGTACACCCCACATGGAGACCAATTTAGTATTGGCCCAAGTTCCCAAGATGTGAAAATCCAAGAAAAAGGGACCTCTCGCCATTCATAACAGAAGCAGATCCGATCACATACTGCTGTACCTGGTACGTACAAAAAAATATTTGTGTACATATCGTTCTATTCTGCCTACTTGTATAATTGGTCAATTACCAGCTCATGAGCTAGCTCATCTATCCCCTATAGCTCAAGCCTTACAAACATGTGCAGATGAATGAGCTATCGCCTATGTCTCAAAACTTTGAAGCCATGTGCAGATGAGCTACCCCCTATAGCTCAGGCTTCGAAAACATGAGCAGATGAGCTACCGCTTATTTTAGCTCAAGCCGGCGAAACCATGTGTAACTCATGTAGCTCCTCATCTCGGGGGTAGATGAGCTAGCTCATGTAGCTCCTATAGCTCACTCTGGATATTTATGTGCAGATGGTCTATCATCTATAGCTCAAGCTTTGAAAACATGTGCAGATGAGCTACCGCCTATTATAGCTCAAGCCGGCGAAACCATGTGTAACTCATGTAGCTCCTACAGCTCATCTCGGGGGTAGATGAGCTAGCTCATGTAGTTCCTATAGCTCACTCTGGACATTTATGTGCAGATGATCTACCCTCTACCCTGGTATAGCTCAAGCTTGGAAAACATGTGCAGATGAGCTACCCTTCTATAGCTTAAGCCAGGAAAACATGTGTAGCTCACCGGTGAGCTACCGTGAGCTGATCTGTCCGGGGTGTGGAAATTTCGAAATTTATCTTTTTTTCTTTTCTTCCCCAGATCCTAGTAATGCTATTAATATTAATAACTACAAGTAAACGTAAAGCAGTGCCGCTAGATCATGTTTTTTCAGCTTGTTGCGTGTTGTACGACCTCTTCTGCTGTGCTTCTGGCTTCTCGTGTGGAACGACCTTCTCACTAGTGCGCCGCGGTCATGAGCGTGCCCCCCCCCCCACAACTGCTGTACCAGGTATGTAATAGTTCCGCCCGTCCGCGAGGCGGCAATAACTACTCTCATTTCAAGCCATCTGGCCCTAAAACGTGGGTGCTACCTCAGCCACGGCGCGAGCGGCGATCGAGCGCTTCCCTTTCGAGGTGTCATTAAACCTTACATAAAATTATAATGTTACGTTACAATTGTCTCAAAAACGTGGATGGGTGCTACTATCATTATTAATGTTGGTAAAGAAGAGCTATTAATATTAAATAGTTGTGGTCGGTAATAATAAGACCGTGTTTTATTTCGCCACCCAAAGGGGTGAGATCATGTACTTGACGATAGGTCGACACCCAACAGATTTGATTTGGTTTACAACTACTATATACAGCAGCTGTCAGCTGTCACCATGCACACCACAAGAAGAGGCGCTCGCACAGAACACAACACCGACACCACAAAGCAACACCCCTAGCATGCCCACGACCCGGGGTAGCAGCTCTATAGCGGCGCTTCGGCCGTAGACCAGGCTGTGGCGGCGGGCAGCAACCGGATCCATCGATGGATGTGGACCCCACAAACAACGTCATCGATGTGGACGAGGACAACGATCAAACCCAGGCCGAACCCATATTATTTCTCTACATATGCACTTGTCCCGGAGGTTGGGCTTGTATAACTACTACTACTTGTCTTACACGCATGTGTTACCGAGAAAGAGCTACAATGAGCTGCGTGCATGAGCTATGACTACGTTCTCCGGGGGTGAGCTATAAGCGATGGTTCATCCGCACATGTTTTCCCTGCATGGGCTACAGGCGGTAGCTCATCTGCACATGTTTTGAAGGCTTGAGCTATACCAGGTAGAAGATAGCTCATCTACACACCTTCTCCCAGGCTGAGCTATAGGAGCTACATGAGTAGCTCATCTGCCCCCGAGATGGGCTATACCAGGTAGGAGCTACATGAGCTACACATGTTTCCCCAGGCTGGAGCTATAGGCGGTAGCTCATCTGCACATGGTTTGAAG
Source organism: Nereocystis luetkeana (assembly GCA_031213475.1). Classification (NCBI taxonomy): domain Eukaryota; class Phaeophyceae; order Laminariales; family Laminariaceae; genus Nereocystis; species Nereocystis luetkeana. The sequence continues at coordinate 12,206,562 of JARUPZ010000004.1, forward strand.
GCTTGAGCTATTTAAGATAGCTCATCTACACACACTTTCCCAGGCGGAGCTATAGGAGCTACATGAGCTAGCTCCTCTGATTCCGAGATGAGCTATAGGAGCTACATGAGCTACACATGTTTCCCCAGGCTTGAGCTATACCTGGTAGGCGGTAGCTCATCTGCACATGTTTTCGAGGGCGCACGGCCATGGTCTTACCTGGAGCCGGCAATTAAATTAAATTGGCGCGAAGCGCCAAAAAATGAGGGATCAGCCAAAAAACGAGGGAGCAAAGCGACCGAAGATGTATTATGCTTCTCTATAGGCGAACACACGCTTCGTCTGTTTGTAGCTAAAGTTGTGTTTTTGTAGTACTGATTGCGAGAGCTTCACGTAACCGATTTCCACACACTCGATATCTACAGAAACGAACAATCGTGGGCTCTCCCGTGGAACTTGTTTCGTAACACAAGTTGTCTCGAGTTGGCCACTGTCGGCGTACTGCTATGGTCTTGGTGGTGTCCTGGGAGCGGCAATATTTCGCTTGTATTGTGGGTTTTCGAAGCTTGAGCTGTACGCGATAGATGAGCTAGCTCATGGGCAGCTGTATGTTGGTCTCTCCCTGTTCAATAACGCCGCCATTTCCGAACGCAACTCCTAGATCATCAGATTGGAGACCGGAGGGCAGCAGAAGTTGCCGTCGCTACAACCGGCTCGACACACAACACCTGTGCGCACTGCGTAGTCGTGGGAGCCCACAATGAGCGGAGTGGACTACTCTAAGTGGGACAAGATGGCAAACGAGATGAGTGATAGCGACGACGACAATGGCGACAAGAATAATCCTGAAGTCACCACTTTCGACGAGCCTCAATCCGTCACCTTTGGGGGCACGCCGGCATCTCAAGCCGCGGAAGGCTGGGATGATGGCAGTCACGACCAACCAACCCCACCCGCTGCGCCGATGGACGGTTCTGGATCAGTGGCAGTGGCTGCGACCGCGACAGCTGCAAGTACGGCACCTCGCCCGAAAGCCCTTCCGCCGATAACCGATGCCGAGCTTGCGTGCAACGGAGATGCGGTATCCCACGGAGATAGCGAAGCAGGTCGCCGACTGCTGCACTACGTGTGGCGACAGGCGAGAGCAGAGGTCACTGTTGTGGTGCCGGCGCCGGCGGGAACGCGCGCGGGGGACGTGAAGGTGTCGCTCAGGGCCAAGCCCGAGACCATCGCCGAGGGGGTGGCGGACCTGATACGGGTGTCGATTGCGTCGGCGAAGAAAGGGAGTGGTGGGGTGCGAGAGGAGGGGGAGGAGGAGGGGGAGGGGGACGGCGGGGAGGTGGTCTTGTTGGAAGGAGAGCTAGCGTTTCAGGCGAAGCTTGACGCGGAAGGCGATGGCGCGGACTGGGAGCTGAAGGATTTCCCTGGCACGGTCGTTGCCGGAGGGGTCTCACTCGGCGTTTCTATTTCGGGCCTGGAAGGGAAAGCGGGGGCGGAGTCGACCCAAGAGGGCCCCCAAACCAGCAGCAGCAGCAGCAGCAGCAGCAGCAGTCTAGCGAGTCGTGATCATCGCGGGATCGAGGTCGTCCTGAGAAAGCACTGCCCCATCCCGAATGCAGCGGTATGGTGGAGGTCGCTCCTGAAGGGTGGGCCCGAGATCGACGTAACCAGCATCCAGGGTCGGTCCGTCAACAACCACCAGTCGGTGTGGGAGGAGGCACTAGGCATGTTCAAGGAAAAAATAGCCGCGAGGAAGAACACGGGTCAGATTTCCGTTGATATGGGAGACGGAGACTGACTGTTCGATTGATTGATTAATTGAGGTAGGGGGCCGTTGGTCGCTGTGTACAGCAGTTCGTTTGTATGTCGAGGAGATAATACCTGGTAAGAGGCTTCTTGCTGCCAGAAGATGTGCGCGTCGTTTTGGTGTGGACCTACCTGCGTGTCGTTGTTGCGTGGATGGGCGAACCGTTGTTGTTACATCTTTGTGGTGTGAACGGCATGTTGGTGTGACCTATAGGGACATCGAGCGGAGTTGTCGCTGATAACCTCGAAATACTGTCTGGACAAAGAAGTTGCTGTTTCACACCGATCAGGTGGGGAGATTGACGTTTATACTGTCTGAGGTCGGGTTATTGCGTTGTTGCACCTCTGGCTTGTGATAGCGACGAGTTAGACTCTAAGGGGCAGCGGTTGCAAGCAAGCGTTGTAGCAAGCGTTGTTGAGAAACCGCCTGTCTTTGCAGGGGGACAATGCTCGCGAAAAAAATAGAACGGACGGAAGGATGGAGGCGAGCTCGACGGACTCGTTAGCAGTAGAAGAGCAGTCTGATTAGCGTCAGCGTATTCTCGTAGCTGGTGATCACTCGTGGCCCTCGTGCTTTAGGGAGGCGATTCAATCAATCTTGTCAATATAACGCATCGATTCCAGTGGATAAACTCGATGCCCCTTTTTAGCGTGGTTGTACGAAACTTTTTTTTTTGTCAGGTAAGCGTCCTCGAGTCTCAAGCGCGCCCTCTGGAGACTGCTGTGCCCTGGACGGGGAGACGAAACTCACGCTTTTTTTTTTTGCTGCTGACCAACAACAGTAGCACCGCAGTTTCAGGACCAGCTGCAATATGTTTTTTCTTGTGATATCTTCTCTTCGCGGAGCGTTGCTACGAGTAAGGACCGCCCTTCCGCCAATCTTTCAATGATCATGTCTCCACCATGATACAAATACTCCTATTATAGCAGTTTTTCTTCGATTGTAGCTTTGGACCTAGAACAAGTGGGTCGCAAATCAAAGCGATACTCTCAGTTGCTGTGAAAGAGTCTACTGGCCGCGTTTTTTAAAACAAGCACACCTGCACTCCCATATTGAATGCTCCACGAAATGCAGATTATCAAACGGGTGGATGGCGGCAATAACAAAAAAATGAATCTCCCGACACTCTTCCCGCGTGTTTGCCTGAAAAATGAGAGGTTCCGCAGCGACTTATCCTTAAGGAAAAAGCCCCTCCCCAGATCCCTGTAAACTCCAATGCAACTACAAGGTACCCCTGTATACTGATATATAACAACGAACCAACCTTGGAGCCTGCTCAACCATCAAACCCGAACCATGCTCAGAAGGAGGATAGGTGTAACTGCTGTACCCGAATCACGCTCAGGAGAGGAGTAAGGATGTAACTGATGCATCTATCTGAACCGCAAAAAAGACGAGGAGCGGTAACTTCTGTAAGCCGTTGGAGAATGCCATAAACGAAACGCGATGTGCCGCGTTAACCCTCACGCCTCCGTCTCTTGAGGAGCTGCCTCCGTCTCTTTAGGCGCTGCCTCCGTCCCTTGAGCAGCTGGCTCCTCCACCGCCACAGCCGCGGGCGCTGCCGGTATCGGCGCGTCGACGGCTTCCGGCTCGAGCAGGCCCCTCACTCGGATTTTTCCTTTCTCCATGAACCCCATGGTCTTGGACAAGCGGTCCAATTCCTCTTCAGCCTTCAAAGACAAACAAAAAGAACGTGAAGCCAAGCGCGCGTCGCACACGGTGAAAGTCGCTCTCTTAGTCTTGGATAAATTCCCCGACACGTCATGCGGTGCGGTGTCTTTGCTGTCTTTATTTACTAGTGGGGTTGTTTCGCCCGGCCGGCAGCTGTTCGTAGAAGAATGACGCCGGCGTTGCTGTTGTTCGTGAGCAAAGCATGACTATTATACAAAGGCTACTGCTACAAAATACGTCTTGTCAGCTCGGAGTTCGACTGAATTGACCGATATTAGTTTTGCAAGCTGCGTGATACATCGGTCGCGTTGTACCTTGGAATACCGCACACGTAAAAACACATACCGGTATGGTACAAAAAAACGCTAACTCAAAACGCGGATGGAACGCCCCGTCTCGATCGACAACAAACGGTTGCTCGTCGACCAGAGAACCAGGGGAGAGGGGGGGGGGGCGTGATGCAACGAATTGCGCGGTCTCCTCTCTCACCCCATTTATGTACAATTCCGTCGTCTTCTCGTCGTCCGATGTCTCCAGCCGCACCTTCGCTTTATCGTTTCTAGATCCGTTCTGCCAGTAGTATACACCACTGCATCGCCGGTACAGAGAGTAGGGAGAGGGGGGGGTCAACAATAGGCGTGATGTTCAACGACGAGACACACAACCAGGCCCACGAACCTAAATCGGTTGAGCAACGTAGCCCACAACACTTGACGCTGTCAACTCACAAGCCCGACGCATACGCCCGAAAGCGTTTCGTTCGAAGGGCCTCCGAGTACACGTACACACCCTATCCGCGCAGGCGACATGCGACTACCATAGGGGAGAGGGAGGAGATGTTGCATACCAATTCGCACACGCATGTACAACACAGCGTTTCGCAAAACAGAAGAAGGCTCTACAACACCTACAATAATTCCACAACACACAAAATGCTTCCATGACATGGAAGACCAGACAAAAAAAAAACGCCGCCATCTCGCTATCGACACCACCGCACCGCACAACATACAAGAAGAAAACCACACCACACATTAGGGTGCCACGACGTGTAAGGGGTTTCACAACATGGGAGGCCACAAAACAGGCGTTTCGCTATCATCTCGCTCTCGACACTTCCGCACAACATAGAAAATAATCCAAAACGGAAAAAAGGGACCCACAACCAGGATTTCACAACCAACCATGGAAGGTCAAACAACTATTAGTTTCACCGTCAACTCGCTCCCGAAAACGCCGCGCCACAGGGTTACACAGCATAAAAGAGGCTCCACAGCATACGAGAGGAATCCACAGCATGGAAGACCACAAAAAAGGCAGTTTTACCGTCATTCCACTCTCGGCAGCCGCCGGGTCCCGCCCCCCCCCCCCACCCCCCCTTCTCGGTCCAAACCCCAAGCACACTCACGCGTACGGGGAGAGCAACGTGAGCAGAAACCAGTAGTTCCCGATGGCAGGGAACTGTATCTGCAATACCAGCGCCAGAGTCGCGAACGACAGGGCTGTGCAGAACACTAGGAAGAAGGCCTGGCTCTTGCTCGCCTGGATCGCCCCTTCGAACCTGAGTGGAGTTGATAAACAGCGGCGGCGGGTAGAAAGCAGCACGGCAGCGGCGGTAACGACAGCCGTACCGGAAGCGGCATCCGCGGCGGCACCGAAACCAGGTACAGGCGCGAGACAAAAAGGGGAAAAAGCTGAGGGCGGCTCGTGAGCATCTCATGTTTTGGTTGTCGGTGAAATGGGGTCGATTTGCACGGACGGAGGCCGCGGCTAGGTACACAGGCACGGAACACAGGTTCGGCACAAAGCTCGGCACACAGACTCGGCAAACAGGCTCGTAAACAGGTTCGGCACACAGACGCATCACACAGGTTCGGCAAACGGGCTCGGCACAAAGGCACGGGACAAAGGCACGGCACAAAGCCCCAGCACAGTCTCGACACACAGTCAAAGAACACAGGTTCGGCACACAGGCTCGGCACACAGACGCGGCACGGAGGTGGAAAGCTGGCTGGATTCGACGCAGAAGCGCCGATCGCGTAGCAAGCCCACAGATGAGCGGATGCAACCACGGGAGCGCGTGTTAAAATTCGTGTGCTTCGTCAGTACACGCCGAGATGGGAGGGGGGGGGGGGCACAGCGTCGGAAAATCGGAGCAGCTGGATCTATCCCATGATACCTACCGGCCGGTTCGGATCCCATTGTGTCCTGCCCGCCTGCTAGCGACGGTGGAATCTCGTGAAAATGCGCAAATTGCAGAGGTTATTCTAAATAATGGTAAAAACAAGAGTTTCGATCTTATGCGCTACCCCCAGGCAGTTTTTGATCATCGAAAAGACGTACATAGGACTCGACAAGCAATTGGACTCCACAAAGAAAATGGACTCGTGCCAAACAGCGCCAGAGGCAAGAGTCACGAAATCTCGAGCTGCCAGCAGCAAGATCGCTCTTACACTACCATGTGCTCTCTTTTTCGAGCCTCCAAACAAAAATATTGTACGGGTACGTATAAGATGTCGGTAAGAACTCACGCAGCAGGATACATTTTTGACTGTGGCCAACTTGTGTGGGGTACTTGGTTCAGCAAATAAAGAGAATCGTATACATCAATCTCTGCCGATGGTCGTACATAGCGCCTCGGTCGAAGAACCCGGCGTCAGTCAGCTCGAAAGGGGTACATTATCTTTTTTCCGCGCGGGGTACACCAAAATCTCTGCAGTAATACCCCTCATAGCTCACTCACGTGATCTCCTCCCCTGCCTCGAGGATCTTGTAGTTGTTCGCTTGGAAGTACGCGATAATCTTCGCGGCCGTCTGCTTCACCGATTCCGCTCCCGCCTCCGTCGACGCCGGCCCGGGAATCTCGTAGACTGCCTCCTTGTACCTACAGAGCGAAAAACAAGAAAGCGCGGTGTGTTCGAGGGGGGTGGGGTGGAATGGGATGGTGAGGGGTGGGATGGGGAGTTGGGGGGGGGGGGGGGGGGGGGAGGGGTGAAGTGTGGGGGGGGGGTGCGACTGAGGCCCCGCCTACTGGAGATGCAGCCGAGGCGCTCTCCAAACGGCCCGGCGAGAAAGAGAGTAAAAAATATGGTCCCTCGGGAGGTGGGGGGGCGGGGGGCGGTGAAATAACGGAGCGACCGGTAAAAACCCAAATTAAACCGTTTTTGCGTGAGCTACGGTGGTTGCGTTTGTCGGTGGAGTCACCGACGATCCTCGCCACTCCCGTCGTACTGCAGTGTTTCGGTTATAGCTTTGAGCTTGGTCAATAAAAAAGGCCGTTTCGCAAAGTGTGAGCAGCCACTACTGTACACCTATACACGAGGCCGTTCCTGCTGTCCGGGCCAGACAGCACCCCCCCCCGCCCGGATAAATTTAGCAAAAAAATTCTATGTAATATATGGAAACAACGCAGTGAGCGCCCAATCGTTGGAGGTGTCTCTATTAGGAGTAGGAACGGTGCTCCGTCTCGAAAGGGATGCGTGGTCAATGGTTAAATGACTAAGGCAAGCAACAAATGAGTGCCCCCCCCCCCGCCTTCAATCAAGGATGCATCGGTACGCACGCAAACCCCAAGAGCCCAGCGCTCCAAGCCCCTCCACCAAAAAACACACGGACGCGTGACTTTCTCCCTGGGAAGCTCTGAAACAGTGCGCTGACTCCGCCAGCCGAATCATTGCGCAGCGTCCCTTACAGTGACAACATTTGCCATTTTCAGGGGCAAAAGGCAGAGGCAAGCCGCCAGGGATCGGAAAGCTGTCCGAGCGCGCTTTCCCTCTCCTTGCCTCTCCCCACCGCCTCCCTCTCCCCTCCCCAGACCACACCCCCTTTCGAACTGCAAAAACTACTTGAAAGTATTGTAATATATCGCAGTAGTAGAGGGGTTAGCTCAACGCCGGGCTCACTTGGTCTTCGTCGCTCGCTTGACGACGGACCACAGCCCAGGGAACGACAGAACGTACAGCCCGAGCGTGGTGTAGTAGCTGAACTTCGAGTAGCCCACGCTTATCTCCTCATCGCCGAGGAGAAAAGACGGCAGCGCTGACGAGACCGAGTGGTGCACGGCGACCGCCGCGTCCGCCAGTTCTACCGGGGAAACCATGGACAGGACTGCTGCGGGGGTTGAATGCCGGCTGCCGGACCTTCGCGGTTGCGTGGCCGCGCGCTCGCCTGCAGAGCGAACATGGGGGAAGGGGGGAGGGGGGGCACATCGGCGCGGGTTGCTCAGCAAGGAGAAAACAAGCGACAATTCCGTCAAATTTGGAGACATTTTCGGCTGTTTTGGGGGCATCTTCCGTCGCGGGTTGCGGTAGATGCGATTGTAGAGATATTTATACCGGGGTCATGGGGAGCAGATCTTGTATCGAGACCGCTCGCGTGCACAGGAGAAAATACAATGCAGAGCAAATAAGTGGGAAGGGGGGCGTCATCAGCGCTCGTTGCTTAGCCAGGAAGGATTAGGCGTTACGCGCTACTTTGGAGGCATTTCCCGTGGCGGGTTGCGGTACATGCGTTTGGAGAGCAAATATGTCAGGAGACGGCAGTTTACGCCTGTGACAAGACAGCCGTCTAATCTCGATGTACTTGTTTCTAGGGTGGGAGGTTCAAAAGTAAAGTAGTGACTCACGACGCCTGAAAGTGCCGTTTCTTGACGTAATTAGTGTAGAGGGGTGTCGTGCTCATGGAGGTAACGCATGCACCACAGCTCGCTCGCGTGCACAGGAAAACTATGAATACTGCTTGCTTTGAGTGGTAGGCTAACATCTGACGAGAGCAGCTATTAATATTACGGGGGACTATACCTGGTAGTTAATAGGACCAAACATTGTTAGTAAAAACGGTTATATATATCGGTTTTTATGTATACCATAGGTCCTACTAACTATGGTCCCCCGTAATAGTTATAATTTCAAGAAATCGAACAATAGGTGTTTTTGGTAGACCGTCCTTGCTTGGAAAATACCGCACCAGGTGACCACCTTCGCGATCGGGCATGCCTGATGTCGCGCATGCCTGGTGCCTAACTTGAACAGGATACACCGAGCTCGCCCGAGCGGTATGCGGTCGTGTTAATACCAACTCGGAAACGCTGTTAGCTCCAAAAAACGACAGCGCGGTACGTACCCGAACTGCCTATGATGCCTGCAAAGTTTTCAAGCCCCGGACCGATCATCGATTCCTAGTTCATGATCTAGATTTTTCAGGGCAGATGTATTCCTGATCTGTGCCAGTATGACCTACAGTAGCTCATGTTGCCGGGCTGGTCTAGGGTCTAGGGCATGTTTCCTGGGTTGGATCTGTACCTTGTGCAAATCCACAATACCTCATAGGGTTAGAATCTTGATGATCTTGATCGTGACCTGCTCGAGGTGTGATTGATTGCCTTCGCAGGGCTTCACAGCAATGTGGGCTGCGGGCTACCTGGCACATCAGGTACGCACTGACTGCTGCATACCCTTTTGTGTCTCGCATGCTATGCTCCGATGACGCGCGGCACACAGCTGGAGCGCTGGAGCTATTATGTATACCTGGTACCAGGTACTGCTGAACTACGAGTGCAGCAGCAGCAGCAGTAGACTATGAGCGGGCACAGAATGACAAAGGACACGCTGGATCGCATTTGCTGACAACGAATCATCGCCTCGCGGCACACCTGTCAGAAAACGTACCGGGTACACTCCGTAGAACCTTGACGCTTTTTTTAATACATGTGATTGGTCGGGTATCATACGTGTCGATTTCCGATTTTCTTCACGCACGTACGTACATATGAGTACATGTATCACTTTCCAGGAACGAATGTACGCATGGCCGTCTGTACCGGCCCAACTGGCACTTTGCACCACCCAAGCAGTGTAAATCCTCTTGCTTGGTCGTGAAGCAAACACGATGTTTCGAATGAAACGATTGGGTCGACCATGGATCGGGTATTCACATGACCAACAATTTTCAGCATACTGCTGTACCCGCGGGGTACCAGGGTAGAGGCGGAGTTGGCCGAGGTTCAACACGCCAGGTCAGATGATAACAGATCACTCCATTTTCATCCTGCGCAGCACTACAGGCAGCAACAGAGAGAGGCTCTATCAGCCGCGCAGCAGCACACTCACGTGATGGTAGCGAGCGCCCACCGTTAATCGAGAAGAACGAGCCCCTCCTCCCGCCCGCAGACGTGACAAACCCCGGTGCTCTCGAGCTAGCGACACCTGTCGCTGCGAAGCTTTGACATGCGGTAGCCAGGCTCACAGTCAGAGTCAACCCAAGAAGCCCGCGCGTCATGATCGAAACTTCTCTTGGAGAGAGCAGAGGCCTGCAGTAGCCGCACGTACAAGATAGGCGGCAATGCGGTGGCAGCAACACTCAAGTCTCCGGCGTCGCCACAGGGCTGATAGGCAGGCAGGAGGCACACTTTGCTGCGAGGCAACTGCTGCACAGGGGACAGTAGGGCGCAATACCCGAACCACGAAAAGCTGTCTTTGACCCCTCTCCCCGAACCGAAGAACGCGTGGGGTTTCATATACAAACCGTGCGAAATGAGTTTGACGCTTCCTGGTCTAATTCCAAGTTGATTGTCCCCGGAACGTGGGTGGGTAGGGAGATACTGACGGTTCAGCCGTCACGCCGCCACCCGTGGGTGGAGGTCCCTTTTACCCCCAATTACAGCGGGATATCGGATAATTGAGAGTGGCGAAGAAGAGGAACCGCATGAACCAGGAGGCATTGCCCCAGACCGGTCCTTTGTGGTCTCGGTACGAACTTGAAGCTGGTTTGAAAGCTAAAACGAAAAAACAAAAATATTGTCGGCAAAGATACTCTGTACTCGTTCGTACACGACAGACGGTTTATTGTTGAATCATGTTCGTTCATCCTGCCACACCGTTACCGATGCAACCCCAGTGCCAAGTTTTCCTGCAAGTACTGTTGTAGTAGGAATAGCAGCGGTGATGCCTTTACATAGTACAGCATGCCAGCACAGAACACGACAAATATACGCCATCCATACAGGAGAAGAGGTAAAACCGTTCGTCGTGGAGGTAGGATGCGAAACTTGCGTCGTTTTCGCCCAATCGAACCCCTGCCCACATACCCCAATGGGTTGAACAACACGGAGCCCTTGCCGCTCTGCCTGTGTTGCCTAGTTTTACTCGGGCAGTTGCTTCGCAGAGCATCAGCATGTATCTATTGATACCACACATGTGTGTATGGATCACTCCTCGTCCCTTGTCTCCGACCGAACTCGGGGGGGATGTCGGCAGTGTACTGTACATTTTCCATCCAACCGTTCTGACCACGGGTTGTGTGGTGCTCCTCTCAACAGCATAGCGCTATACGAATAATATTACCCGGGTGACATATCAGCGTGGTATTATTGCTTTTTTTATAGTATCAGTTTTCAGCATTCCTTATTATTATAGTTTCATCCACCTGGTGCAAGCATACATACTTCGTAAGCTGTTACAACAGTTGTGTCTTTGGAGCGCGGATATTGATGCGCCGTGAGTACGGCGATGATACTCGTACCGTTCGTAGAAAACTTGTAGGAGCATTAACGATTGGCGAACGAAGTCGAGATAGTTTTAATTCGTATTTTTCATGCATCGCGTGGGCATATGCGCCGGCGCATCCAGGGTGTTCTCTCACTCGTGCGCATCGTCGCTGCTCAACGTCGTCCAGGCGTGGGTGCATTTGTTTGAGGGTGGGGGAGTACCCGATGCATATTGCGGTCTTTCCGCAAATCAGCAGTCATGACAATAACAAGAGACTGCACGGCCTCAACGAAGTTAGCGATAGAATCCATGGGATGGCTATGCTGCGGTGGTGAGAGAGCGACAGATACGAGAAATATCTGATGATAAGAGACACTGATCTGTTTTCATCCATTTTTTTTAAGCTCTACTACCAGTCCACTGGACTATATCTGGTAGTCTTCATCGGTTTTCACACCCCAAAACGTACCAGTACCAGCGAAGTACTACAGTAGAACACATCATTAGGATATACTTGGTACATACGTAGGGTGGAGGGATCTTTGCCCTTCTCCGATTAGCGTGGGAAAACTATGCATCAACGCTAACCCACCTGCAATAACAACGCGTTTGGCCCGTCGAGCATCATTGACATGTGCAAGACACCAGCAGAAACAAAAATAAGCAAACGCCAGGGGGGGCACAAAACGGTCAACAACGCGTGACTGTGCGGTGGACACGAGCACGCATCATATCACCATCGTGTTACCTCTTGCACACGCACGTGCTTTGAAATCCGCAGCGCACTTTGATCGTAAAAAAACCTGGGTTGTGTTAATCAATTATCAAGGGCGATCCAATGTTATTCCGAGCGTTTATCGCAACCATCACCGCCTTCACCGCAGCTTTGTCGCCATTAGCCCAACAATGTCATCCCAAAAACCATTCCCAAAACAAATAAAAATACATACCTGGTACCTGGCATACGTATCGACGTATATTTAAGGCAGTCTACCTGGAAATACCGGTTGGGTAAGCCGTGGTAATAATTACTGGTACTATTCTCGGTTCCTCGTCGCAATAAATCAGTTGCGTAACGACTCACCCACTCTCCTCTAAAAAATCATTATGCCGTCGCACCAATCGACAAGTACCGACCGACACTCATCGGTCGGCACCACGCATGGCGCCACCGACGTACTCGTAATTCTATTCACCCAAAATCTCCGGATACATTTGATTCGACGCCAACCCCCTCCGACTACCCGCCCGCCCGCCACTAGCCCGACGCATGCACGGGGACGAAAAAAACACACACCCACACATACACGCCGCGAAATTATAGGCACACGTTCGAAACCCGCCAACCAAGAAGAATGCATTGATGGTCCGTCCAACATGACGAAAAGAAAGAAAAGAAAAAAGAGAGAATACTGAAGAAAAGAAGGGACCACTACCGACGCCACAGCAACACTCAAAACATATACCTGGTACCATGCATGCCCCCCCCCCCAACCCAAGCCATCTGCCCCCAGACCACTCGCACGGGAACAGCACACAAAACACGAACAAATCCTACGATTACCACGAGTGCAAGCAATAAGGAAGGCAAGCCAGCAGCGAGTACACTCTGCGCTTCGCGCAGCTAGTCATTCCCGCGACATTTACCCACCATTCACACATGCGCGCGGTGCGCGGGCGACGATATTCCAGCAACCACAACACGCTTGATTCAATCGTCATTGCTGCGGTAGCTCGTCCTTTTACCGGTGGCCCCCTGAACCGACTGCGGGGTCAGACGATGGGGAAGAAGTAGGGTTAGGTAACAGGTAACGTCGGATCGGGTTGAGAACGGTCATCGTGAGATGGGTTGGATTGGTTGGGTTGGATTGGTTAGATTGGGTTGGATTGGATTGGGTTTGTCTCAGGTTGAATTGGGGTCGGGTGGGATAGATGGGGGTGGGTGGGATTGGGTAGGGTTGGATCTACAGTAGGTTATATTGGGTTGGGTTGGGTTGGGTGGTGCGTGGTGTTCATGCGGACGGGGTTTCTCGCGTGTGGTCAGTCATACAGTGCATAGCAGGCTACGGACAGCAAGAGGAAACCCACTACGCGTCAAGCAGATCGCACCCGAGGCACGCGTAAACTGGGGACCGAGAAGTTTCTGCCTTATTGACTGTGCTCAATAGACACGACGTAGATGTTTCATTTAGTATCAGGGAGTTCCATATATTGATGTGGGATTATAAGAGCGGGAGATTAATTGTGCCTGCAATGTGATGGATAATCGTGTGGATGCGCCGCCACCTGAGTCACTCGACAGCACTGATACGTAATAATATATATAAGAGAAGTTCCGTGTTATTGTCTGGAGTCAACCACGCGTTCCCGTGCCAGCTGCGTCTATACCTTTAGAGATCAATCAACACACTAGTGAACCGGTGATCTTCTATTGGCAAGCGTAGCCGAGGCCAACCTAGAGAGGTGGGAACCTTCCGACATGTCTGGTTCAGATGGCATGTCTAGTCAGGAAACAAGCGTGGCCATGGAAGAGATGCTGAGGATGAAAGAGAAAATCGAGATCCTGGAGAAGATGATAGAAGAGCAGAAGTTGGGCGCCGAGAGGAACGCGCCGCAAGAAGGAATGGAAGGGGGGGCCGGTGGGGGGGCGAGAGGAGAAGCAGCTGCGAGGGAACCAGCAGCATCGACGGTGACGACACCTGGGCTGGGAGCCCGTCCAGGCATGTCACCAAACACTTCTTTATACCGCCCTAGTTTGTCCCAGTCGAGACCCCCCAAATTCGATAACATAGAAGCCCACTTTAGTATGTGGCGTAGCAAGTTCGAAGCGTACCTGTCATCCCTAGGGTGCCTTCATGTGTTAAGCACGTCAACCCCTGTTATGGTTGGTGACGTGAGGGTGTCGGAAGAGGAGCTAGCATCGAGGCATTCTCCTCAGGAGATTAGGGATGCCCGATTAGTTTATGGACTGATGATGGAAGCAATGACTGGGTACGCAATGGCTGAGTTCAGAATGCAGAAGGCAATGTCGCCAAGTGGTGCATGGAAGGAATTAGAAGATTACTACATGCCAAGAACAATAGCGGCCACCCATAGACTGAAGAGAGAGTTTACAACCATCAGAATGGTCGAGGACGAAAACCCCGTGCTGTTCCTAGGGAGGGTGGATAAGGCAGCAGATGAGCTGGCCATGCTTGGCTGTGGGATGAGTGTGGAAGAGGTTAACCGACATATCGTGACGAACCTCTCGCCTCTATATATGATACAAAGCAAGTCCGTTCTTTCCCGCCCGTCCATCCCCCGTTCCGAGATCGATGAGATCATCCGCGATGCGTACGCAAACGATAAGGCAGATAAAGAAATGGTTTCCAAGGCGTTGGGTGTGCAGGGAGTGGGAAACCAGCATGCTTTGTACGCCGGAGGTGCGCAGCCTACCAGTGGTGGAGGTGCGGGTCCAGGAAGGGAAAGGAGGGACAGGAGAGGCGGGAGGTACAAGGGTGGGCAGCAGCCGCAGCAGCAGCAGCAGTATCAGCAGCAGCCGCAGCAGCAGCAGCAGTATCAGCAGCAGCAGCAGCAGCAGTATCAACAGCAGCAGCAGTATCAGCAGTATCAACAGCAGCAGCAGCGGCAGCAGCAGCAGCAGCAGCAGCAGCGGCAGCAGCAGCAGCAGCAGCGACCCCAGCAGCAGCAGCAGTACCATCAACAGCAGCAGCAGCAGCAGCAGCAACAACCCCAGCAACAGCAGTACCAGCAGCAGCAGCATCGTCCCCGTCGGCATGATGGCAACCGGGGAGGAGCTTCGCCGGGGGGAATTACCGGCCCCAAATGGCGTTGGGATGCCGTGGCCTGCAGGTACCGTTGGGATAACTCCGGTCCCGACCCCTTCGGTGCGGGTGGGGCGGTCCCGCCCATGGGTTGGGTACCTACCGAGCCACCACCAGGGGCAATGCCCCCTATGCCCCCGCCGCCCGTAATGACTCCGGCGGGCTGGGGTTTCCCGCCGAACAACACGCAACCGAGGAGCAAGGGGGTCTGTTTTCGGTGTGGCAAACACGGCCACTACGCCGCAGCTTGCCCGGCAGCCGCCCCGCAGATGAACGTCGCAGTCCCGAGTACTGCTGCCCCTCCCCCTCAACAGATATACTACGGAGGTGGCTGGCAGCAGGAGACGCCCTACGGCAGTGGTGGGTATACCTCAGCCGGAGCTTTCCCGTCACAACAACCCTCCTCGAGCACTTTCCCTTCCCCTGGCCCAGCGAACAACGGCAACCCTACGCCTACGTTCGACCCGCACCTCCTCACCGCGCAGTTTGCGCACCAAGGCAAGAGTATTTTTAGCGACGATTTGTTTTGGGCTAGTGGGAGGGAAGAGTGGGTGGCGGATTCGGGAGCAACCTTTCACGTAACTGGAAACCCCTTTGGTATGGTAGGCTGTTACCCCCCTCCCCCCGGTAAGAGTAGTTTGGTCGTCGGTGACATGAGGTCACTGAAGGTCGAGTACTTCGGACAGATTCCGATGGTAATGCACAGCCCGCAGTGTGATGTCCAGGTTAGGCTTTTGGACGTAGCCTACGTGCCCGGTGTTCGGTTCAACCTGTTTTCACTTCACGCAGTAATGCTGAAATGCCCGGTGACGTTAGATTCCCAGGGAGCTCACTTGTTGGATGGGCAATTGTCCTTTATGCGTAAGGACGCAGGTTCGTACGTAGACGCCACGCGGACTGTAGAGACCCCGATTGCTGCCGCTGTTTTGGCTCCCGGAAAAATGCGGAGGATTGATATTAACGACCTTCACGTTTCCCTTGCCCACTCCCATGCTGACACTCTCCGTGAGACGGCACGCCAGATGGGCATTAAGGTTTTTGGGGAGTTGGTTTCGTGTGCTGGATGTTCTGAGGCGAAGGGGAGGAGGATGGCGGTGCCATGGACGACCGAGTGCCGCTCCACCAGGCCTCTGGAACGTCTGTTCGTGGATCTGTCGGGACAGCAGTCGACGTCTGCTGGCGGTGCGCAGTACATGATGATGATCGTCGACGACTACTCGCGACTGGGATGGCCGTATTTCTTGAAGCGGAAGTCCGACGTCCCGAAGGTCTTCGCTGGTTTTCTGGCCGACATCAACGCCAAGGGTGTTCCGTCCATCGTGGAGTGCCTTCGCTCGGACAACGGCACCGAGTTCACCAAGGCGGAGTTCGTGGAGCTGCTCAACCACCACGGTATCCGCCGCGAGCACACGCCCGTCGATTCTCCGAAGCATGACGGCGTGGTCGAGCGGCGAATTGCGATGACGCTGGAGCTTGCAATGGCGTCCCGCCTGGAGGCCCCCCGCCTGTTCGGCGATGCAAGGATGCCGGCGACGCAGCCCCTTTGGGCTGAGTCCTGCGTGTACGCGAGCGACGTCATCAACATGACGGCAAGGGTGAGGGACAAGCCGGAAATGCACTCGCCGTACCGCAAATTTTACGGGAGAGCACCGTTTGCGCGGCTGCTCCCATTTTTGAAGCCAGGTTTCCACCACGTCAGGAGGAGCTTGAAGACCGAGCCGAAGGCGGAGGCTTGTTTCTACCTCAACGGCGGCAACCACCACGCAGCTGACTGCAGCAAGATTCTGCTGGCATCTGGCCGGAGGTCGTTCTCCCGCGACGTCACTTGGGAGCACCCGAGGAAGCCGTTCGTGGGGTTACTGCCTTCGGAGGAGGAGAGCTCCCCGCCGCCGCCGTTGCCGTCACCACCGCCCCCGGGTACGCCGGAGCCTCTGAGAGGCCTTGACGTATGGCCCGAATTACCGTCCCCATCCCCACTGCTGCCGCCGCTACCGCCGTCATCACCGCCGCTACCGCCGCCGCCGCCGCCGTCGCCGTCGCCACCGCCCCCGCCGTCACCGTCGCCGTCGCTGCCGCCGTCATCGTCACCGCCGCCGCCACTGCCACCGTCACCGCCACCGCCGTCGCCACCGCCGCCGCCGCCGCCGTCGCCGTCGCCGCCGAGATCATCGCCGTCGCCGCCGCAGCAGTCATCGCAGCCACAGCTTTCGCAGCGTGCTGCTCGGGAACTGGGTTCTTATATCCCGGACCCGGAGGATGGCGACGTACTGAGGGGGCGGACCAGGGGGGAGACTGCACGACACCAGGAAGGTGGCGGCGGTGTGCAGGGTGGTCGGACAGTGGGGGAAGCTGGACGACACCCGGAGGAAGGGGACGTACTGAGGGGGCGGACAAGAGGGGAGACCGCGCGGAACCGCGAGGCTATGGGGCATGGGCTGCTATCGCTGATGGCAGCACGGGAAGGTATAGGCCATGTACTTTTCCACCAACCCCCACCGCGCGAGAATCCTCCCCTTCCCACGCGCCCGGCAAGCGAGCTTTCGACGCCGAACTCGTATGCTGAAGCGTGTGTGGACGAGTATTCGACGATCTGGAGGCAGGCGATGGACAAGGAATATCATGGACTGGCGGACGCGGGGACGTTTGGAGCGACGTAGCAACCAGAGGGGCTCAACGTCATCTCGGCGAAGTGGGTGTTCGCCTGGAAGCCCAACGAGCATGGTGATGTGGTGCGGGCGAAAGCAAGGCTGGTGGCACGAGGTTTCAAGCAGCGTGAGGGTATTGATTTCTTTGAGACTTTTGCTCCGACCCCTGCAGCGTCTTGTTTCCGTTTGCTGGGTGCCGTTGCGTGCGAGTTGGGTCTGGATTTGTGTCATTTTGATGCTGAGCAAGCGTTCGTGCAGTCGAGTTTGGATGAGGATGTTTTCATGCGACTGCCCCCTGGCTGCGGCGAAATGTCCGGTAAGGTAGTCAGGTTGAACCGCAGTCTCTATGGCTTGAAGCAAGCGTCGAGGTCGTGGCACAACCACCTTCTCACTCACATGAAGGGTCTAGGCTTTGAGCAGAGCCCCGCTGACGCGTGTGTCATGAGGTTGGTCGAGTCGGGCTCTGTCTCCATAGTAACAGTGGTTCATGTGGATGATATTTTTGCTGTAGGGCGCAAGGCTAGGTGCGATCAGTTCTGTGAAGACCTGAACAGCCTTGTTCCGATCAACAATCTGGGCGAGTTGCGGTGGTATGCTGGTTGTTGTTTTTCGAGGGATTGGGATGCTGGTACTTTGACGATTTCGCAGCAGGCGTTCGCTGAAAGGACCGCGGCGAGGTTTGGTGTTAGTTCCGGGAGGAATAATCCGCTTTCGACTGGTGTGAAGCTCGAAGAGTTCGACGAGAATGAACCCGTGGGTGATTGGCCTTTCCGCGAGTTGGTGGGGTGCTTGATGTGGCTTGCGAACCAAACACGACCGGATATTGCGAACGCGGTGAGGGCGGTAGCGAGGTACACGAATAGGCCGAGGGAAGTACACTGGGAGACAGCGGTCGGTATTTTAGAGTATGTTTTTTCTACGAGTGATTTCGGCATTACGTTTCAGAAGGGTAGCGGGCTTGAACTGGTAGCGTTTGCGGATGCGGACTACGCCAACAAAGCCACTGACAGGAGGTCAGTTTCAGGTGGGGCTATCATTTGTGCTGGGGCGTGTGTGTGCTGGTTTTCTAGGACACAGAAATGCGTTACGCTCTCGACCACTGAGGCCGAATATGTAGCACTAGCAGACACTATCAAGGAGGCGATGTTCTTGCGCTACGTTTGGAGTTTCATTTTTCCGGGGTTCGGGGAGCGATGCATTACGGTTTTCGAGGATAACGAGGGGGCAAGGCACCTGGCACAAAACCCAGTGTGCACGTCGAATTCTAAGCACATCGATGTTCGACACCACTTTTTGCGAGAGCTTATTTCCAAGGGGGAGTTTGTTATTACCCATGTAGAGTCGGAGGAGCAGCGCGCAGACTTCTTAACAAAGCCGCTCAACAACATGGTTTTTCGTTACCACCGGGATTTTCTGATGAACCTTTGACGCCTTGTTTCCGAGATGTTTTATTTTAAGTTTTTTTGGTGTTTTCCGAGTGGTCACAACGTCAAATAAATTTCTAGTGGGGAAACCTATGTGCTATCTCGCATTACCGTCGCGATCTGTGTATCTATGGCGGGAGTAGGGGATAAGGGGAGACTCTTGTCCGGAGGAACGGGGTTCCTCGCGATCTCTGGCATTAAGTTTCTTGACTTGATTTTATTTTGATTGGCATGACCACTCCTGTGGTATTTTTCTGATGATACTTGTGATTTAGGTTTTTGACAAGGCTGAAGTGAGACTAGGAAGCGCCTGGGGGCGTGTGCGGTCCACATGAAAATGTTTTCCGACGAGGGAAGGTCTGGATAGTATTCGGAAATTGAGAGAGGTCGGTAGAACTGAAGAGACAATGTGATATATATTTGAATCAATTCCGCGGAAAAAGCCGTTTTACCTGGCTGAATCCGAGAAGAATGCCGTTTTACCTGGCATTGGATTTCGGTATTTTTATATGTTTGCAACGGAGAGAGGCTATGGATTTGAGCATTTGAATACTGGTTTGATGATTTGAGTGTTGACTCGAGAATTTTATTTTTGAGTCACGTGTTGGGTATTTGAGTTTCTGAAGTTCATATGAGTTGGTCATAAAAGAAGAGATATATCGACCCAGCGAAGTCGTACATTGTCATGTTGCCGACCTGGGGGGATATTGAAGTATGGTCCGTGTATAGTGAGCAGGGGGGATATTGACTGTGCTCAATAGACACGACGTAGATGTTTCATTTAGTATCAGGGAGTTCCATATATTGATGTGGGATTATAAGAGCGGGAGATTAATTGTGCCTGCAATGTGATGGATAATCGTGTGGATGCGCCGCCACCTGAGTCACTCGACAGCACTGATACGTAATAATATATATAAGAGAAGTTCCGTGTTATTGTCTGGAGTCAACCACGCGTTCCCGTGCCAGCTGCGTCTATACCTTTAGAGATCAATCAACATGCCTCTCCGCGCCCGGCAACAGCAACACGCTTGATTCAATCGCCCTAGACCGTGCAGACTATACGGCTCCCACTCGGCAACAGAAAGGTGGGGTAAATAAATCCTGCAGGTCAGGAACATATCTTCCCTGAAATATCTACTGTAGATAATCAACTGGAAATTCGAAGAATATCCGAGGCGTGAAAACGTTTGATACGACATCCAGTGATCCTACTCGCCTCTCTCCATTCGTCGTCGGTGAGACGGTGGTCCCACGTCCGGCCGAAAAAGCCCCTGCTGTAGTCCGCCTGGGCATCGTCGAGCTGGTTCTCCGTGTTCATGACCATCGTTCCCTGCGAATCACCACAACGACCGAACAAGACATATGAGCCAACAAGAAACGAAACGAATACCTGGCGAACAAAAACATAAGAACGGCTGGCCGACACAGGAAAAACAGCACTGGCAACGGCCGCAAAAGAGACGAGTTAATAAAACCAGGTACCGCAGAAATGAGACGGACAAACGCTTCACAGATAAAAGGCACGCATTTGTGTGCTCCCCGATCGAATCGGAACAACAACAAAAAAAAGCTCCGAAAGAGAGAGCGAGAGAGAGAGAGAGCGAGAGGGAGAGCGAGGGGGAGAGCGAGAGGGAGAGAGCGGGGGTGGGGGGAAGCTGCCAACCGAGACGACTAAAAGCCACGGTCATCACTATCGGTCGTTTATTTCGGCGCAGGCATGTCTACTTATCATCAGGTGTACGTAACTTGGGTTGAGGTGTCTTCAGGCGCATATTTGGTCTTCCAGCGCAGCTTTTCAACCTTCCGGTGTACAGTAGTATTTTACTAGTCAGGTATATTCAGCAGTATCGGCCTTTCTCGTCAGAAAACAACCTTCAAGAAATCTAGCCAAAAAACTAGACACCAGAACAACCAAGCGCGTAGCCTAGACCATCACCCTCTATAAAAAGAATAGTTGTAAGAAACCCCATTATCGCTCCGCCGGAACAAGGGCATAAGGATGTCAGCCGATTCTGTAACATATAATTTCAGGTTTCTCACGAGAGGGCCGACACCGAATTTCGAACTCCAGGCAGTACTTTAATCTTAAGGCGTATTTTTTTCTATCTTCAGGCGTACGGATGTTAGTCCAACACCTGATTTCAGGTTCCTTACCACAGGGTCGATACTACTGTATTCGATCTCCTGGCAGTAATTTGATCTTCCAGGCGCATATTTCATCTTCAGGCGTACCGGGTACGTACGTATTCTACTCGACGTGTGCAACGATCGGGCCACGTAGAAATTACTTGGCCGAGGCATTTCTGACGAGGACCTTTAACAATCTGCGAGAAGGGATCTTTAGGTTGGTAGGCTGTTCGGATGTTTTGGTTCCTGTTGGGATCAAGGCACGGGCGAAGACCCAACCCAACCCCTGACTCTAACCCTAACCCTCACCCTAACCCTAACTCTGACCCCAAACCGCAGCCAAAACGGGCCAAAACTCGCCATAAACGCGGCTACACCGAGTTTGCATCGAACCAGGAAATTTCTCAGATGCGGACGACGATTCCGAAGTGCAGACCACGCTACAATTTTTTCAAGTAATAAACATCCCTAAAGATCCCTTCTCCCAGACTGCTAAACCTACTCTTTCTGACGGACGGAGCTCCTTAAGGGCTAAGGGTACCGAGGGACTACCCGGCATCCTATTCGTGTTGCACAACAACTTTCATCAGCATCTGCAGTTGGCCATGAGATTTTTCGTCGGGTCAAGCCTACATTTTTCATCAAAACTCGGTTTTGACTTACTAACAGTATGGAGCTCAAGCGAGGAGGAGCCTCAGAAAATTCCAGGTGCAAACCTACCGCAGTCTCATTGTATCTTCAGATGTAGTATATGTCAAATTTCAAGCGTGTGCTCAATCTTTGGGCGTACAATGTTACACATTCTGGCGTACCGTATACGAGTATGTCTATCTTCTGGCGTACATATACATTTTGCACCGTGTCTCTTCTCACCCGTGCAGAGACTTGCTCGCCCGTCGGTTCAGCCTCGATGAGCATGAAGTCAAGCTCCTCGTCCCTTGTGTTCTCAAACCTCGCGAAGTTCCCGTCGGGTGCCAAGAACACCGCGTCCCCCGTGGTGATCGTCTGAAAAACGTAATGGCAGTGGCAGCAGGGTTCAGGGTAAGGGTTCAGGGTGAGGGTTCAGGGTAAGAGTAATGCCAAAGAAAAGGACTACCCTGGTACAATAGCACAGCACAGCACAGCGAAGCACGGCACAGTACCAGCACAACAAAGCACGACACAGCACAGCCCAGCAGGACAGCAAACATAGCACCAGTACAGCACAGCACAGCACAGCAGCAGCACAGCAAACACAGCACCAGAACAACATAGCACAGCACAGCAAAGGACAGCACAGCAGGAAACACCAGAACACAGCACCAAAACAGAACTAAGCAGAGTCACGCAGAACAAAGCAAAACAGAGCAACCACGGCACAGCACGGCGCACCACGCAAAGCACACCAGAGCGAAGCGAAACAAAGCATACAGACCACATCAGACCAAACCCAGCAGAGCCATACCTACACCGAACCGAACCAACTCAAACCAAACAAATTCAGGCCAAATCATAACGACTCAGAGCATGTGAGCACGATCAGACCAAAACAAACCAAACCAGACCAAATCATCACGAGTGAGAGCATGTGAGTACCAGACCAAACCAAACCGAACCAAACCAAGCAAGACCGAACTCAGATCAAACCACAACGAGTCAGAACCAAAAAAGTCGGTTGACAGTCAAGTTTAGGCCTGTCAAGGCCAATACAAAACTGAATATACTAGGTCTAGTGTTGGAGCTCCTTGACAGATTGTCTGTCAAGCGGTTCAAAGTCTGTCAAACGACATCTTTGGTCAGAACACTTGAGGACACACCTGAGGCTCTCGGTCCTCCTCTCCCTCGTAGTACCCCTCTTCCGTAGGAACCAGTGTCAGCTCCCCGCGGCGGACGTAGATGAGGCACTGGTGTCCCCACGGCACCTCATGCGCCCAAGACTCCGCCCCAGGCTTCATCATCACGTGCAGCATCGACAGTGGTTGCATCGTCTCCACGGGAGACACCTCGCCGCACAACTGGGTGACGGGGCAAGTGGGGGGGGGGGTATTCATGTAACGCAAGGGCGTAGTCGTATGATCATGGACCCTCGAACTCCCTACAATGCCGGGACGGAGCACGCCGGGTTTTCGACGACCAGGCAGACACTGCTTGCACAAGCAATACGCGCCGTGAGGTGTTTGTCGAGTCGCATAAAGGGTGAGCTACATCCTAGTAGGAACCGCTAGTGATGTGGAGTTGCTTGCATATGGATGCCAGCGCCGAGTAAAGGGGGGGGGGGTAAGGGGAAGAGGCATCCTCATTTATAGTTTGTCTGTGTCATTAGACTATTGACCATGCATCCCTTTCGAGACGGAGCACCGTTCCTACTCCTAATAGAGACACCTCCAACAGTTGGGCGCTAACTGCGTTGTTTACGTGTATAGCATCAAAACGTTTTACTAATCTGGGGGGGTACATTGATGGGTGGGGGGTAAGGGAGTGGAGGCCTTTAATGCGATACAATGGGTCACCACCCCGTCGAAATAATGACTACCGGGAATAAGCCATGATGCCGTGTCCCCGCGGAATGTAAATGTTACACTTATCGCACAGATCATACACAGATCATATACATATCATTTCTACTTCATCGTCTAGATATTTCAGAGCATAGATGGATTCCCAGTCCGCGTGCATGCTTTACAGTAGTAGCACATGTCTCCGGGGTTGGATCTAACACACAATACGGGCGCTGCAAAGCAACTTATAACGGCAGGTTATGATCTATCTGATCTATCTGATCTGTCCAATCTATGGAAAGGTTGCCCAAGTGTAATATTTCCACCTCTCCGGCGACAACGACGACATCCGTTCCCTTGGAGGGGTGCACGACGGGGAGGGGAGACTCCGTGTCTTTCCCCGCCAGCTGAATCCTCGGCCGAGTCATCTTCAACGAGCCCGGAAGGTTCACCTGTTCAAAGTAACACAACATGCGAAGGGGAGTTAAAAACACAAAACCAAGGTCGTGGCGGTACAGATGTTGGCCCGCCCTCGACAACATGGTTGAAACATGCTTGACCTGAAACCCTGTAACTCAAACCCTACATAGGACTGGGCACCGGCAAAGTGACTATCTACCGGCTGCCCCAGCCAGAAAATATCCCCAGATTATTTCATATTACGTACGTCCAAGAAACGTGCAATACTAGAATACGGGAGCCTAACCAAAAGCGTTGCGGGGGAAGCCAGGAAGGGAGAAAATAAGGGGAGGATTATGCTTTCGTGTGCTTTGCTTGCTGGTGAGAGCTTACTACGCTATATATGCCCCAGTGGAAGGAGCGACGGAGTCACATTTAACACGAGAGTGTTTTATGATGCGCATGCGCGAGGACCAGTGTACTGATGTACTCCAGTATACTGGTGCAGCCCAACATACTGGTTGTTCAAGGAGCCAATGTCACACCCACTGACAGAGACTACCAGTACCCAGCCCTCCAAAAGGTCGTACAGATGTTGGCACAGTTACGACAAAATGGTTGAAATGCACTTGATTAAAACCCTAACACTACAACCCGGATCCCAGTCCCGAAGGCCAAGAAACTCATCGGAACGACGATCTAAGGAAGCGTTCCATACGTCGGGCAGATCGCCGATTCCCACTTCATGATCCAGATCTTTCCAGACAGACCTCTTCCCGATCTCGAACGATCTAGCTCATGTTGCCTGGTGGGACCCGTCAATTTTTCATGATCTATCAATAGTGCATGCTTCCTGGGTTGGATATAGTACTCTGTAGATCCTGCATAAATTCTCCCAACGGGCAGACGAGGAGCTACATGATCTGGATCATGATTTATCCGAGGCGTGAGGGGTTCTTAATATTACGGGGGACCATAGTAAATAGGACCAAATATTGTTATTACGGGGGACCATATTAAATAGGACCTACGGTACATACAAAAAACTATATATTTCGCTATTTTTACCAACAATATTTGGTCCTATTTACTATGGTCCCCCGTAATAGTAAAAATAGGTGAATACATAGGTTTGAGTGTATCATAGGTCCTATTTTATATGGTCCCCCGTAATAGTGCGGATGGACTGCCAACCATGCTGTCGAAGAAGCGCCAAGTCACAAAACACTGCTGATATCTGGTCCCGGACGGTTGAAAAGAGGGCGAAAAAACGGTCCTCAGTTCTCAGCCCTCACCCAGATCTGGTAGAGCTCGGCGTCGGCCTTTTCCCAGTCCTTCACGTCCCACATCTCCTCGTGAATAATGCCTCGTCCGGCGCTCATCCACTGGACTTGTCCCGCGCCATACTGCTGCTTGATGCCCATCGAATCTCGGTGGACCATTCCGCCCTGATGTCATTAATGTAAAACTCATGTCATGAATGTTTAATCAAATCATGATTGTCACATCAAGTCGAGCCAACAAAGGTAGGCGCTTTTTAGTTCGTGCTATTTTCATTATTACGGGGGGCCATAGTTAACAGAACCTATGGTATACATAAAAACCTATATGTTTAACAATTTTTACTAACAATATTTGGTCCTGTCAACTATGGCCCCCCGTAGTAGGAGGTTATCCTCCGACGAATGACTGGGCCGTAGAAAGCGAACTACAATCCCCTAACATGCAGTAGCAGGCGGGGGGGGTGGAGGGGGTACTCATTTGTTGCAAGCCTTAGCCGTCGGACCATTGACCATGCATCCCTTTCGAGACGGAACACCGTTCCTACTCCTAAAGAAGATACCTCCAACAGCTGGGTGCTCATTGTGTCGTTAAATTTGTTGCTTGCCTTGGCCATTTGACCATTGACCATGCACCCCTTTCGAGACGGAGCACCGTTTCTACTGCTGATAGAGTTACCTGCAACATTTGGGGGTTCATTGCGTTTTTTTTTCGGGTGGTAGTGAAAACACTCGACTTTTGAAAGTTGCCTCACCATCCACCAAACGAGGCACTCGGGATGAGACAAAAATATTACTTTCCAACGATGCTAAGATACCGCGGTTTAACATCTTAACTGACGCCTCCTACACTAAAAATAGCATATTAAAGCCAAAATAGACCCCTTGACTGATCGCCCCTGACCGCACCTACACTAAACTTAGTATACTAAAGCCAAAATAGGCCTTGACGCGAGCCAAAAGACCGATCCCCTACTCGAAGCCTTTTCGCCTTTTCCCCTCTCGCCCACGGAAAAAAACGCCTCCTCGCGACAGTCGAGCTCCCACACACACTCACCTTCATGACGTACGTGACGGTCTGGAACCCGCGGTGGGGGTGGGCCGGGAATCCTTCTGGGACGATGAACTTCTGCGCGACGCGGACGGGGTCCAGCGGCCAGAAGGTGTGGCGATGGTGCGCCAGAAGCACGAAGGGGTCTGTCGTCTGGGGGTTGGGGGGGCTGAGAACGCCGACGCGGCCGCCCCACATTTCCTCCAGCGACAAGGCGAGCTTGCGCAGGCGGAGCAGGTCGAGCAGCGTGAAGAACAGCCCTGGCGCGGACAGACGCAGGCAGACAGAGGCAGACAGACGAAGACGGGCATGGGCAAAGACAAGACAGAGGGAGACAGGCAGCCATGCAGACAGACAAAGAGACAGGCAGGCAGCCATACAGACAGACAAAGAGACAGGCAGGCAGACAGGCAGACAGACAGACAGATACAGACAGGCAGATACAGACAGACAGACAGACCGACACACAGGCAGACCGACAGACGGGCAGACACGCAGACAGGCAAACACGCAGACACGCAAACAGAGAGACAGAGAGACAGAAAGGCAGACAGACAGACAGACAGACAGACAGACAGACAGACAGACAGGCAGGCAGGCAGGCAGACAGACAGACCGACAGACAGACAGACCGACAGACAGACGGGCAGACAGGCAGACACAGGCACACAGATTCGTGAGATAGATATTGGTTATCGGCGGTTGACGGCGTGTGAACTCGAGCTCTTATAATATGAACCCGTTTGAGACGGTAAGTGAGAGCATACAAACCGTCTACATACGGTGAACGCATAACCTGACCAGTGCTCGTACCACACTTCACCCGATATACAAAATCGCCACCCCCTGACCCATACAGGAAGGGGATAAGATTAGCAAAAAGTTTCTACCTGGTATGTAATATATGGAAACAATGTAATGAGAGCCCAATTGTTGGAGGTGTCTCTATTAGGAGAAGGAACGGTACACCGTCTCGAAAGGGATGCGTGGTGAATGGTCAAATGACTAAGGCAAGCAACAATTGAGTACGCCCCCCCTCCCTCTGGCCCACATAGCAACCCGTGTTGGCTTCATGTGGCGATGCTGACATCGTCTTTTTCGTTCCTCATTTTTCGTCTGATCTCTCAAAGGACGAACAAAAATCTTGCTACTACTGCTGCTAGTGCTGCAAAGGGGCCTTCCCCCGGCACTACAGTCGTGGCACCACAGTCGTCGCCAAAGTATGAATAGGCAAAACGAAGGAACTGGCTGAAATCCAAACAAACGGCCGAAATCTAACGAACGGGTGGAATACTATATAACAGCTCACCCGGAGAATCACAACATCAGGCGTCGATGTAAAGTCAACTTTATACGAAGTTTGGTAATACCGGTGTTTCATCATACACTAGGCTACTTTGGCAGCCTTTGTGTACGAGTACCTTAAATACGAAAATGTCGATCTCATCCCGAAGTCAATCACCAGGGTGTAAGATAATATTTGAAAAATTAAAAAACAACAGCTGTGAGACCTATGCCAATGCACACGAAAAGTTTCCACAAAAAGTTTGAATTCCAATGATACCCGTCAGACTTTTTCAGGTACAGCTTGCTAGGAGCACGATTCTTCAAACGGAAAGTTCCAAACTTCTGGGAAACCCCGAAAAAACAATTCTGGGGCCGATGTTGGGCCAAGATCGGCTTCAGGAAAACTCAGGCGCATGTTTGGTTCGAAGCGGCGAGATTCCGAGTCCTCGCCAGACATCGATCGACAAAACCAACGACTGCTTCACGAATTATGAACGGAGTGCGCTCGATAGGGGCTGCGGCCCACCCTAGGGTCACCGTGTTCACACAATGGCCGGTGACATGTGGCGGGCGCTGGCCAAGCGTATGAAGAAGAAAAAAAAATGGCCTCTGGTGTGCACAAAACAGATGACAACTTTTCTCGAAACGATTCGAATGGCACAAATAAGTTTTTTTCCAGGTTTGGGAGGATACCGTAGGACGCCGCCCCGCAAGCTCTCGCCCCCTAGACCATGGGCCCACCTGATATTTTCGAGGGCGTCATCTATACTCACTGGCCCTGCCCGACACCAAGCGGGTTGGCCGTGGGCTGAGTCCATGACGAGATCGAGCGTCTATCGTCGCACGAGCTGATTTTTATTAGCGTGTTGACAGTTTGCAACGAGAAAAAAAAGAATTGCGCCACCCGCAGCCGTTAGAAAAAAAAAAAAAAACATTGTCCCCCTTTTCTCCCATAGCGGCGGTGCGCGGATACTTTCGGCTGCTCTTTGGAAGCAATCTTTTTGGAAGAAAACCTTTGGACTTCGCGTTCCCATTGGCATGGTCTGAGATCGAGGATTTCGTCGAAAACTCATCTTTGCAAGCTGTGTGTGTGATACTTCGATCGCGCGTACTACGGATATTAAATGGCCTCATGCGGGAAAGACAGTCCCGTTTCATGAGGAACACAAAATCCGAAGCTGCAGAATTCAAGGAGTGGGTGTGTCTATATTTGGGGATATTACATATTTTTTACTACGTACAACGACTACTATCGTATACTAAAACCTTACAGCTGCAAAAGTCTGAATCCTCTCCGTTTTTGATGGACTACGCCGGGAATGATACTACCGCATGTATCAGTCATGGTACACTATTTACTACTGTAGTACGGAGGTAAGCGAGGCAAGACTGCCCGATACATGCAGTGCATAGGCAATGCACACTCGGAGGAAACAACAACCCCGCCGCATTCACGACCCACAACAAAGGCCGCCGAAAACACAGCAGCACGCCGACCGAAACCAACGCGAGACGGCTTGCCACAAAACAAGTCCCACAAGTGAGCGTAGGCTCGCCAGCTGCCGTAGCCCCCCCGCGTTTGTTGTAAATTTGGCCATGTACAGGTCTCGCAATCCTCACTGCCGCGGCGGACACACTTAACAAAACAAACATGAGTAGACGAACGAAACAGACGACTACACAGACAACACTAATTACATACCAGTCATTATTGGAAACCTGTTCACTACTCGCAGTGAACAGCCTTTCTCGCCAAGAGGCAAAAAACGGCCTCGATCGCTTCGCTCCCATGACCTTAAGTTACTATTATATAAATATCACTTAATACGTACCAGGTAGACAACAAGAGTACTTACATCAAGAGTACTTACATGTAAACACGACATTATTGTTTCTGACTCCTCCTCACCGTTTTGGATGGGCCACACCGGGAATCGCGCCAGCCTGACCGTCTGCATCACGCTGCGGTACACGGGGGGTCCGCTTTCCTCGCCCGACCTTCGTTTTCTCTTGAACCTGTCGCGGGTCACATACCAGGCAAAAACAATACCAGGTGCATAAATATATACTGAAGTAATACCACCCTTCTGCAATGGAGGTGAGTTCTTCAAACACAGAACAAGATGAACCAACACGCCTGCGTAATTATCTCCCACAGCACACCCCGGATCATTCCTGTTTAGGCCCCCGACCCACCACAATCCCCCCCCCCCCCCCCTCCTTATATCTGGAACTCCCACCTGGGGAAAAAATGAACGGCGGCCTCCAAGCCGCTCACGCCGCCACCGCCGCGCCCACGTCCTCTCCCCCGCTCGCCTTCCCGGCCCCGCTCAGGACCGTTGGATTCCGGTACCGACCGAAGCGCGTGTCCGTTGAAACAACAGCCACGGGTCGAGAGAGCTCCCTGATTGGAGGATGGGGTTGGGCCGACGCTAGAGGAGAAAGGGGTCACCCGCCTGCTTGTGCTGCTGGTGGTGGCGCTGGTTCGCTGAGGAGGCGCGCTGCTCCGGCCGGTTGGGCTAGCCTGGGAGAAAGGAGGGGAGAGGGGGGGGATGATGGGGAGGGGAGTGAGGGTGGGTTGTTTGGGGAGAGGGGGGGGGGGCGTACTCATTGGTTGCGTGCCTTAGCCATTTGACCATTGACCACGCATCCTTTTCGAGGAAGGGATGTGTGTGGGGGCAAAGTATATGGGAGCATCGGGAAGCGGTATCTTTTTGTTGTTGTTGGTCGGTGACGAAATGAAAATAATCGACATAGCCGATGTGAGGGGGACGCGCCATGCAGGGTTCTCTGTTGTGTGGTTGTGTTGGTTGGTCGGTACCTCCGGTCTACACGGATTTGGAGTGGCAGACCTTGGGTGTGACCTTGAACTTGTGTATAATGAGGCGGTACTATCTACAATAGGGGAACAGGACCTGGTACAGTATCCACAATCACGACTCTCTGAAGTATATCGCAGATCGTCTTACCAGGGCACAGCAATATCATCATACACGCTACGGTGATTCGAATCTCGAGTATCCTGGGAACTGGGAACAATCGTAATCCTTGTCATCGGTCGTCGGGCACGACGAGAGGCACGGTCCGCGACCCTACCGTAGTGCGGCAGTGCGGGTGGAGTGTCGGAGAAAGAAGCTGCAGAGGATGACACGACGGCGTGCCTCGCAATGCCGAGTCGATGCGTGAACGGTCAGTCGCATAAGCAGACGAAACACCCCATACTGCTATGCGACACCACTTGAGATTTTCTTCAAAAATGTAATACCTGGTGTCTTGGACCAGGCTCGAATTCTTACGTAAGACAGGGTGTGTCCTGCTCTAATTTCAATGTATATGGCCACATTCTTCGTCCAAAAATAATATTTGGAGCAAGTTTGGAGCCTGAAATTCTGAAAACCCCCAAATTCTTGGCTATTCCTGCTGTTACCTACTGACTCTACAGTAGTGTATTCAACGACGTTATACGCCATGGCCACGAGCAGTACATGACTGGTAAACGACAAACAGCACCGACGTCATGATCATGATATGATACCCTGTACCAGGTACCAGTATAAAATAATACCAGGTACGCTGGTATACAGCAGTATATTGTACGTACCATACGATATCACAAAGCTGCTCCTACGCACTGCTGCTGCTGTTCTCTGATGATGTGTATGATAGCACATACCACTATTAATATATATGTGCGGAAATGTAAATACCCTTTGTACACTAACCTTGGTACCTAAATGGTTCTTACACTTCCGGAGAGAGTGATATGATACCTGGTATGACACAGCACTAGAAGCGGTGCAACCTCATCAGCCAGCGCATAGCAGCGGCTAGCTCTCAAAAGAGCTCTAGCCCAAACTTGACGGTGCTGTCGTTCGAGGCTTTTATAGAGCGCTACCACCAGGTTCACTTCCGCAATAGCGATTCACAGCCAATAGCCACCCGTGCTTGCCTCGTCCCCCCGCGGCATCCCATTGCAACACGGCGAGGGGCCTAGACTGCTAGGACCAGGGAGCAGGCAGCACGACAAACGTCATATATATACCAGGTATACCTGAAACGATACAGGAGACACCCAAGCCAGAGACGTTGACATCATCGCTAGGGCAACCGCCAGCACCACCCGCAAGCTTGCCGTCGACGCCCCCCGGTGGCTGTCACGGCCCCAGGGGAAGGTCAGTCGGCTGTTCCGTCCGGTATTCATGGCTTTTCCCTGGATGATGCTGCTTGTTCTTGAGGGCTTGCCAGTTGCCACGCTGCCTGCATTTTAAGGCTGGGGTTTCCGCACAATACTTTTCGCATGTACAACCCGGGGCACCTAACCTCAACAAGACGACGCCTGCGTGCGACTCTGCAACAATGAGAGGGGTTACGTACGTCATACGCTCGTCGTTGTGAGTGTATGCGTGTCATGTATTGCTCTCGTGGCTTGCTGGTGGTAGCTGAGCGCACTCGCGCTTTGAGCGCATTTTCTTCGACTGCAATATGCATCAATATTTCTGGACCTGCTGCTCTTCTTGTTCTTGATCCGGTACTCGAGTGCTCAATGAGCCTGTGTGACGTATTGATGCTGGCGTGATGCTGTCGGTGCTGTCTGTATTCCCTCCTCGGCTATGTGAAGCACCACTTCCCGTACCTCGTGCGGCGGTACCGTACTCATTACACCGTGTCGCATCAGTACTGCATTCTTGCTTTTTATTACGAGCGGCATTTTACCGTGTAAAGGAATCTCTGGGCGTCACCCGAAACATGACAATCCGATACCAACCGGCAGTCGACGTAAAGTCACGCACGGCAGTAACATGAACCTCAATCTTCAGCCAATTGCAAACGAGAAACGTAACAGCAGTTAGGGTCATTCTTATCGGAGGACTATTCTGAGGATCTGTTTCGAACGGCTCCGTGCGATTGCTGTGAGAGAAAATGTTGTTTGTGGTACTACTGCTTGTAGTCTGACACCCGCGCACAGAACAGCTACAGACAACCGTCTCCCGACACACCACGTATCGAGACGCTAAAGACACCCAAAACACGAGAAAAACTGCGTTAATAACCACGAACCACACCACCCCCGCCATCACCACCACCACCACCACCACCACCACCACCCACCATTACAAACACCACCAACGCTGCCCCGACCTCTTTCGGCGTGAATTGTACTAAACTGTAAAGGTACGTGGCGGTTACCAACCGCTGCTGCACGACCAGCCTCATAGCATCCAGAGGTCCCGGCCTCTCCATGCCGACCTCCTTCTACCCACTTCCGGACGGCGTCGAGCCTACTGCGGCGGAGATACTCCTAGATGTCACGCAACAGCTCGGTGGTGCTGGTAGTGGTGACGGCGTTGGCGGCGGGTGAGGGAGCTGTGGAAGAGGGGGGAGGGGGGGGGCGGGGGCGTGGAAGGGCGGGAGGAGGGGGGCGTGGAAGGGGGGGAGGGGGGGGTATCATGCTTTAGACAAATTAATGTGTCTTGTTTGTATTGAGCTTCTCGTAGAGATGCATGTAGGGGAACAGATGGGAGAATGAGACATGTCAGAAGGGAAGGAGGGGGGTAGGGAGATACCCAGTCGATAAAACGGAAATTAGAGACTTTTATGTATCAGAAGAAAGAAACAACGTAATCACTCTTCAAAGAGAGGGGAGGGGGGTGGGGGGGGGGGGTACTCGATAGGAGAGATGTACTCGATCTCATGCATGGCCGTAGTCGTATGACCATAGACCCTCGCATCCCTACAATGCCGGGACGGAGCATGTCGGGTTTTCACCGACCAGGCAGACATTGTTTGCACCAAGCGCGAAGCGCCGGGAGGTGTCTGGCGAGTCGCATGAAGGGTAAGCTGCATCCTACTAAGAGGCGGACTTGCGTATGGACGACAGCTTCAATGAGTTGATTTAAATTCCGGTGTAGGCATTTCCAGAGACAGCAATGGGAGTACTATGTAACTGCCTCTTGGGTGCCTTACCTTGAACACTACGTGATACGGTCATTCCCAATTGTGCGGAGTAAAGGTTCTTTACCTCGCACATACGATCTAACTCGACAACCGGCTGTGGGCGACCGCGAAAAAAAGAAAAAAACGGTACCCTGGTTGTCTAGCTCACGTAGTGAGCGGCATGTTTTACAGTGTCGTTGCCAACCGACGCCAACCCATCCTATACCGGGTAGGCACAATTCGATGCGAGTCGACGAGGGAGGAAAAGGCTGAAATCTTCTCGCGATAAAAAATGAAGGCACGTACCGTAGCGGGAAGGGGGGAGAAGAGCCTGCTATGTGACCCCGGATCTGAGTTACGAGTTGGAAGGAGAGAGAGAAGAAGATGTGCGAAGATAATGAATGGGATGAGAAAAAAATTTATATATATATATACCAGGTATAAAATAGGGGGAGGGGAGGGGGGGGGGGGGTCGAGAGATACTTCTGTGAACAGAGAACGGCTGGCATTAGCAGCGAAATATATAAGAGAGAAAAACATCAAATAGGGAATGGGAGGGGAGGGGGGGAGAGAGAGGGGAAGGGGGGCTGAATCCTCGCGCTGGACCGAGAGTTTATTGATACGAGTAGCACACCACGGTAGTGTGGTGTATACGCCGTGTACCGACCTCGGTGTCCAGAGAGAGCCTAGTGCTGTACCGTAGCCTCCGAACCATCCGCGGTCCCTTTTTTCGAGCGTGCGTCAGTCGGGGTGGGGGGATCCGCGATGAGGAAAGGCCGTCGACTCACTCTAGCGCCCGCCGTGATTCTCTGCCTCGTTTCCCGCGCCGATTTGACGTGAGGTGGCGTGTTTCCTCCCAGGGTTCGGCCCCGACCTAGTCCCCCCGCCGTTTATTCCGTGATTAAAGTTAGAGCTTGTTTACGAGATGACCTTGTGTTTGTTATGGAGAGGGTAGCATGATAAGTCAGCCTCAATATCGTGATCATAGCCCTTGGTACGAAGGTCCGTAGAGCAACCATCGTGCAGAAATTCGAGACCTAAACGGCGCTACTTTTATTTTATTTCCACCCACCAGGACGGGAGCGGGGATTTTCGAGGAGATCGTTTTCGCTGGGGTCGGAGAGCCGCTGGAGCGATGGCCTGTCGTGAGAGAGGTGAGGGGATGACGCCAAGCCATCGATAGGCCCCGCCGGTTACTTTTCGTAGGCCTCGGCTCGTTGTCCTTAACTAACTGCCTCACAATCAGTCTATGAAGCCGACATTGAATTTGATTTTGTGTTGTAGTCTATAGGAAAGAAATAGCATAACGAGCGACCGGTCGAGCT